>CACRXP010000345.1:533959-574650 GCA_902702965.1 Spirometra erinaceieuropaei | reverse complement strand
CCGACACCCTGAGATAACTGGATCATTATAGCTTTATGCTGCATCATGATTAGTTTTACAACACTACTTAATTTATTATTTCGAAACGAGAACGCATTTCTAAATTTTGGTTGACATTTCATGAGTTAGCACATCTACTGTATGCCACGGTCACCAGTACCTTTTTTTACAAGGAGACTCCTACCTCGCTTATCAAGTCATTCCATATTACTTGCCTTTTATTCCTCACCGAAAATAAGTTTTTAGGTATTTCTTATGAGCTTTGGCATTTTTATCAATAGAAACACCAAATTCGTAAGGTGTCTGAGAAAATATCCGTATTTCAATACCTTTTTTTGTAGTAGCGTATCCCTGTTAGTCTTAGGGCAACTAAAAAACGTACTATATCTATGAGAAAAGTTTAACAGTGTCCGAATCCCTAAAAATCATTAAAAGAGAATAAAATTGGATATTTGGCAAAAGTCCCAATATTTTACATTTTTGTTTCTTGTATTGGCAAAACGACATGTTAACGCTTTTCCGAACACGAAGATATTACTACAGTATCGTATTACGTTCTTTTTGCTGCGAGAAATGACTAAAAGAAGCGAAGTTGTGTAACATGTGACACATTGGTATTACCGGCAAACAGAAGGTCATACCATTCTGCCTATATCACGTACCGCCGTGCGGCTGCTGGTTGGGCTCAAGAGAAAGCCCGTAAGGAACGAGTGAGTTCCGTATGAACGATCAGTGAGCGCCCCCTACCATCATGTGACACATTTTTCGAACCAAGTACCTCCAATGGGAAACGATGTGAGGATAACTTGCCTATCTTCAAATGAACATTGCATTTACCACGGGACACTCATCGGTCAGGCTGAAAGGTGTGCTCGTCCCATTGTGCCTTGGAACTCAATTTAGAGCCTTCCGAGACAATCGCATGGCGACTAGTAGCGTATGCTTATACTGGAATGCTGACAAAGACAAAAGTAGCCGGAATGGGAACTTATGGCAGTATAATAATCCATTTCTTTACAGAGTATAAGGAAAGGTAGGAGGGTCACTAAGGCAAGGTGGTCGTAACGTTTTCGGTGTTCAATTTTTAAATTCAGTTTTTTTAAAGTTTTAAAAGGTATTTTACTTCGTTCACTCCGTAAGTAAGATAATCGACGTAGGCAGAAGTGGGGGACAATAGAAAGTTATTATTTAAATCTTAATTGCGGATAAAATGAAATTCATTTTTCGAAAATGAAGACTTAAATAACGTCATTGCTAAAAAACTTTAGAAAATAAGTTCAATGCACTTTTTCTAAAAAAATTCAGTTTTCTAAAGTCGGTGAAACCGTTGGCTGGTAACTATTGCAATCGCCAAAATGTCACAGTTTCTTTTTGAAATTAAAGAGGTACATTTCATCGGTCGCACTGTACTTATTTCTCAAGTGAAAAATCATTCGCAGTTATCCTCGATCGGCCTATACGTGCCACTTCTGCATTTTATTGGGTAGCGGATTAGCGTTTGCGGATTAAGAAATACATGGGCGATAACATGAATATTGCAAACAATGGTCTTTTATTTCGTTTCAAATACTCACGTTCGGTAAAGTTTGGATGGGACCATAAATATTCTTCCGAACGTATATCTATATATCGGTTTGTTAAAAATTCAAATAAGTCGAGATATAGGCAATGATGCCTCTGATCGATATTAGACACGTTGGCCGACAGCATATTACGGACATGTAAGCGGTTCAGATGTACCTGACATGTAGAAGAATTTCGCTTTCTATTTATCAAAACAAGCCTTCAGAAGACTGTTCGATAACACAAATATTAAACTACAAATTTTCAGCGTAACTTTTTGTGTTCATTGTTTGCTCTCTGCCATAAAACAGGCATTAAACGCCGAACCACTGGATAATGCAACAGATGGTCTATTTAACTAGGCCGACATCCTTGGCCGGCTTTTTTTAATGAAGTTTTTGGGATTTTCGCAGACCTAATACAATTTTCTCTCAGTTGCCCCGAGCCTAGACTGCCACGTGAAGGGGTCTGCTATTGGATAAGATATTCGACTAAGCCAAATTAACGGAAAAATGGTGGCAACCGTGAATTTCGTGATCTCTTATGCCAGTCTTACACAGTATCTATTACTTTTAACCCCACGTGCTGTGTTCAAGTATGCAGTCTGCGTGTTTGCAGTAATTCCTCAAATTTTTGGCTAACCAGTCATCGGGGCAGGAATTAATTATGAAAATGTCCGGATAATGCCTACAAACGTCTTAATAACTTAACAATGCCAACTCCATTAGAGGCAAAACAAGAATTCGTCACTACATGGTCAGGCATATATACTATCTAATGAAATGGATTTTTCTTTCTTAAAGGCTACTTTAGTAGGGTCGTAACATGAATTATCTTGTCACATAGTGTCAAAATATTCCAGTCAGGGAAGAATGTCGGCTTTTGTACGAGCCTACTGCCAATAGATTACACAAACTGTAAGCCGTAAAAATTGACTACTTGATTAGCGTTGATTCTTACAATTGTTTTTTAGCACTCTCTTTTATTTAAGTATATTTTATAGAAAACGTGCACAAAATATCTCCCTCTCTCACTCATTTGATAGCAAATTTAGTATTACTCAAATTTCGTTTTCGAACAAGCAGTATCTTTTTGTTTTAATCAATATTCTCATTTCCCGAATACTTAAGAACCCGACCTATGGTTGCACTTGCATTCAGGGTCTCCAAACTCTCGGTCGTTTATTTTTACGAGGAAAATATAATTATATTGAGAACATATAGGGATCATAAATGTTTGCAATAGATGGGGACACCGTGCTTCTTTATAAGCAGCATTAGTGAACATACTGATGCGGTGCTGTACAATAGGACATTTCACACTCTTACAAAATCTCGGAATGGGAAACTTATTTAAACCCAAATATACTCTCTCCGCAAGTGTTAAACTAAAAAATATATATAATTTGTTGCCAAATGAGTAAACAAAACAACCTTTATATGCATTTTTTAAAGATATAGTTGGATTTACAAGTGCATCGAATATTAATGGGAAAAATTCATGCTATTTAAGTAATCACTTACGAAATGTACTTTGCATGAGCAATCGATAAGCAGCTCGTCCGAAAGCCGGCATTCTGCCGTAAGTAGAATATCTTGGTATTGTTAGACACCGTAATTAACATGACAACGCTGCTTAAGTAGTCTTTTCGAAATGAATGCACATTTTTTAATGTCGGTTAACATTTGGTGAGATAGAACATCTACTGATAGGAAAACAAAGCTGCAGACGTAGTACGTAGCGTTTTACAACGAAGCTTTGTGCAAATTTACGATTGCCTGAGGACATACTTTGATATTCTTTCTATTTTTTAAGCCAAACAAGTCTCACACGTTGAATCGCATCAACGTTAGTTTCAATATTCATATAAATCTGAAAGTGTTTCTATCGATGAACCTATTTCAAGTCATGCGTAGATTTTCAAAAAAATTATAAATTTCAACGTCAAGAAAAACACCGTTTATTATTGCCATAAGTTAGGCTTTACCTACTGGAGTTTGCTTATTATTCAGCCTTGAGAAAATTTATTGATGTAGCACATCTTTTTAAAATAATAAACCTCAAGACCAACCAAAACTACGTAGGCTGTAGGTGTCTATAAGTAACCAGACTGCCAAAAAACCATATTTTCTCAGAACGCCAATTATGCGCGACCTTCACACGTTTCTTTTGTATCCAAAGTCCGTTAGTTCGTTTAACTATCGTTGGTCAATTTAGGTTACAATCTTCCCGCTGACCACCTTGCCGTTTTTTAGAAGGCAGATCCCGGACACGTTCTGTACGAACTTCGTCTCGAAGCAACAGTCTGGAACTTTTATGTAAAGCAAAACGTCGAGGCACGGTAAGCAAAGAGGTTGCAAACATACAAAGAAATAAATAATAACAAGGACATCGCCAAGGCTCACTGCTATGGTGTGGCTCCGACTAGGTATCAACGGCCATTAAGCCCATTCGTATCGTTCATATTTGTCGCCCCAGTCCTATCGACGCCTAGATGTATTTCTAAGACGGAAAGACAGGGATCAGGATGGTGGCTGCCTCCTCTCACAATGCAGTCCGCGCAGCTGACCTCATAGAACGCGAGAGACCAGTCTGGATGACACGCACTGTGCAGTGCAAGTCGCTGTAACAAACTTGTTTCCAAAGGTGAAGCTTACTGGCTTTTGAAAAGTTGGGAAATTCATCCATGGCGCTAGTGATGGACTCACATTCCAGTATATATACTGCGAAACGATAGGGCACAGGGGTACCATTGGACTTGTGCATCATTTGCAGGTCATCACAAACCCTCAGGCGATAGAACCCGCCTCCAACGCTTTCAAATACACTGTAGCAACGACAAAGGGAGGAACGAGATGGGACATAAACACGCCCTATTCGAATCCAACAGTTATGGAAAGTCCATTATGCTCAAATGCCTCGATAAGCCCATTTTTAGCGGTCGAGCTGTGAAAAGCCGCAGTTCTGGCTCGAGATTTCCTATGTGAAGAACATTTCAATGGTGACAGGAAGAGTCTGGAAAATATTTTAGATTGTTAATGGTCAGAAACCAGAATCCACAATAAGACTGCGAATCATGAAGTCCAAAGGCAAACGAAAAGTATCAGAGTAATTCACTAATCGTCTACAGCATAGTAGGTCAAAGTGGCGATTTAAGGTATGTCGACTAAACGAACAAATGTCTTGGCATAGCGGAGCCGACAGCCGACATCCCCGGTAAAGAAGATAGGACCAGGTGGAGGCCACGTGACCAGCGTAAAACTGTCTCATCGACGAACCCACGAGGCTGAGCACATTTTGCACGAGCAGCATGAACGATCAGTCTGCGGGGAGGCCAACAATCAAGCTGACTGGGCTGCAACTACTGCGATTGCAAAGGCGGCAAAGATCACGCAAGCATGTCACTAGTCGATCTTTGGCAGAGGGAATCTAGTCAGCAGCATACAGGCAGATCAAAGTTCGTGGATCTCAAACGGTTATAATATGAAGTAGACTGCTGGGCTGAATTAATCAATTCCAGCAGGAACAGCTGTCGTACCGTTTGGCAATGTTTGGAATAAGGAAGTTACTTAAGCCTCAGTAAATATAAAAATTCTATCCATGAACTTGCTTCCTCTTCTCCGCCTTCGTCGGTACTCGTGAACGTGACAAATATATCTTATGTGACAGGCAAAAACGCGTGTCCCCGAACACAAATAAACATGTATAAATACATGTATTAAATACGGCCAAAGACAATAGAGAATGGCATGGTCCTTGTTGCTTTACTGACCGTCCCTAGCCAGCCACACCCAACTCTAGTTTTGCGTAACCTGGGATTCATGCTCAAATTATCCAGTCATTGAGAGTTAGACCCGACGCTTGTGCGTTGAACCACGAGTCCCTTGTCCTGTCGGCTCAAGATTGCGGCTTAGAGAGCGACAGGATGAACACGCCCGTAACCTGATGGGTAAACGCCTAACTTACGATGTACATGTATACGTGCATACGTGCGAACGTATACGTGTGTCATGTATTTGATGTATAAACGGTGCGGTAGATGTGCTAACTCATGAAATAACCGAAATTCTGAAATGCATTTTCGACTCGAAAACTTTACCTGAGTGGGTTTGTAATATTAGTCATCATGTAGCATAATCCCATAATAATTTAAAGAATCCAGGATGTCGACTTTTGAAAGCACTTCTTTCCGGTCACCTGCAAAACCTACACTTTTTAAAGATGACTTCTGAAATAGCATAAATGTTTCTCACTGATTTCGATGTCCTCATGAATTCAAATATATTTTAAAGAAAACACGCATAAAATATTCATTATTTTCCCCTTTGATAGAAAATTACGTCTTCTTCAGATTTTGTACTTGAAGGAAGGATATAATTCAGTTTTTAAAAAACCCTCTTCGTTCCCAAATAATTTCGAACCCGACCTGCCGTTTCACCTGCATTCCAATCTGCAAGCTGTGGAATTTCCGTATAAGAAAAATCATTCATTTCTACACGGTATTAAGAGCAGACAATTTGCGGTTCATAAAATTTAACAATGGATTTGAGCCACATTGTAAACTTTAGGGACAACGTAAGTAAATGCAGAAACTCGATGCCTAATGCACAGGCATTTCATGGTCGAGAAAAATCTCATAATTAGAGACTTGTTTAAAACTAAATTGCAACCCTCCTTCAAGTATAAAATTTAAAGAAAACACTGTTTTCTGCCAAATGAGTAAAAAAGGGAATATTTCTATACCTGTTTTCCATAAGGTATATTTAAATTTATAAGGGCATCGAAAGTCAGTGAGAAAAATTCATGTTACTTAAGTAATAATTGTTACAATGTGCTTCTAGCAGGTGGTCAATAAAAACTTATTCAAAAGACGGCATCCTGGCGTAACTGAAATATTGTGGCATTATGCTTCACGAAAGTTTATATTACGGCCGTACTTAAGCAACCTTTTCGAATTCGAAACACATTTCAGAATTTTGGTCAGCACTTCATGAATTAGCACATCTACTGTACGTGTATGTGGTATATGGTCGATTATTGGTCAAGTTATAAGACGCGCTGGTCAAGTTGTCTTGAGACCCAGGCTGGAATTCTTGCAGACAGTCTCTTAGCTACTAGTAGCATATGTGATGGGAGTACAGGCAAAGACTGAAACGTTCATTTTTGGTTTACCGGTTGTTGTTTGTCATTCATCCCAGACCTCAGGTTTGATAACCTGGTATTTGAAACCGAACGCTTTGTTCCTTGACTACTAATTCCACTGAATAAGAGGACCTATTGTCCCGTCCTTCCTATACCACAAGACGCGACAGGACGAGTACTGCTGGTAACCTGATCGGAAAATAACCTGTCTACTACAGTTAATGTTACCACTAACAGAGGATAACGGATTAAGTAAATTTAGCCTGTTTTGGCATACTTAATGCAGTATTCTGGGTTTTTTAAGTTTACATATAAGAATTATTCGTTTGTTAGCTGTCTACACACCGAGCTATGGAGAGAAGTACGATATTTTCTTACTGGATCTGGCTTGGCAAGTCAAGCAACCTCCTCAAATGCAAAAAGGTTATGAACGTTGTGAAGTTATTTGGACTGCCAGAGTTTTACAAAACCAATATAAACGAGTTTGGGCTCGTGAAAAGTAGTATGTAAAACAAACTAGCTTATGGGAGGATCTCATCGGGAATCTTTTTTATAAAAACGTCCATCACTGGATTAAACTAAAGACGAGTTTATATGCAGTAGGTGAGCGGTTATTATTTCCAGACAAAAAGTTCATCCATAAAGAACAAAGGCCTGATTTTTGAGAATTTACCAGCGTATGAAAAGTGAATCCATTTCCAAAGGCCACTTTATCGATAACATCATCACGTTTTGGCAACGTTCAGATTTCCGTTTGAAAAGGCACGTAACATGCAAGCACATCACGCCGCGACGATTCAGTTCGTACAGTATGTGCCGATAGTCATAAACAGTCAAGCAAAATTTTCCAATACTCCTTTAACTATGAGAGGTTGATTAACTCACTTTTAGGCGTAGAAAATAACTTTAATTTATTTCTTAGTCTGTGGCAGGCTGAGTTTGTTTCCTATAAGTATGTTTCTCAGTTGAAGACAGCGATTTTTCTTAATCAAGAGGTGTCTGTTTCGGCAATATGTTTTGTCAAATGTTTTCCACTGTTTACATAAAGTTACCCGATTCTTTGAAAAGGATTTAGAAAAGTTTAATAAAAAGCCACTTGAATCATGATATAATGTACTTAAGAAAAAATTCACGATTGGATACATTTTCGCAAAATAACATACACCGGCACAAGGTCTTAACGCTTTTGATTCGACTTCCATGTGAAACCGTTGACGGCATCTTCAAAGTTGATTCGTTTTGCCTATGCGTATAATTAACCCCACGAAGCATTGTAAAATAGCTGGATAACCCGCGGCTCTCAATCTAAGGAATTGGATGACTAGCTACTGTCAGTATTACAACCGCACCAGAGTATGTTGGCTGAGTGAAAAACACTGAACGATAATCGTAAGCGATTTATGAGCGTTGGGACATGCTTCAATGCTGATGTTTGAAGGCTAACGTTAGAGTTACTGGAAGAGTCTCAAGCTCGAGGTGATCGGTTATTAGATGTGTCTGGTTCTGAACCATGCAGGTTAATCAGTTGGTCAAGTGGGTGTGGCAAACGTAGTTTAAGGGAAACTAGAAATCAGTAAAAAGTTTCAGTAGGTCAAAAAGCATCCCAGAGCCATCATTAGTCAAGCACAGTAACGCAGAGGGGAACAAAGATAAAAATTCTAGTCTTTTTACCTTCAAAAATTGCTCGCTAACCGGAGTTATTCAGACAGAAATGAGCTTTACAGGTTCATTCTGAAAGTTGGTATAAATATTTGAGCCAAATCTATCTGTTGCAGCAAAATAACCGCCCGATATTCATAAAATGTCAAGGAGAGTCAGCTATAAACGGTTATATGATTCACCATACTCAAAGCACAGTACATGCTGTTAGTATGTTGGACGTCTAACTAGCATGTCCCCGTTTCGAGACTCAGAGGTAGCAAAGTCTGGGGTTTGACATGGTTGGCTGATGACGGCTGATAGACCAGAAATGATCGTCGCAGTCTCTCAGACCTTTGTCAGTATTTCTTCCAATTCATATATAAATGTACATGGGTACGCATATGTATGTAAATGTTTGAGGCCCATGTATCTTATCGTGTTCATCGCCCTCGAGTAAGACAAAAAAGATGAGAAGGAGGGTTCGTGGACCAAGATGTATTTTTACTGACATTTCGGAAAATTCCTCGTTTTCATCATCAAAGTAGTGTCACTGCAATTCCTGATAATCTTTGGTAATTGAGCCTTACCGCCCGCGTAGTGTAGGGCAATTATATGAGGCGGGCGGCGAGGTTTAATAACTGAAGACCAGCAGGAACTGCAACCGCACTACATTGATGATGGAAACGATAACGTTTCTGAAACACCTGTACAAATAAAATTTTGTTCATGAACTCCCCCTTTCCCCTTTTATGTTTTCTTTAAGGAATGATAAACGCAATATGTGTGCACATATTGTACGCGGCGAGGCTTTCTTGTCTTATTGCTGCAGACTATTGCAAATATCTTTATTGCGAAATCAGTATTCAATCAGGTATTTATTATTTGGAAATAGCTATCTATGCATATAGGCATTATAGACACGTTTTCTAGACAAACTTCGGGTTAAAAGATTTTTCTCCTACTTTCGAGCTTCATTTCTTATTGCAGACTTTCATGTGCATTAGAAAACGCTATAAATGAGCGCCCCAATCTTATTTTGCATCTCTAATATGACTAGCAGCCGAATTCCTCGAAGGGCTCTGATATTTACTGCTATAATTAGCAAGAATCAGGGAGCAGCTCCGCAGATTCGCTTTACTCTTTTGTGATTTCGTGACAAAATTCTTTGCAACCTTACGCTTGTTCGGTTGTCGCAGAAAATCAAAGGTTTTCATATCGCATTTACAAAGTCAGCAGTGAATATTCGGGTAGTCTTTGCGTCTTTATTCCATTCACTTTTGAGTCAGTAAGAAACCTTAAGCTTCCCCCCGGCCAACAGTTAATATCCAACGGTTTAACTGACAGAGGACTCTTTATCACTGACCGCATTAGTACATGCTTATTTTGCGTGGGAGGCTCGGGACATCTTTTAACAACGTCTGTAGGCTGATGACTTCTCGCGCGACGGACTTTGATGCATATACCAAAAGTGGTCAGACAACGGACAGAGAGCCAAATGACTCAGGTGAGAACGCAAGCTCCAGGAAGCAGTTAAAAAAAGCAATTCATCTTTTGCGTCAAAAATTCCGCCACTACTTATTTTTAAAATGACAGATTATATTTACTTTCAAGCACACGTTTCAAATAATGCTCGGAAATGTGCATTTTTTCAAACCAGACTATTCCGCATCTTGAGTGGTTGGTACGCTTTTCTATTTATTATCTATGTAATCGCGTGTTTCGAGCTTTGGTATGATGTGGGCGAGTTCGGTCCTTTCAAACTAGTCCATACCTTAACCATCGTCTAGTTATCGGTGACTTTTAAGGTCGGGAGTTCTATGCCGCATTAACATATTTAACGAGTGTTCTTTCCCGTTAGTTAAGTGAGGCATTATTTCCAGTCGGTTAGCTCATTAGTAGAAAGTGGCATCAAATCATGCATTTCTCCTAAATACCCTGGCTAATTTCAAGTAGTTTAGTCACGTTTATAAAGCCCGGAGTAAGGTTTCGACCTGTGTTACTAACACATTTCTCACCAAGACTTTCGCTCAAAGCTCGTTATTCAACGCGTTAAAAGTCAATCAAGCAATGTACGTGCTGTATAAGCCTTCTGAGTGATTCCTAGTGTGCTATTAAGTTCCGGATTTGTTAGATATTGACATTCTCCGGACGCTTGCAGGTGCAAAATGACGCCAAAAACGAAGACATGTAAGAGATCTAGATCGACCTCATTTATATTTCAGCGGAACAAAATAAAAACATTAATATGCACACATGCTATTAATTCATTCATCCTTTTTTAAATGGAAAAACTATTCTAAGGCATGTTATATAGAATTGGGTCAAAGTAGGGTGCTCGCTTCTCCATATCCGAAAAATAGGCCGAGGGCGCCGCATACTTGCTGCGAAAACCGTCGTAACCTACAGGTGAAGGAGAGGAAAGGTTAGGTCAGTTGGAGGTTGAAAAGCAAATGAACTCACTTGACAGACCATAGCGGATGGGGTCAAAGTAGCGTTTGGCGAATGGGTAGAAGACAGCATCAGGATGTTCGCGACTTCGCGCACCTTCGGCCTCACGGACGACGGCTGCCGCCTGGCTAGTTAAAATGCAACCGAGGACCTATGAGAGAGGGAGAGGACGCAAGGAGGAACAAGAGTGGCATAATACGAAAAAAATCCAAATAAGAACATTAGACGGCTTTTAACCCGTAATCCGAGTAATTTGAGTTCATCGCCCTCGGGTGTGATTTTAAGGCCCCTATTCTCGTAATCCCTGGACGCACTCAAAAGTCTATTGACAAATATTTGCAGACATAAAAGCTAAGTCGACGAACCTACTTCGGTAATAACTAAATGAAAGGTCGTTGGAGTTACAAATATTTAAGGGCAAACGACTAGGAAAAATCAAAGTGATATCCGCACGCAATGCCTGATTTTTGAAGAGGTGATCAGACACAGTGTAGGAATAATGGCTTTGGAAAAACTGAGTGACTGTGCAGACAGATTTTTAGTTGTAGTTTCTAAGGGTTCATATTAACATTGTTCGATGTAGCTTGAATTGGACTGTCTACCCGAATGTTGCTCAGCTATCTATAGGGGGATGAACTGCTACGTTACATTTCTGGGGCCAGTTCGCATTCCGCAGCCTAGACGTAGGACAACTTCATTGCTAGAACGACTGTAATTGTCGGCTAGAAGCGTGTTTTGCTATATTCTATTGTCGATTTTTGATTGGCTGACTCGAGAAGAGTTCTGCCGTTCTATTAAAACCCTATGAAACATCCGTCCATTCAGTGTACTCTGCAGCATAAAAGGCCCAGTCAAAAAGTTCTTTAAGGGTGCCAACTGAGACGGAAACCACCTTGCAGATAGTGGACAGCAAGAGCCCCAAATAGGAAGTCTCTGTAAGAAGGACAACCCTGTCGAGGTCATGCTTCTTATTCTGCTATTAATGCTTGGAACGTATTTAGCATGTCTTTCAAAAAGGGCATAAATGTATCAGACGCTTTTCAGATAGATGGAAAAGCAAAAGGGACTGTGGCCTCCCGAGATCCTTCCGTAACTATTGGTTGGGAAAAGTGAAAAGACTTTTTCATTAAAACTTTAAGCTAATCCCGTGCCCTGGTGCACTCGAACAGTGGCAAATTTTGTCAGAATGAATGTTATCTGGCAGTTTTAATTGAAGTTTTATGGAACTGCATCGTAGACATATAGCGCACTTTGCTATGAAATAGCATGCAATCCAATGACATAGTTCTTAATTTTAATCAAGAGTGTTAGACATCGATGTGCCTATTCGAAAAGAGTTAAGTATTTGACAAAACAGATTGCTGTTTTAGTCAATTCTATGTGTCGAAAACATAATCCCAAGCCTTGGGCAATGATTCATCTTGCCGTCCGAGGTCTAAAAAACTAAATGTGGCTTTCTCTAACAAGATCTCTCGTCAGTTATTGAGGTTGGTGCCGGTGGGTTTGTACGCAGGACAGCTTAAAAACTTGATTCAACGTCATGGTCAAGCGAGTCATTCCAGAATCTAGGCCCTTCCCTGCCGGTCACGGACTTGCTGACTCCCTTAGAGCTTGAAACAGGGACAAAAGGTTGTGATACTAGTTTGACCTGGAAAACGTCACAAATGTTTTCAATGCCATTGTCCTCCTTCTAGCCAGTGAGCAGGTCCGCTCCAGTTTAAAATAGAGAAGTCTGTCCGAATTAAAGACAGATTAATGATGGAAAGGAAGTGGGTGGCTTGAACTACGTTTACTTATACATGTAGTCGCCAGGTAAACCCGGGTTCTAAATTTTGTGTGCGCCTTAATTGCCGTATCTAAAAATAATGCTTACTTGCTGCTCAACTTGTTGCTTTTGAAATTTGAGTGATTACCCGACACAAGATGTGCATTAAAAGCTACTTTTACATTGTTCTGGCCAGTAGTCTATTTTTGGCCCCATAAAACAATCATACTACTTTAATTAAGCCAATGGCAACACAGAAGAAAGCTTACTATGATCGACCCCAGAAGTCCGGCAATTGCGTTCATTGCTACCGTCGTCAAGTAGATCTTCACCAAGGATTCTGTGTTGAATTTAGATGGGCAGGCTTTTATACATTTGGAACCGGCGAAGAAAACTATTTTGACCAATAGAGGATCTAAGGACAGGCCAATGGCGACAATGATCCACTAAGGTCATGCCCACCAACGGGACTTGTTTTGAGCCCTCTTTTAATAATTATATGAATATTTGCCGAATGGAAAAATAAAAGTGTAAGGTAGACGCTCACAAAATAGCTTTGACATTAATATAGGCAAATGGCTGTACGCATGTAAGGCCACTTGGCTTGAAATGTTTTATTTCGGAGAGTCTAACAAATGTTTTAAGGTTACAATGACCAAGTTACTGTATAACCTGTAATTGTTTGGTCAGAGACTATACAATAAACCGTTATATGACTTCCAATGCTCTTATAAGAGGTAGAATACAACTTGACTTGATAGATGACTGAGACGGCGATTATATGGAAGCAAACGGGTATCACCAGTTATAAAAGCTTCTGTATGTCCGCAAAATATTCACCGAATATTTGCAAATGACCGAATGTATCCAAAGCATCCGCCAATAAAATTTATATGATACATTAGAACTTATAAACAGGTAAAAGATTTACGTGGCAAGTGACAAATTTCCATTGATGCTGAAAGTAACACTATGTATGCGTATGTACGGAATGTTTACGCAGAAATGTTAAGCTGAGAATAAGACAACTCGATAAAGACGACTGAGACTTGATCAGCTCAAAATCCTACTCACGAGTGTTTTGAAAATGCTTTTTTTATTTTTTGGAAGAGGATTTCTAATTTCTCTGTAATAGTATAGCAAATAGAAAGTTTTTGTACTTTTTCGTATGATGCAAATTATTTAATATTGCTTGCATTTCAATAGAAGACCGAACAGGCTAATCATGCTGTTTTCACCCCTTTGATTTTTGGACTTGACTTATTAACCTTGCGCGGCCAACCATATATTTGAGAAAACAGAGAGAAGTAAAACATTGAAGATATCTCAGATTGTTGTTTGATACATATTTACGTCTAGTCGTGGAAAACCCTATA
Organism: Spirometra erinaceieuropaei; assembly: GCA_902702965.1. Classification (NCBI taxonomy): domain Eukaryota; kingdom Metazoa; phylum Platyhelminthes; class Cestoda; order Diphyllobothriidea; family Diphyllobothriidae; genus Spirometra; species Spirometra erinaceieuropaei. The sequence continues at coordinate 560,715 of CACRXP010000345.1, read as the reverse complement.
AACGAGTCTTACAAATGATCGAGATGTTTTCCGCTTCTTTTTATTCTTCAATTTCAGGATAAAATGTTTCTAGTAATGCTAAAGATCAAAAAACAAAGAGTTCAGTTCGTTCTTATTCACAAAATAAAAGCGCGCCAAACACTTCAAAGTTAAGTCACCTTGTTACATAAGTTTCACCCGCACGTGCGGTCTCCATTCAGGCCTGCGATGGGTTTATTCATTTTCGTCATAAAATAACAAATTCATTTATTGTTCGGGTTCAATAAACCGTCAATTTCATATCATAATAAAAATCATTTCTCGTGGCCATCTGTTCTCTTATGCTGAAAGGCAGCCATGTTACTAACTGCATATTTTGTCAATGATTTCTATTGTCATTTTTCAAATGTTAACCTGGACTCCAGGCATTCGTTCTTAAACGACGAGTAGTCGTTGAATTTTATTTATCCAGAAACTCCAAATTCTCTCCTCTTGTATCATAGTTTTCCTCTTATTCTGCCCGGTGATATCAACAGTAAGACTACCACCCAGCAATGTGCACAGCTTAGGTTGTTCATACACCGGCAATTCGTTGGTTTTCAGTCGCATGGAGGCCTTTTCTCCGAGACCAGCAAAAAAGAGGGTTGGTGTTAATGCCTATTTTACTGACCTCAGCCTTTATTCTGCCCAAAGTTTTAGGATGTCCCTTTGACCCCAAAAATAATGACAAAATTATAGTCGGAAGTCAGTAGTGTGATAACGAGAGTCAGGAACAATTAGCACATTGACCAGGAGGCTACTACTTTAGGTTACTTATTTTTGACCGTAACGTTGCCGTGAACTTATTCCAGGTTACAAACCTTGGCGTAGAAATTGCCCAAATGGGAGATGGTGAATCGTTCGGGAGCCACTGGCATCTCATGCCTAAAAATGATTTTAAACAAGAAGATTTGCATGCACAACCACTTCACGGTCATTCAAGTCGTCAACATGCCTCTGTCTTTTCCCACTCCAGTCTGTGATTAGAATGTTTAACAGCACTGTCTCAGACCTTGAAAGTACAAGGAAATCAGTTCTTACAGCGAACAGCAAACGATATCTGATGTAGTTCTCCCTCTTCGTCAGAACAAACAAATCACAGAGGACCTTCTACTAAATTAAAATACATTTAAAAGGGGCGGCAATCAACAGTAGGTATGTCGACTAATTTGAAGAAGCAATATATCCTTGATATGACACGGTTTCCCACCCCAAGTTCTTCATTACTATTCTGAAATACTTTTCTCCACAAAAAAGCAGCAGATCAATTAGTTTTTGGCTTTTTCGTTCTTTCGAGGAACCTCATTTCGATTTTGAAATTTAAACTTAGTTTTGCATATTCCATATGTTTTAAATCTCGTTCCTAGAGCTGGTATAGAATTTCCAGGTATGTTATAAACTTCCCACATTTTTAAATTCAATTTTAAGGTTTTAGAGTCGGCGAACATTCTAATTTCTGGCTAACCGACTAAGTCTGATCAGTCATGTTGGCTTCAAAGGGTCCTTTATTGTAAAATCTATATGCCTTTTCATAGTCGCCTGTCGCAGCTGGCTTTATCCATTCCAAGATCAGTCCTCCTTGAGGAAGCAGGCTGTCTCATCAAATCTTCAAATGCCAAAGATTTAAAGACTGGCCGCTGCGATAACCGTATATGGTCTAGGTACGTGCATACAGAAAATGCGGATGAAGGATTAGAAACCAAAGAATATTTAAAATAAAAGTGGAGCTTTTGGAAAGCGTGATTGTGGTCGCTTAAGTGGAAATGTTATTTTCAACTTCATCACACAGTCTCACAGTATGAGTTCCTCCTCAAATCAGTCCCTGTCCAATCAATAAATGAGATTTAATTTCACACCTGTCCAGTAAGTCTACTCAGCAGGGAATATACCGTGCGATAAAGCGACTGATGCCAAAATGTTTCCCGTCTATTTTTAATTCGAATCTTTTTTATTTAAGAGTAGGCAAACTTTCGGAGGCATCTACGTCTGCACACCCATGTTTTGCATGCATATACGAGTTTTATGAAGGTTCGGAGAACGGGAAGCAACAATCAGGCTGCAAAAACGAAACGCGGTTTTTCGAGACATCCCAGCGTTCTCTGCCAACCTACTCCAGTAGATAAAACCTTACCTTTCAGTTTTCAAGGTAACGCCTTACCTGAAATTTTTTTTACAGAACTGGAACATGATCGCCGCTGAGACGCTTGACCTCTGATTAACGCATGGCGTCAGCTTAATCGGACATCTTGAGTCATAATTCTGCACCAGAAGACACAAAGTGCCCTAGTGAGTGCCGTCTGTCCTCTGTCCTCGGGACCACGTCAATGTACGTAATTAATTCGGTCCCTTGTGCTCAGGGCTGTTATAGGAAGTCATTTGCTTCGGTACGCGTAAAAAGTTAAGTCTTTTAAGTTAACTTTGATCTGTTCCAACCTGTTTAAATCGAAAACAACTGTCGGCCCGGAAAGTTGGTTTTAATAAGACCGAAAACTTTAAAAGAAACTAAGTTTTGTAGAATTTTCATCCGTGGTGGAATGGGTGCTGGAATTGAGACACTAGTTCAGCAAAACCATTAACCTTGTAATTCGCACTTTATATCACAACGACTTGCTCATGAACTTAACCGTAATCCTCGAGCTGTTTGGTATGTTCGCGATGCCTCTTCATGAAGTGTCTCCCTTCTGGTTTCGATAGCACTGTGTAACCTACGGTGTGATTTGGATTGTTGAGTGGGTTGAACTTCAGTTATCGAAATGTGTGTGTAAAATAAACAACTGGGCAATTGTACTACAAAGCAATTAGACATACGTGCAATTACGGCGGCTCGAGCGCTACCGCAATTCAGAAATATGAAGACCATACATTTAGCAGGATATAATTCGCACTTTTCGTCTTTGAAAGAACCGGGTAGGTGCCTTCGAATATTTCACAAGCAGGTTAAGAGAGCAACACAGAGTTTCAACAAACCAAGAGCTATAAAGTTCTGCAAATGGAAGAGGGTCAGGGCACTTTGCGCCTGCTCGTCACTTGAAGGAATCAAGAAGAGTGGCCATGGATTTTACGTCGAAAACAAATTTTGAAGACTGAAAACATCTGAATTTAATTTTATTTTCAATTTACTTCGTGACAACTAGTTCTATTATCTGACATACTGTTGTATCGCTGGAAATCGAGAGTTACTTAAATGATATCAAAAGGGGCGAGTAACACGTCCCTTGTAGTATCCAGGGACGACGATACCAGACCGTGTCCAAGCGCAGACATTTTTTCAACATTCTACATCCAGGCCTACACGTTACTTGAGTAGTAGATATGGGAGCATTACAAGGTAAAAATTCACTATCTGACTGAACCCCTTTTTGAATATATTAGCACATTTTGTGTTTTCTTAGCGGCTTTATCTATTTTACGACCGCGTTTAAGTCTTGGATATATAATGACAACAATTATTCAAAACCCTGTCAGGCGAAATGCTTAAAAGTCAAAGTTGACAAACAATCAATACACAGCAGTTGAGGACTTTGTGTTGAATTATCCAGTCGAATCTATCTTTTACGAAGAAAATTCCCTTACAGTTAAAAACCGTGCATTTTTTTACATAAGATTCGAAAAAAGCGGTTGGTGATCCATTCTCTTAGCGCAATACCAGCCTGAAGACCACCACTGAAAATGACACAAAGCATCGTCAATTTTCGTGCACTGGCATGACAGTTGATATGTAATAAACTCTTAATGCAGTTAAAAAGTCGAAAACTAGTTTTTACTGACCTTGGGAACAGAAAGTTATCTGACGTACAGAAATAAAAAAGAGGAAAACCATACCATCTATATCATCTCGTTTCAAAACACTCGCAAGTAACCTAGCCTCCCTGCACTCAGGCTGGTGTGATAGAAGCGACTTGTTGGGGACAAAACCCACTAGGCCGACAGCAACGACAAACGAACTCTTAAAGATTCGCCTTTCATGGCAAAGATCGAAAGAGACATTTTGAATTGGAACAAATGTAAGTCGTCAGTTTTGAATAAAGCGCGAGAAGGACGAGAGGCTTTTTTAACACTGGGACTTTCACAGACGAGCTTAAATTGTTGTTTTTTATTTGAATAAAATTTTGAACCCCTAATTTATCAAACAACCTCAAAAATACATCGACCGACTTCAGTGAAATTACTCCAATTTGACCTTCCAAACCAGAGTGAAATGAAAACGGATGGTGGCGGGTTCCTGGAAAAGGCGGACATCGCATAACTAATTAAGCAGATATCTGAAAGATAATCGCAGGCACGCATAAAATGAAATAATTATTTTTGTTCAAAATAAACACTGTCACGTTCTCTAGCATGTGCGCCCTCTCGATGTTTTCTATTGCAAGGAGTCCACATTAATTACATTCGTCTTACATCCAGCAACTTTATGTAATACTCGGGGAATACTCCCATTAGGAGCGTCTTAGAACAAAAAAACACGTACACATCCGAACGATCTGTTTTTTATTTTTATTAACAAAACCGATTGGTGATTGGGTGATCTAGATATGTGTTGTGGCCTACGTTAGCTGAAGTCGTCTGCTGTTTGTGCATATCCCTCATCAGTTGACCTTTACTTAAAAACGAAATTGCAAAGCATGCAGCTCTTGCTGATTTACCCTGTGGGGGAGAGAATTTTATCAGCTATTAAATATTACTGCTCGGCGCTGGTTGTTTTTATCGTGCAAAATGAAAACGTAAACAGGTAAGTTCAATAAAGCACTGATATCGAAAAACCTTCGCAGGTTTCCACTGTCACATTCTGAACTCAGCCGCCTACCTATTAATGATCGTTTAACTTTTCAATCAGACATCCACGCCTAGTCTAACAAAATTCAATGTCTTCTTATCTCACATATTGGTCGAAGTACAGTCGTCTGTTCTGTGAAACATGCCTTGGGAGAACACCCACAGCATTAACCGTTTAGGACGCAAAATTGGAAAAAACAGTTTTTGAAAGACGTTTAATGCTTTGCAAATTTTATGCGCTCTCGTTAGCGTAGGCATGAAATATGTGGGCGGTGATAAAACCGGCACTTATTCCAGTACATCATTTAATACTGCTTCTAAGTTTAAATTTGACCGAAATCAGTATGGTCTGGCACTTTTCGCACCAATAATTGTCTTATATGAGCTAACTAACTGAATCGAGGTTTTCATGATACAAAACCCTACTGAGAAACCCGAGATGTCTGGTTTATAAAATTTCCCTTGTCAGCCTGGAAATCAAAAATATTCTTTTAACCCATAGGCTTACTTTTACTGATGTTTATTCTCATTTGTGACTAGCAGAAATATGTATGAAATGCAAGCCTTTTTTTTTACAGCCTAAAACCAGGACTTCGGCGACCAAATAGTTAACGCACTTGAGCTCCAAATATTTGTTCGAAAATTTTGTCATGGAATTTTAACTTTTTCAGCTGAAGCGAGTCAGACACATCCTTTTGTAATTGCTACAGACCACCTGTTAGAATTTTTTGAAGCAGACTGTTGAGTAATCGGTAATCCCGCATGTTTCTATGTTCTTAACCTTACTTTAGGTCCCAAGCTGCGTTGTTCAGGAGGGTTACGTTTACTCCTTTTCTGTGCTTTCGATTTGATCATTGAATACAGTTATTTCCGCATATTTTTTGATTCTCAGGCACACTCCAACATATGTCATAATACAACTTTATTAACATTTGACTCTGTATTTGATGGGAAAACTCCAAAGTGTCTATTTCAGTAACCAAATAATTAAACAGGCTGTTTAGCTTTCACACAAGATGCGATCATGTCAAATGTTATGATATTGTTTTAACGATAAACAAGGGTTTTTCGACTAGAGCGTACCACTTCTGTTTGTCTGGGATCAAATGCAGTTGACATTCAACAAGGCAAATGGAAGTAGTCTGATGGAACTTCCGAAGTTTTTTAATGATTGGCTGACGAAAAATGTTTATTTTCGGTAATAACAAAATGTTAACTTTTCAGGGACCGCGTTTTACCAGTGTACTTCTCCTAATCCGCTCCATCAAATAAGTTAACGGACGTATAATTAATCGCTATTTGGCTAATTTACTAGGTTTTCGACTATTGAAACCTAATAAAAGTGGATGCAGTGAATCCGCACCTTGGTTTGTTCAATCGGAAGTAATTTTACATAAGTAGGCCGAGACAACCGTCCATATACCAGATTGCTTCTACCGTATGAACTCGGACCTGAAGCATGCGTGCCCCTTAGATGCACAAAAATATGTAGACTAAAAAACACGATGTTCAGTTTGCAGGATGAGGGCAAGAGAGGCCCCTTCATCTAGGCAACACGCAGAAGTTTACTAACAGCTTTTCACCAAAACAAACTTCATCATCTGCCGCCAACATGTGACTCCCGTGCAAAGCCATTTCAGAATGGAGGGACCAGCTGCTCCATCTCCACACCCCTCTACTCACGCCCCCGTCCGCTCGGTTAGTGTTGTTTGTTTAAGACTTGCAATGAACAAGTGGGGGACAGGTTCCTCAAGAAAAATGCCCGACAAACTCGGCAGATTGGACTTCAACAGAATTGCTGGGTTGCCATACGGTGTGCGATAATGGCGCCGATTTTCTGATGTCATTCTACATAGTGCAAAGAGTTATGCACATCTGTCGTTGAATAGTTAAAATAATTATCATCCTCGTTTTACCTCGCCCACTAGAAAGAAGTATTAATTTACGTATCCTCAAAATTTTTCCATAAAGTCATAGAAACTGTTGAAATCTGACTTTTCTGCTAATGCGGGGTTTCTGATTATAACTGTGTAATGTCCGGTCTCGGGAGATTGGGATTCTATCATCAAGTAACGTGTAATAAGTTGACACTTGGCGGAAACAAGCAATTGGAGTCCCTTTGGAGAATTTAGTCATTATAAGGATTTGTCGGGAAAAATAAATATTGTGATTTATTAGAGGAATCGAGCGTTTTTCGGTAAAAAAAATTGCATGCTCTCTATGCAACTAAAGTAAACACGACAAGCTTAGTCGCTCTCTTTAAACAATACGCCAATTCTTTAAAGTTTCCGGCTTTCCACTGTGCAGCAGTCGTGCTTGTAAGCATAAACACATCCCTCTTTGTTCAGTCAGTCTGTGGTGAATAAGAAACATGTCTGTGCAAAACTCCCACTTTTATTATGCTCCCTAGGGTGAGCTTCATATGAAAATAAGTCGAAGAAAGCATTTACTGATGAATTGAGTACGAAGGCTCGGCAGATTTGCAGTCGTCTTTACTGGCATGCAGACTTGAATTATTCTTGGCAACGTATAATGCATTAATGTGAACAGCCGATCTTAAAATAAGACAGCTTGAGAGAGGAATTTTAATGGGTTCTACATAAGGGCTGATGATGAAGTTATACCAGTTAAACTTGTTTTAGACACCATTGGGGTTTAGTTTAAACGCAGAGTCAGATGTCCCGACGTTAAACTGCAGTGAGTGGAACCCAACCGCCTCAGTCTTCTGTTTGACAAACCGCGTGTATGACTTACCTGGGATGGTCATAATCCTCAACTATTAGCTGATATCTTTGAATAAGCTGCGTAACCTAACTTATAAAGGTAAAATATTTCACCCATCCCAATCCCCGTCTTCTTCACGGCGGAAATAAATCACATCAGCCGCTAAATAGGCAGTGCGTTAACCGCCCTTCTCTTTTCTGATCGTGTCAGCGGCTCTCCCTACGGGACAAGCTATGTACTGATGACCCTCTTTTGTGATGTTTGCGAAAGCGAAGCCTCCTGAGGTCCATACTTTAAGGAGTGACACTCAGATGTCCCGATGTGGCCCGGTTTGTCATTCTGGTCTCCGATTTCTCAACTATGACATTGTTTGTAATAGTTCCTTATCGTTGTGTTCGGTAGAAGGCATTTGTAAACGCAGGTGAGCGGAGGTTTCGACCACTTCAGGCGGCCGTATGACATTTCCGACTTCTCCTGCACATTGCCCGTCTGCTTCGGTGTTGGGCAAGCTTTTTAAACTTGCGGCAGTCTGTAGGGCTGAGCTGGTAACTACGGCATGCTCCAAATAGTTTAAACACCTACTCCGCCAGAGCTCTTAACCACCTTGGCCCAATGCTCGGACACGGTAGCTGCAGTTTCGCACGCGCTAGGTACCCATGCGCGAGTCCAGCCATCAATGCTGGCGCACGCTCCATCACTCACGATCAGTCTTCAAGAAAGTAATTCTCAAAAAATAGCAAAGTCCTGGCTGCATTTCACAGCACTTCGTTTGTCTGACACTAGGATGCTTCTACATTCTAACTCGCCTTCTGCGTATTGTCGTTATCCTGTGGGTTTTCATTGAACAGTTAGAGATCCCACAAGTGCCATTTTTTGGTTTAAACGTTTTTGTTATGGCTTTCGAGTTGTCTGAAAACAGAATATTTAGCAGCACACGATTTAAAACATCATGCAACCCTCTCAACATTTTATAAACATCGCTAGAGCTCAGGTAATAGACCAGTGACTTTATTAGAACGCGAGGTCTCCTTAGGGGATCCAAACCCTTCTGAGGGCACCAGGTTTCGCACAATTAAGCGGTCAGTAAAGTTCTTTAAATCGCTCAAAACACCCATTAAGGCAATTTTTTTCATTCGGAATCTCCATAGAGCCTAAGTATTTATACTGCCCGTCATTCAAAAATATCCTACATGTTGAACTCATGGTAGAAGAAAAAGTGGAAGTTATCGGTCTTTCATAAACCCCCCAGTCAACATCAATTCGGGGATTTATGATATGTAGTGGGCAGTCAACTTGTGGGCTTGGCTGGCAGATATTTAGGTTTGTCCCTTTGTGATCTAAATGCCGTATCCTTGCAAACCTGTAACGACGGACCTGATCTTAACCGCATATCGTAGTACTAATCATACCCTAGCACATGCCTCCATCTGCTTTCGAAGATGATAAGAAAACTTCGCAACTAGCTCACTTCTTTTTAAAAAATTTGTATTGACAGAGCGATTAGCAAATAGTTATGCAGACAAGAATGCATGCATAATTACCGCTGTCCCTAAAGGTTTGCACGTTTTAACCGGGTGATTGTTAGTTAACCATTTCTGATTATTCCAAAGGGCATGATTACTGGTCTTACACCTTTCACCAAAGTTTAATCATACAGATAGCCGAAAATCATAATAGGCGGAGCGGTGTTACAAGCGTGGCGAAATATATTTCCAGTCGAAAATCCCGGTCACGGAATCTTACTCCACAATCCATCTTCATTTTTATAAACAAGTCCTAAACTGCATTAGGCAACCTGGAATTATACCAGGAACACAAAAATGAATATTTATAAATGCGACGATGAGCCGAACCTGTTAGAATTGGACAAATACAACAAAGTGACCAAAATATGCGTTGAATTTTAACATAAATCTGTGCTGGCAGTTAAGAAAAACACATTTTTGAACAGTATGACGGAAAGAAAGTGCAGTTGAGAATAAAGCTGATATACTTCGGATTAAATGTCTACACCAAAACGGGCCTCGAATCTGGAGAGCTCGATTCTGACTACTTAGCTGTTAAGTTGGCCAACATTTCCGAAGTGAAATTATGGAATTCATCTGTATGTCAAATTTCAGGGCAAAACATATTTCGATTTACGGCAGGAATGTTAAGTTTTTCTCTGATTTGCGTGGTTTGAAGTGTAAAACTTTAATTTTGGATTATGCGTCCATCAAACGTCGTTGGGGAGTTCGGCCGTAAGCACTAGCGCCACAAGTGCTTATTTTCGGACTCTAGCCTTCGGCAAACCCAGGAATAAGAAAAAGATTTTGACGAATGTTGTCTCTTTCGGCCTTTAGTCGCACGCTTATGTGTCTTCTAGTTTGACCTCAGAAATTATTTTGCCTGAGGGAAGATGAGTAAGCGAAAGTGTTTTCGTTATCTTACTGACTGATGTCATAAACTCTGCTGGCATATAAGGAAGTTCAACTTCCATTGCACATTTGAAGCAAAAGTTTGATCCGAACTAGTTAAAAGCCTCCGTTTGACGTAGAAGCCGTTGAGGCTTGTAAACTACCATTCGATCTATTAAATAAGGCTTTAGTCCTTAAACTTACCCTTGGATACTTTTTCTCAAGTTACACTCAAAAGGTCAAGTTGGAAAACATATGTTTTCGGGAACTCACAATCAATCCTATACAGTTGCATAGAAAATGAAAATATGAGAATTTGACAGGGTTTATAAATGTCTCAGTGGTTAGCAACACATATCATTTCTACTTCAGCGGCGTGTTGTGGTCATTAGGGCAAATGGGGAGGTGACGTAGGCCGTGAGTGAGGTCTGTAAGTCAAGTACGTGCATTATGCATAGCTTTTATCAGGATGATAGGGCGGGGCGAGATCCCCGTCTGGGGTCGGCGTTGGCCACGTAAGAGAATGCGCCTGCGTCAACGTCTTCTGACAACACAACGCTGGATTCGCCTGCCGTAAAGCCATCTCTTCTGTTGTAGTTTTTTAAATTCTCTCTCAAATGCAACTGGACAAAAACACGTCTAAGGTATGTACCGGACACCAATGAACAGGCAATATAGGGAAATTAACCGAAGTAATCAACATCAAGTCAGCCCATAAAACATAAATTATCTGCCTAAACAGCTCCTTTGCTTTGAAATCTCTTGCAAAAGTTTTGATAGAAGTTATTATTTACCCTGCATCTTATTGTGTTTTCCATTTTTGTTTATGGTTTTGCACTCACTATCCAAAAATAACGTATTTCCCACAGTCAAATTCAAGCGCTCAAGGCGGAACTTAACCGTTCATTTCTTATATGTTTGATCTTATCTCCACCTTGACCATTTCTATATTACAGCTCTTGGGAAATACGTTTTTTATCCCGTCAGGCATGCAGCAAACAGGGCGCGGGCAAGCAAATTTTTGTTCAATGTTGACCACATTTTTACGCCTGGAACGCATCCCAATAGAGCTAACTTGCCATCACTTTCTGCTAAGAAGGCTGGCTTTTTGGAACTTGCAAAATCCGCGGATTTGGCTTTAAAAATGAACGAACCTTGACCGGAAGCTCTGTGGATTTAAAAATCAGAAAATTAATGTAGTTCAAATGCAGCATGCAAAGTATTCCACCCGTGGTACAAAACTCGGGATTTATTTAAGAAAGTTCCCTTTATTACTCAGTAGATGTCAACAATTTTGCTGGTTTTTTTTGGTTTAATAGGACAATTATTCTTAGAAACAAGAATGGCAAACGTCATTCGACAATTAAGTGAAATGAAAACCAGCATGCACCCCACTCATGTGATTGGTTATCGCTACCAATTTTGCACACGTAAAACCTGCTGCAAAGTGAATGCGTTATTATGGTTCTAAAATTAATATGCAGTAATGTTCTGCTACAGTTTGTGTACCTCCAATATTTTTCATATAGTGGAAATGTTAATTCAAGTCTTTTTTATAATTATCCGGAATTTTTTGTCTCTTGTGACTCACCTATAAATACTGACGACACATTTTTACTTGTTGACGTCATAGGTTAATGTCAACCAAATTTAACAACAACGGAGGTGGAAATGTCAACATATATGGAGTCGCTTAATGAGGGAAGCATGGCAGAGGTCAAGTAAGAATACATATTAAGGTCTTCAGTAGTGCGTTCCAGTTCCGCTTCGATAATTTAGTTTTCGCATATCAAAATCGAGAGGGTTGAGGGTCAGAGTCCAAGATTACTCTTCATATTGTCATCTCCGGTTTTACTTTCCCATCATGCTCAGCTAAACTAAATTTAGTAGAACGGAAATACCACGGTAAAACAAGAATAAGGGGCTATGTTGCTCACCAAAGCAAATGAACTCCGTCGAAAACCCCACGCCGTATCTCCTCGTTATATTTTACACTTGTATTTATGCCAAGCAGGCAAGTGCAGTTGGACAAGGCACATGATGGCTCAGAAGAGGGTTTGAATCATAAAAGGACATAATCGTAACCATCAAGGACTTCGGAAGGCATCATAAAAATTATTTTACATAGTTGCTTATTATTTTCTTATGGTTATGGTCCCACAAACGACTGGTATAGATAGGCAAAATGCGACGACAGCCTTTGAGCAAATGCCAATCCAACTGAAGGACTCTTTTGCTTATCAACCGGCGTAAGGACCTACAAGAAACCCCGCGGAAAAATAGATGACTTCCTTGACTTCACTAGAAAAATTAAACGTCACACTTTTCTCTGTTTATCTTTCCTGGAATACTGCTATTTGCGTTCTGGTAGCCCATAACTTCTTTTATCAACGTCACCTTCCTTCTGTATCATAGTAAATATTTGATGACCTGGTATTCCAACAATTACTATGTAGTTAATTTGGATGAGTACATACCAATCAGTTACTAGTTTGAACAAAGATGCCCGATGGCTGGCCAGTGCGCAAGTTGGCAAAGGATATTTTTGTGCATGCAGGCCTAAAATTGCTATTCTTTCGCCTTCTATAACTAAAGAATGTGAAAGCCGAGGCTCACTGCACCACAATTCGGGCTCGCCTTGCAGCTCCTCAAGAAGGAGTAGAAAAAAGTTGAAAACCTTCACTGAAATCTTCAAATTATCATTCACGTAAGAGAGCTCTTGGATTTACCTAAAACACGCTGTAGGAATTGGATTAGTTCAGGGAGTCTGCGTCCGTCCGTCAGACCGTCTTAACCTAGCGTCTGTAGTAATGTTGTCTCCTACCATCACCACAAGTTGACGGCAACGTCAGCTATAGACGACGCCAAACCTACCGGGCATAAGAGGCATAATTCATAACATAGGTTCTAAACACCATCTACGTTCAAAAAGTACCAACTTATTCATCAAATAAGTGATGGACTACTCGCACTGAATGCTTGTTTAAGATGCGAATAGCGACTTCATTACTGATATCTTGGTCAGGAAGGAAAGCCGGTTTGACGCTTTAAGGGGCTTTTCTGTTTCAATGACCAAACAATTACTAAACCTCTATTTCCCGCTGGAATTAATAATTTCAAACTCGACCTTTAAAATCAAGCTCGATGTCCAGCCTAGAAAGTAGTGTTTTAAATAATGCAATGCAAATTTACCAATTTATTTCAGATGCAGTTATAACTTTTAGTTAAAGACCGTAGTACTCCCAGAAACACCACAGGAACGAATGATGACCACCCTATGAGCCAGCTCCCTCGTCGTTGGCTAGAACCTTTTTAGCTGAATTTTAAGACGCATTACTAACGAAATGTAAAATTCGAAGTCTTGCAAATTGTAAACCAGCAATTTTGCTGCAGAAACTTCAGCGTCTGGCGGTGACTTTTGATGATGCGTGTATTGTGCGTACTGTCAAAAGGTCTGGAAGTGTGTGCTGTGACAGTATCAGCAAACCATGGTCATCGCAGCCTGGTATTCGTTGGCAGTTCCCCGACACCTGCTTCCCTGCCGGTAGATGCGCTTGCGCTCCCGCTGGGTACACAAGTGGTGCGCATGGCTGCCCTGTCATCATCGTCCTTCTGACGCCTGTTGGGGTGTTGTTATAGTTGTTGGTGGACAGTTCTAGTCAAGTGTATGTTGTGGACCCGGGGGTGTGGTGGCACGCCTGGTTGTGGGTCCGGCGTGCTAGCTACCCGCGCCGTCCCCCGCCTTCGGCCTTTTTGCCCATGCCTTGACACCGAGTCCAGCTGGGGAGTGAGGAAGAAACAGTGCGGTAGATGCTGCGCAAGTCTACATTCATTATAAACTAATTCACACGCAACTCACCGCTTCTGCGCCCACTCTGTCATGGGTGCCACATACTTCTGTGGACCACATTGGACGAGTCAATCTTCCGCATTGGTATTTTCAGTAGAGACCAAGAAAATTCCTGCGTCATGTATAAAGTATCAAGATTATAAAAAACGCGAAAAATTCCAGCAAGTAGCTTTTGAAGTCAACCGTCTTCCCATTTTGCCAATACATACGTAGACGTCATGTCGCCCCTTGTGAAAAACAAACTACTCCTATTTTATCAGTTTTTGTGTATTGTGGTAAAGGGGTTTGGCCTTCGTTATAAAAACCAGCATCATATTATGTTCTTTATAGTTTCAGTAACAAATTATGCTCTATGACCCAGCATAAATTTCTCTTTGATATTCTAGCAAGCTCAAGGTTATATTAAAGGTTTTAGGTAAAACCCGTTTGTTAAGTAATTTTAAAGGCATCATATTTGTTAGTATTTACATTCCCCCCTCTTCCTTTGAAGGCGCACTAACCCGTTTTTTCGACTTTCTCTCACAAAAACTTGCTATATTATCCTGCGACTATCTTATTTTCTTATGCGGTGATTTTAACCGCGTGAATTTACGGCCCCTTAAACTTTTAGGCTTCGATGATCTTGTCTCCTTTAATACTCGCGCAAATGCCCCTCTTGATCATATTCTGACTAACCACAGCAAGCTTTTTTGCGTAAAAAATAGGGCTCCATTGTCAGGTTCTGACCATTCCACTTTATTGTGTCTTCCAAAAATCTATTCCACTTCTAAACGTGCACTGCTTGCCAAGCCTGAGAGGAAGGTTAAGGTTCGCAAAACGTCTGCCCAAAACATTCCCCTACTTCAGACTTGCATTTCCCTTACTAGCCCCACTTTCCTTGAACAATCGAATGTTTAATCCTGTTCTTCCAACCTGACAGCGTTTTTAAATGAAATTTTCGATATTTGCTGCCCTCTTGATACTGTTATGGTACGACCGGATAGAATTTCTTTCCCCTATCTGAAATCGTTAAGACGTAAAAAAGAACTCCTTTACGAGTTAGGCTTACGTGATAGCCTTAAGGACGTTACCGTCTTAATAAAAACAGAGATTGACAGACTAAATAGCCTGTTTGTCAGCCAACTTTCTTCCTCTTCTTCCTCCCCCCCTTTCCCCCCTTCCTCAGCTGAGATTTGGAAAAATCTTAAGCGTCTCACTGGCCATCGCCACAGGCTGGTGCATGTGGATGCAGATTTAGACTCCTTAAATAAAAATTTTATAGTTAGTCACAATGACTCCCATCTTCCCTTAGATGACATTCCCCTATCACCGAGTACCTTCCAACCCGTGTCTTTGGCAACAGTAGAGAAACACCTTAAAAAGGTCCGTGGATCAACAGCTGCCGGACCGGATGGTGTCTCGCCTTTTCTTCTTAAATCTTGCAGTTCTCAGATAGCCCCTATTTTAACGCACCTAATCAATATGTCTTTCATGGAGTCCAAGATTCCCGACGCCTGGCGTACAGTGAGAATCACTCCCATCCCTAAAAAGCCGGCTAACTTTGGTCCTAAATCTTTTCGTCCAATTGCCTGTTCCTCTGCAATACTAAAGCTTGCTGAAAGAGTTGCCCTAGATATCATAAAGCTTTTTTCTTCCTGTTTTTCCGACCCTTTACAATTTGCATACAAAGCCAAACGGAGTACTTTAGATGCTGTCGCTCTTGTGGTCCACTCTGCTCTAAAAGCATTAGACCAGGGTTGCCGCGAGTATGCGTGCGCTTTTCTTGATTACTCCTCCGCCTTCAATGCTGTCCCGCGCCCTCTTCTCCTTACCAAAACCTCCGCATGCGGCTCTCCAGGCTGGGTCGTCTCTTGGCTTAGCGAATATTTTACCTTCCGCACTCAGTTTGTCTAATCTGGCAAGTGGAAATCTTCGACCCTCCCCAATGACTGCGGTGTTCTTCAAGGTTCCATTCTATCCCCTCACCTTTTTTCCCTCCACACTGACGATCTAAGGTCCCCTAATGACTGTGTTCTGGTCAAGTATGCTGACGATGTGGTTGTAGGACACCCTCTCAAAAGTCAGACACACCTCCGGTCTCTAAAAGATGGCCTAAATCATGTCCTAGCGTGGTCGGAGGAAAATGGTCTCCTAATTAACAACGAAAAATCCGTTCAGTGTATTTTTCGACTGCGGCCCTCTCCTAATCCTGATTCCTCTGACATCCTTCCCAACGAAGTATCCTCTTTCAGGTATCTCGGCGTTACTTCGTCCTTAAATCTTTCATTTTCCCTCCATGTTGAGTCCCTATTTATTAAAGTTCGTAAACCTCTTTACTGCATACGTCGTTTACGTTCCTATCACACACCTCAACCTTTAGTTTAACGATTCATTGCTGCCTGCACTATTCCTCTTATCCTATACTGCTCTCCTGTTATTTTTCCTGCTTTACTAAAAAAGGATCTTTTAATTTTGAAACGAGTCCTCCGCATGCTCTCTTCTGCTGCTGGTGTTTCTTATCTTTTTTTAATTGACACTATCTTACAACGACACTTCAATGCGCTCAAGCAATTTGCTGGTCGAATTCTAGATGACGTTGCCCATCCCCTACATTCCGATCTTATGTCTGCGAAGTCTTCCCGCTCGATGCGCCGCAGCTTCCGACTTATATCCTGTCGCACATCGGCTTATCGAGCTTCTGTATGGCCATTCTTAGCGCGCTATCTTACGTGCGAAGAGACAGAAATACAGAAGCTAAGATTTGAACTATCCCCATAATAATCGTTTCTTTGTGTTAAACTTTGACACTTGCATAATCTCTTAACTTATTTACTGCCCATAGTGAATGGAGCCAATTTTTTGCTGAAAATTTTGAACTTACGATTTCAAAATAAAGCGAATTCCTCTCTCTCTGGCTCTATTTTTCAGTAGAACGACATCAGTAGAATAAAATATCAGTATGTTTTCTAACTAGAGGAGCCAGAGCGCCAGTCTAAAAATTATATTCTATCCGTCGTCCGACACAACCTTCAGGAGCTGTTAGCTTGTCTAAGCCGTCCAGTTAGACAATCTGCCCCGCAGTGTTTAAAAGATTTTGTGCGTCGCCTGTTGCTGAGGCTTAGACGGAGCGTAAACCCTTTACAAATAATTAACCGCCTTTGTGACCTTCAGTCAAATGCAGCTGAAGCATCATTAACATATTGCTGTAAATATGAGTTACTTTGATGAATTTTCGTTGTCGAAGACAGGCAAGACTTCTGACCACTGACCGTGAGTCGGCATGCAATTGCCTATGTGGACTGTTTAACTATAGTTCGAAGGCAAAACGGTAGTTCGACTGTCTCATCCGACGATGTCCACCATGTGCTTCACAGCAGGGCGAAAAAGGCACGGGGACTTGTGTATAAATTATTACAGTGAGAGTAGAGTTGAACAGGACCTACCGCATACTCTCCTCTTTCCCCACCTGGGCCCGGTGTCAAGGTAGAGTCAAGAAGACCGGAGACGGAGAGGACGTATGTGGATGGCGCGGCCGAACCCGCACCTTGGCGCTCCAGTGCACCTCCCCTGGCCCACAATAAACACTTGACCAGCATTTCGACCAAGAACAACAACAGAAAGCACGTGGATGACTGGGAAGTCATACACACGACCTGTATACCCAGCGGGAGTGCAAGCGCATTTATCACTAAAAAGCCAGATACCTGATAACTGCCAGCACACAACAGATTGCGAGTGCTATTCTCTGATGACCATGGCACAGCAGAAGCTCACAAACCTTGGGCTCAAAGGTTAGATAGAAATATCCGTTTCCATGCTGCAATAAGAATTTATGGGTACTTTGATCGCTTTCAAGAGTTCGATAGACATATTTAATAGGAGCATCTACATTAGAAAATATGTAATTAAGCTGCCAGTTCAACAACTGGACAATGGAAATCAGTGAGCTTTTATTTACGGGGCTGGAATTAATCTGTGTTATAGGTGTGCAAATGCCTCCTCTTTTCGTCCATCTGACGATGGAATTTGCTAAGAGAGAACTGTTATTTACCTGAAACCCTTAAAAACATGTCTTTATTCCAAAAAATGGCCGATTAATTTATAACTCTAAAATTAATCACACAATATGGTTAATTTTAGTTTTGCATCTGACATTAACAAAAGTCGAACCAAATTCCAATAGCCTAATTTTATTTTAGGAAAATTTTTCATTTGTACGTCATCCGCAATGATGAGAAAGGGGGTTTTCTAAAAAAAGACACTTACAACGCACGATATAAGCAAGAATAAATCAATATAACGCTACCGGGGCTTAATTTTACCAAGACGATTCTGACACATACCAGTCCTGGTGTTGTGATAGATGCACGGAGGATGTTTTGCTACTATACTTGTTTACGTCAGTCATATATAACTGATCACAACTTACCGCTCATGGGTGCTTATTATTAATAGGATAGTTTGCTCTTAATCACGCATTGTCTAAATTCAGGCAAATATAAACTATGTCGTCAACTGTTTAAGAGATGTTCTTATAACTGCTGATTTACGTACATATTTCAAAGGTTTCTAAGCGAGAATTAATTATGATCTTCGTATGATGGAGCTCTGCCTGAGCTTTATTTCCACCTTGTCTACAAGAATAGGACCGAACTCTCATCTCAAGGCCCTCTGATACTGCAAATCATAAGATTTCAGCAATGTGTTATTTAAAGCATCGGAAAGCGGATCAAACTACGCTCCATAATGCTTTATCTCAATTACCTGATTCTAAACTTCTCAGTCAAACCTACCGTATAGAAAAATATAAGCAAATGAATAAAGCTACACTAAACTATCCCCCCTCAAGAACTCAAAACCAAACGCAAAAAGTCTCGAGTCTTTCTGCTATTCTTTTGTAAATAATATTATTCCGGGAAGATTAATGATGACGTTGCGCTCACGTTGAAGACGTAATCATCAGAGGCATGAGGAAAACCGTTTTCAAGCAGACGTGAGAGTACACCTGATTCAATCGATTGTAATTCTGTTATGTTTGGTGTTTTTGGACCCTGTAGTGCAGCGATGGGAGGAAACTGTCATTCGCCTGACGTAAGTCTCCAGCTCCGCTTTAGCCGATTCTCAACTGCGAATCAGATGCTTACTGTCTTCTACAAAAATCCTTTGCACAAAACGCATTCATAATGGCCGGCCAAGCTCTCCGAAATATAGCCATAGAATTCCTCTGATCAGTGGAACCCCACATGTTTATCAGATTATCGACTTGGATCCCTTTTGTTTGTCAACCTGACTGTATGCATTAAGAATATGATATGAGTGAAGGCTTGCGTCTCGTTCAGTATAATTTTCATTAATTCTATATCGACCTTACTGTTATTCAAAACTACCTGTAGACTGCGCCGACAGCGTCCTCGCAGGCCTTCAACAAATTTCGCATTGTTATTATTATTATTGCAGGTTTATGAGGATGCCTGATGATGGTTTGGCTGTATCAAGCGACAGTCAGGAGACAACGTATACTTTAGACAAAATTCCGCAAGCAGCTTTGTCTATCTATGCTTACACAACGGAACTATCCATCGTAAAAGATCTTTCCAGCAACCGCGGCAAATATTGTCCTGACGTTGTCTTCACAACATAGGGTCCCCTCTTTAAACTTCCGAAAAAACTGTTGTCTCAAGAAATTTGTTTGTTGGGAATCATTTTCTGATTTCTTTTACTGTTGTTACCGTGACGTAGAGTTATGGCGTCACTTTGACTGATTCGCACCATAAATGGTCTGTCACTTATTTTTCTGATATACAGGCTTAAAGCTACCTTTCGACGCAATCTAGACAAAGCTCAAATACAGTCTTCCCACCATGGGAATTTTGTCATTTTTATAATTCAGTAAGAATTAGTTCCCATCATTCTCCGCATCCTCTTTGAAGGAAACATTTGCACCCTTATCTTACAGAGGTGCATGAAATCATAACTCGTTACATATTTATGATCAGCGAGGCTTGTAAGAGAGATAAAGTCTCCCTTTCATCCTGAAAACATTCAAAAGACTAGGCAAATACTGCACGGGCTGTATGTTAGTCTTAACGCATGTGACGTAAAGGCCACAGGATTAATCAAAACTTCATTGAGAAGTAAAAATGGATCCTTTTTTAGCAAAACTGACTCTTTCGTTAAAAATGGAATTTATTTTTTTCCATCGCGAACACATAGTTCGATACCTTAAGGAAAATGAGCCTCCTTTTGGCTAGGAAAATTCAGTCGAACCGTAGAGCCTTCCACCCTTCTGCGAACAAAGTGCTTTCTTATTGCTTCTAATGGTCCACAATTAATTTTTGATGTTGATCCTCTACCTTCTACTGCAAGTTAGCCAGCCCTTCGCATCTTCTCAGACAGTTATTCTCTCTCATCCTCCACCCGATCGCACGTTTCCTGCTCGCAGTTAAAACTGTTTTGTCATCTCTCCTGTAGGCCCTCGCTGCACACGATGTTTCAAATTCCACTAAACTGCGACATTTTCGTAACACTGGTCATTTGTTTGTACAGTCCTAGTCAACCCGCAGAGCACGAAACAGTGGCCCGCTTCAGATACCTGAACAGACACCCTCTTCTCCTGATTCCGCTCCACTCGCATCGAGTTTAGTTGTACGACCCAGTAAGTCAAGAGCATTTTCAACTTGTCTTCACTTTTTTAAGAACCAGCTCCTCACCATGACTTTGTCAAACCATCAGCGACCAAGGTGCTTGCAGGCAATTCGGTCAGCAATTCTACTAATTTTGAAACTTCCAAAACCCCTCCAAGATCTATGGTAGATTATTTTACAAACCACATTTCACGCAACTTCTGTCTGCCACCCAAAGTAAAGTACCCTCCAATTCCGCTTTTTGACTGTTGGCTTTTCGGGTTCGCAAAGTGGTATTTCTCCTTTTCGTTCTCCTCCATTATCAAAATGACTTTTTAGTTTATCTTAATAATGCCACAATGTGCGTGCGCCCAAGGTTTAACTCTCCACCTTCTAAACCTTCATACCAATTCAAGTTTCCATTTCCTAGTCTTTGTTGTAAATCGAAATGAACGCAACCTGCATTTTCGTCATACACCCAGCATCAGTATTCTAAAGACAAGATCAACCATTCAGTAAGCGGCCCAGCTGACAGCCGTAGATTCCAACTCGGATTCAGATATTTTGTGCATTACATAATCTTGGGCCCACTTTCTAAGTTCTGATTCGATACCTGATGTCCGCGATCTCAAGTCCCGCTGACAAGATCGTGTGTGCGGACGGGATGGAGGTTGTCTTCCATATATTACAGCCATTCGAACATATCCGCCTTAGGACTTGAACATGCCATCATTGTCCGAAAATTTCTACTTTGCTTCACTTATCCTCTTACACAATAGCAAGGCTTTTATTGGTAGAATATATAGCCCTCCTGTGTCTCTGTAACGGGCCGAGCGGTAAGTTCGCTGAGCCAACACCGGGGTTAGATTGGAATCTAGCGGGTGTTATACGGAATGCGCATTCGCAACAAAGTTCAACATTTGGACTGCGACGGCACGCCCATGTACGAAATTACGCAGCGCCTACTGCGATCCTGGCCGTCCTATTTTTGTTGTAGAGTAAAATCCTGGTCAGTGTACGTTGTGGACCAGGAGATGCAGTGGTACGTCTAGGTGCGGCTTTACGCCCTATCAACCATTGACTCTCTCTCCCGCCTCTGGTCTTCTTTACTTTGTCTTGACACCGGTTCCCGGTGGGGGAGAAGGAGAGAATGCGGTAGATTCTACGCAAGTCCGCCACCATTATAAACTAATTCACTCACGCAAGCCACCGTTCATGCCCTCACCTTATTGTGGAGCACGCGACGAACATCGTCGGTCACGGCGGTGAAACTTTCGCGTGCGTATTTGCTTTTGTGTGTTGGTAAGGCAGAGTTGTGGTGTTTTACTGAATAGTTCCGTGGATGTTTGTATGGCCAAATAGGTTCCTGCTATAGTCGAATGTAATCAAACAGCGTGCGCGTGGCTATACATAACTGAGGGCTTATCTCTACTCCTGACACTGGTTTGCCGATCGCAGTGTGATGGATTTGAAAAAAACCAACAAATCTGGCGTACGATATGAGGGTGCGGCCACGATGGGAACGATCTAAAACTGAGTTCACACTGTTGGCAGAGCTCTTATTGCTGATCGACAGATGAATGGGTTTACTTCCTCAATGTTGCTGACGATAGCGACCGTTTGTGTGGGAAGCGGTGATTTGAGCTGGTACATTATTCTTCTTAATAATAATACGGCATTTTCTTTTGGCTTTTTACTTTTTGGCTGAAGATATTCTGGATTCCATTCCACCAAAGGCATTTAACTCAAGCGCTTCCTGTTCACCTATATCGCGCTTCGTTTCTAGGAGACGTACGATGTCGTCAAAGCAGCCCCGGCATCCATCGATCAACTCCCCATCAGCAATGCCGAAATATTTAGATGAGTTCCGAATACGAAGTGCGCGCGAGAGAGCGAAAGGGAGTCTTTGTCCCCTATTGTTGTAAAGACTTTTAAAACTTTTTCGGAGATTTTCGGTTTTGTATGGCTGTCCAAACCATGGTCCACTTGCTTACTAAACACATTGTGGTTAATACAGAAAATCCGAAAATTCAACATTGTTAAAAGCATTCTTCGTTAAGCAATTTGCATTCGAGATTGGGATGATTTTGTTCTCCTTACCTGTTCTTTAATGCACATTTCCATCAATATTTCTCTCTTTTCGGTTATTTACGGAAAAAGAAATCACCTTAATAGCTTCCGCTCATTTAGAACTAGCATCTCCGAATCTCTCTTTAGACAACTAAACTGTTTTAGGTCTTCCCCGTGTTGAAGTCTCCCCTGATTTTTGGAGAACTTCCATTTATATTCTTAGACTTGAGTTTGACTCCCGTTCCGACGCTCACAAATGTCGGCGTTCGCAAAAAAGGGAACAGTTGAGTTCACAGCGAGTGATTTTTTATATAAATAAACGGGTTCTTGGCTCCTTCTACCGCGGCGTTCTGCCAGACAGTTATTGTGAAACTTGTCACTCCTCTTTGCTGCATCTTCTCGCTCGTCGTTTCGCAATGAACAGTTCTCAGTGGCCTCTCTTAGTCAAGCTCATTTCAAATTGCCACACAGATGACACTTAGTAAAACCTGAATATTTGAGAATTCCTCATTCCCTTCGCAACTCCACTATGTCATACAAATTAATTTGGAAACAAAGATCCTTTTATCAATACAAACGAAAAAGTGAGTTCCATGGATCAGTTAGGGGAATCAGACGCGGTTATTTAAAAAGGAATTTTATTCGCCTGAAATTTGTTATTCACACCAGAACGCATCATCAGAGAGGGATAATGGAAGCCACCGCAATTCTGACAGGTATGCAATAGCATAGCGAAACCATACGATAAATGCTGCAACCTCTGTGCATCCATTGTCGTTATCTGATACTGCTTCTAAGTTCGAATATGTATCCCAAACGTCAGGTGAATAAAATTCTTGTTCCAGTGATTGCGTCTCATTCTTTCCAGGTCTTATTTGGTTTTTTCATTTTTAAATGAAGGTCTACCGTTAGTGGTGTTCCTTGGGGTATCATAGTAGGTCCCGCTTTGTTTTTTGCCCCATATAAGTGATATTTTTCCCGCAGTTAAACGGGCTCGATCCCTTAATTATTCCGGTGATATATTCAACATTTTGGTGCGCAGTTATTTATATGGCTACTTAGTAGCCACTCAGACTTGTTAGTCTGCTTTTTAATAGGGCACAAAATGGCTAGTTAGATTTTCCTATTCAAACGTCATTTCATGTGTCTTGACCCTGACAGACAGCACTACCCCGTGTTTCTTCAAGGAACCCTATGACTGTCCAATTCACAAGGACATACCTCTCTCTTTCCTCATGCTGACAAAATTATGGCCAGGGCTGCCCACAGTTTCGTTTCCATTCCTTGTAATTTTCGTCTCTTTAAAATTAAATTGTGACATCTTGTGTACGTCCTTCGCAATTTTGAACGTTACTCCTCATGTTTCGGCTAAATGAGAGAGTCTAAACGTTTTTGAAGTAAAAATATTTAAGGGTATTTACCAAAGAACTTCATATATCAACCACTTCCAAATATTTCTTGCTCGAACAGATTCCAGCTAACTAACCTCCAATTTATTCGCCACCGCCCCTCATCGGAAACTCATTTTTGCAGTCCAGTTATCGTGACCCTGACCGCCCGCTGGGACCGGAAACACAAACATGAGCTCATGGGCCTGGCGCAGCTGGTCCACCAGTGGGGCTTATCAGATGAGCCGTAAGTACTTCATCCAACCGAAGTTGATCAATGCCTCACCACATGCCATTCTCTGCCGCTGCTGATCGGGTATTTATTCACTCACGAATAGGCGCACACCGATCCATTGGCTTCCCGAAACAAAACAAGCTTCGTTTTGATGATAGGGTTCACGAACTAGTGATCACCTGCCAGGCCGAAGACGGCCAAGGTATGATAGCAGAAAAAAGACAACACAGTCTGCGGGGTAGACTGCTACAACACTGTTTCGGGCTTGTCATATATGTGTCGTTATCGATGTAGATAGATATAAATGAATTGGAACGTAGGCATTCTAACAAATATAATTTTAAAACGAATATGTTCATAGGAAAAAGTGGAAAACTTTATTGAGTAAATTTTTCTACGTGGGTTCCTCGTGTCGTCGTCAGACTCGAGTAAACTTACATAAGACAATTAACATTTCAAAAATTCTGAAAAATTAATATTCATTTGAACTTCAACCAGTAAGCAGCCGCCGCGTGCGTCAATCTGTATCGATTGGCTTTTGCCTCTTCCACTTTTCCCTGACATTTATGTACGCGGCATCTATCTCGATGTGCCTATTGATGTGTGACTCATTGGAATCCACGGCTTCAATAAACTCTCGGCCTTTTCTAGATGGGCAAACTCCGAAGATTCGAGTTTTGTCCCATTCGGAGGTGCACCCAGCATCAATGGTGTGCGTGGTCATTTGAGACAGATGATCTCGCCTCTTAACTGCCAGTTGATGTTTGTGGATGCGTATAGAGGCTAATTTTCCCGTTTGACCACAATATACGGCATCACAGACATCGCATGGGATCTTATAGACGACTTTCTCTTTGTTTGGATAACCAAACCTGACCTTAGAGTGTAGAAGCTGAGTGCGTAAAGTAGTCGCCGGCTCGTGCGCCACTTTTATTCGGTGTTCCCCCATGTTTCTTTCAACGAGTTCAGACACATTCATTATGTAAGGAAGGATGGGGCAAATATTTTCTTCGGGCGCTTGATTGGAACTAGCTAGTTCCTTTGTTTTTATCTCTTATTGTCTGATGCATCGACTTACGAAATTTTTGGGGTAACCGTTCTAGGAAAATAATGCAAACAGGTAGTTTAGCTCAACTTGGTAGCTTTTTTTATAAGCGCAATGTGTTTTGCTCGATGTAGCAGACTTTTGACAGAACTCTGTTTGTGTGAGATTGGACTGTTGCTCTCTCGCATTTGCAGTTGCTTCTTCTTAACGACAACAAATCTGTTGTCTACATACCGCACCTACAACTTAGGGTAAACTAGTGGAAGAGATGATGATCCCAGTTTCTGCATTGTCACCTCAGCAAGAACGTCACAAATAGGTAATCCAATTTGAGCCCCTTTTAGTTGTTGATTATATTGATAATCGGACGAGAAATTGGTTTCTGAACCAAGTTATATGAGTTCAAGTAAGGCAGCTGCGTTAACATCCGAGTCATAGGACCTTAGGAGATCATCTAAGCACTGCCTTGCGAAAGCTAGTGGGATGGATGTGCATAAAGAAACGACATCGAAGGAAACCATTAGCTCATCCGCGGAAATTGTGATCCTTCTCAGTTTCTCTGGAAACGTTTTAAAGTGCTGAATGGAAGTTTCGCAATCTATTGTAATTGGGTGGAGTTGGTGGAATAGCCACGTAGAAATTTTGCAATTGGGTGCACCGATTAGCGATATTAACGATCGCATTGATACCTCAGATTTGTTAGCTTCGAGCAATCCGTAGGTTGGCTATTTCAATAAGAAGGAAGTCGTCTATAAGATCCCATGCGATGTCTGTGATGCCGTATATTGTGGTCAAACGGGAAAATTAGCCTCTATACGCATCCACAAACATCAACTGGCAGTTAAGAGGCGAGATCATCTGTCTCAAATGACCACGCACACCATTGATGCTGGGTGCACCTCCGAATGGGACAAAACTCGAATCTTCGGAGTTTGCCCATCTAGAAAAGGCCGAGAGTTTATTGAAGCCGTGGATTCCAATGAGTCACACATCAATAGGCACATCGAGATAGATGCCGCGTACATAAATGTCAGGGAAAAGTGGAAGAGGCAAAAGCCAATCGATACAGATTGACGCACGCGGCGGCTGCTTACTGGTTGAAGTTCAAATGAATATTAATTTTTCAGAATTTTTGAAATGTTAATTGTCTTATGTAAGTTTACTCGAGTCTGACGACGACACGAGGAACCCACGTAGAAAAATTTACTCAATAAAGTTTACT
Source organism: Spirometra erinaceieuropaei (assembly GCA_902702965.1). Taxonomy (NCBI): domain Eukaryota; kingdom Metazoa; phylum Platyhelminthes; class Cestoda; order Diphyllobothriidea; family Diphyllobothriidae; genus Spirometra; species Spirometra erinaceieuropaei. The sequence continues at coordinate 534,392 of CACRXP010000345.1, read as the reverse complement.
TCTTTTCCCAAAGAACATATTTACGTTCAAATATATACCTTTGTACATTCAACCCCAAGCGTGGTGCACCAAGGATTCAAACACACGATTTTTGGTCATGGATTTTCACACTCTGCCATTGAGCCATGGGTCCGTCTTCTTGTCGGTTATGATCTGGAATATCTATTATGACAGATGGGCGCTCACTGATCATGTTACGGAAAATGCCCGTTCCGTTGTACCTTGGGGCTCAAACTAGAAGCCTCGCAGGCAGTCCCACAGAGACAGCTAGTAGAAGTAGATGAAATGGTTTCGACGAGGACAGGGGAGACCGAAATGGCCGTTACTGGCTTATTAGTCATCATCAGCCAATCATATCCAACACCAAGTGAGGGTGACTTGGGATTCGAACCCGGGATATTTTGTCATGGAGTTTGACATTAACATTGAGCCA
>CACRXP010000345.1:410816-508978 GCA_902702965.1 Spirometra erinaceieuropaei | reverse complement strand
CGTTCGATATTCAGTCTGGCGTTCGGCAAGGTTGTATCCTACCACCCATTCCTTAAACTACGCCATTAATTCAATTTTGGGGAAAATTCTGCACGAAGTTAACGACCTTGAGTTTGTACCCGGCCGTTAGCTGACTGATCTCGGCTACGCTGATGATATCGCTTTAGTAGCTTCCAGTTTTGGTGGTTTAGTGCCTATGGTGTCACGGGTGACTGAGATCGCCTTATCCTTCGGTTTATTTACAATCGCTGAGATAACCAAAATGTTTTCAAGCTGCATCCCTGGCCAGAAGGCACCTCTCGAGATTGATGGCTGTCAACTAGAAGAAATAGACAGTTTTAAATACCCCGGAGCGAGGTTGCTGTCGAATGGACAGAGAAAGAATAACATTGCCTCCGGAGTCGATGCTGCCCGCTGGATTCGTGCAGGCCTGCAAATGCGTTCATGGACCCGACGCGACATCTCCATCGCCACGAAAATTCACGTGTACCGTACATCTATCCGGTCGGTTCTTCTGTACGGTTGTGAATGCTGGGCTGTGCACGTGAAAGATAAGCGAAAACTGGAGGTATTTAACCACCGCTGTTCGAAGACTATCCTCCGAGTGAAGTACACCGACTTCGTCTCAAATGAAGCAGTGCGTACTCGCTGCTACAACGTCGCAATCATATCTCAGGCCATTCAACAAAGACGACCTAGGTGGTTTGGACACGTTCTTCATCGTCCCCCTTACGAGCTCAGTTTTACCGCCCTCGACCCGGCACCGTTACCCTAATGGGGGCATCGAAATTGGCCTCGACTCAAAACCTGGCTCGACAGAGTCCGTCACGACATGCGAATACTTCTTGGACCTTTGGTATTTGGCCTCCGTCGCTGGCGAAAAGAATGGGTTGAACTGTCCAGATCAGCTGGCGCGGATCGTCACGCATGGTCAGCTAGACTAGACACGATCGCAGCCGTACAAAGTACAAGTTAGTAAGTATTTCGAAACAGGCATATGCAGCGGAATTTATTGGTACCAGCGAGTTTTGTAACGGCTTATCAACTGCAATCTGTCACTGTATAACAGAGATATCGAAGAAAAAACACAGCAATCAGAACTTCCGCAGACAAAATCACTGCAAAATAACAAGGTCATTGTTAACTACACACAGATTGTTTGATGAGCTGGTTGACGAAATTACTTTGACTCGAAAAGGAATTCGTCTGTAGCCAAATAGGCACCATTTTTATTTTAATCGTCTGTAACCTTTTTGCTTTTTCCATTTTGATTCTTATCCCAACCGAAACTTCAAATTTGCAAAGATATGACGATTCGAACAAAAACAAAGACCTGATTACTTTCACTCCCTTGTACTGACAATGGCTTTAGGCAGTGATCCAAAACGCTGACAACTCTTACTCAACAGATGGCGCCTTGTGAACCATATCGGTTTTAAAATCTATGTAATTGTCCCTTCGTTCACCGTCACCCTTTGGTTGGTCACGAAAGAATTTTGCCTTAGTTATATGACGCCGTTTCGTTAGATATTAAACGTGACCAGTTACTGTGACTTGTCGCACACGATTTGTTATACGCTTTGCTGGGACATAAGTCCAAATTCGGTCGGCCGTATTCATTAATTTCTCAGGGGGAGCAATGTCTACCAGCCGGACCTAACCAGACGGCATAGCGTAATCTCATCCGACTGCAGTGAAATCCCCACGCAAGTCCTCATGTGTGGTCTTACTTTAACGGGCAAAGAGTGCAGGGTTTAGCCAGAAGATTTCCTCCGCAACGGTCGATTGCGGCTTACCTCCATTCGCCTGTCTACTTCGCCTCAACGCAGGCCAAAATCGCGCTTTGCCTGAACTCCCAAATTACCCTGGACTATCGCTGATATAGCACTATAGCCCTTGTTACAGGTCATTTTAAGGGGTAAATCATGTTTAGATGCTGACTATCACGCCTCGCTACCCTTAACACGGCCCCTTCGAGCCCCTTAAGACTTTTTGTCCCAATGCAATCTCTGATGATTGATCACCTGTGCGCCCTGAAAGACCTCGCTGTCCGTAAGACAAAGCAGTGTTCTATGGTTGTTTCCGCTGGCTGTGACTCAGGAAGATCGAATCATGCATCCAACGGAAGAAACTTTAATTTGGTTGAAAGACTAATATGTACCAGCATCAATAGTGCGCGTCAAATAACCGCCTAATCCTACCTACTTAGCATCAGTTTACTTCTTGTCCAGAAATGCTCTTCGCTGTCTTACCACCCTAGGTCAGTGGTGTTTGGCTGAGTACCAGGACGGACTAACTGTGATTCCGACATCACAAGTCAATGCATTCACTTTGTCCCTAATCTGTACATCTGATCATTTGTTTATGGTGGACAACATCACCCTTATAGGTGAACTACCTAAAGTATGATTTGTTTTTAAAGTTGGAAGACCGAATCCCAGTTTGTCAGGAAAACTTGAAACAACAAAACTTTTCCGAAACAATCGGAGCTCCATAGTAACTCTGGAGCAATGGCCTGTGGTTACAGTTTCGCACTAAAGAATGTCCACCATACTTAGGGACAATCATCATGAAAGTTTACTGACTATGATGATTAGGCTTTTGTTCTGGCCTTTGGTTTAAGAGGTTTTTGATAGGACCGTGTTCTGACGAAAATCGTTGTGCCGGTACTGACCCCTGGATCTTGGTTTCACACACACTGTCATGCCTTAAAATTACTTAATTTGTTACGCGTGGACTTTGGAGAGCGTGTTGTTTAGCCAAATCTATTTAAACGCAATCATAAGACTTTTTGCAACACGCTCTTCGGGCCAATCATGGATTACTGATTTGAACTTTTTAAGACTTACCTTGTATTTAACCGGACTCATTTTTGAATGCGACCCTTTGACCAAAGGTCGTTCACTGTATGCTGTTGTATGACGCTTTTATATTGAACTCGGATACTGCTTATTATTGTATGGCCTACACCCTCCGAACAACGTTTACTTTTAGAGCAAAAGAGAGGTAAAACAAACAGTACGTTACCGAACAGATGAAAGGTTTCGCAATTTACGAATGATTGCTAATCATTCCAAAACCAACACCAATGCACGACCAACTATCTACATCAATAAAGGACAACTCTAAGGGGATTGAAAACATAAAAAATATAAGAGGTACTAGTACGTTATCTAGAAATACCGATTTTTTTCAGAAGAGTGAAAAATTCCTGGAATCTCAAGAATGGTTGTAATTTAGTAAACTTCATTTTTCGATGGACAGAAAGACTGTCCATGCATGCACAAATAAAACAATGCCTAACAATAGTCTTTTAGTGGGGTTTACATCTAGATATCCTTTAAGACTTAGTGTAATTTCGGATCTGGCGGCTTGCTAACAGCCTGTGTTCTGAGTATAGATTTCAAAGCGGTTTCCTGGGAATCCGTTGCATTTTCAACGCGTTTGCATTGCTTGAGATGCGGTTTAATAAGGCAAACAGAATTTTGCTTGGTTTCGCATACGGAAACGTAGTAGGAACAAAAGTCGCCAAAAGGTCACATGATGTTAGGCCGGTCGGTGACTTATAAATTTAAGTCGATTTGGCAGATGTAATCGTAAACATACCATTTTGTGTAGTCCCAAAAGGTATTCTGGGATACTTATCAATCAGGTTAAATGATGGGTCCTCGGCTCCCCGCAAATAGGCAGGCTATTAATCTGGAACGTTTATCGCGTTTCCCTCCTTGATAAAAATCAACTTTACACTCTAGAATGCCTGGCCGCTCGCCAATATGGCATCCAAAAAATGCCGTTGTCTCTAGTGTCAGTCGGTGTCTAGCACATCCTGACATTCTCGGCCAACTTGTAGTATAGCTTATATGTGAGTGCAAAATTTTACGGAGCCTTGGTTTGTTTACGCCTTGTCTGCTTAGACTCTGTCGTGCTTATGCGGATAACCGGAGATTTCGCATTCGTGCCTTCTAAGGCTTGTTTATCTCTAATATCGAACACTGATGTGTACAGTGTAAATCCAAACGGTGCGACCGTAGTTTTAATGCGATAGTAGCCGTCTGTCTACAGACATTCATTCGCAAAATCAACCAGCTCCACCCCCCCCCCATGCAGGTTCGCGCAACATGGTCATGAAAATTAAGGACCGATTAAGTTCCAAAGAGAAGTATTGCATCCCGTGCTTAAACTGTCTTTGTAACTACACAAGTCGAGCTGAATACATGCTCGGATTCTTCACACAGGTGCATAAACTGGTACTGCAACTGGACGACGAATTATCGCATTTAATTGTCTCCGCCTTCCAAACGGGTCATGAATCCAACTTCGCAGCCGTTAAAATGACCACCCATGTTGGAAGCAAGACAATACGAGAACTGATTGAAGCGTGGACCTCAGACAATAACTCAGTCAATCGATGTATCGATCTGACGCTGGCATACAGAGTCCTGTGCAGTCGTCTCAAGACCTAGGACACTGACTACCGACCGGCTAATACCTCTATAACTGTCGCTTGTTCTGTTGCTACTCTGACGACGGGCTCCTGCATGAATTCAAAAACCCATAATAATCAACAATTTTCTCTAGTGCCTGACCAGTTTTCTTCTTCCTCACTCCTGGAACTCGAGAATTCGCCCTTGTGCCCAGAGAAGGAATCTCTAATTCCTGTCTTCTTCATCGTTTATATTTATTTCAGGTGTACAGGATGTCGTGGGAGGAGAGGCGTTAGGACTACGCAATGACCTCCTATTTGTCGATGTGATTAAACGGCCGTTGCACAACAAAATGCTGACAAAGCTACTCTGGCACAGAATTCCACGCGCGTAGATGTGAACATCTGAGCCGATTAGATTAGGCATGACCACGGTCGTAGCAAGTACTTACGCGCAAAAAACTGACGGTCTCGACCGAAAGCAACTCGGGCCGTCCAAGCAACCAGCCCTCATCTGTGGTCCCACGGAACCGTGCTCAGCGGGGCGGCCACGCCACGGTAACCGTCTTTGGTCAGTGGGCTAAACCAGATGAGGCTGTCCGGCATGTGTGTGTGTCTCCACATGCAGTAGTCCCGTCCAATTATTCCCACCGTTCTTTCACATTCCCTTACAATAGTCCTATGGAGAAGACAACATGCAATCTCGTAGGCTGTTCAGGTTAATTCGGGTCGGATGCAACGATCGGTCACGCTGTCCGGGTCCCAAGTGTAAGCGCAATGGAGGGTATTGGAGGGAAAATAAACCAAAGTAGGAAGTCGAAATCGTTAGTGGGAAAGTAGACAGAGCTAAGGCAGAAAAGAGCAACCTGATGCATGGCGATTTGGCTGCAAAAATGAAGGAAACCTAGTATCTCAGCAAAAAAACCTGACTGGCAGGACACGTGGGAGCAGAACTACCACAAACATAACGTTAATCTTAACCATAATCTTAAAAGTAAATCTAAACCTTGACGTAAAGCTAACTTTAAACGCAACACTAAAGCTAACACAAACCCTAATCTCCGGCCTAAACCTAATGTTAACCGTGGCCGGAACCCTCACATTAACTCTAGCCTCAACCCTTAACCTAAGGGTTTGGATTATGGTTTAGGTTTTGGTTATTGAACGTAAACCGGTCGGATGTGGTTATGCAGCCGCACCTGAGGTAAACAAACTCCAGTCGCCTGTATAACGTGACCGGCGATAATAGAGGGCTCTTACAGGTGGGACCGGAGAAACGCACAGCCGACGAATCCAAGTCATTGGACGCAAAAGAAAACCTATTAGGAATGCGTGGTCGTAGTTTGAGTGGTTGAGATATAGTTGCCCTAACCATAACTCCTAACTCTAGCCCCTAACCCCTACCTCTATCTCCTAGCCGTAATCTCTAACCCCTAACACTATTGTGTCCATCAGGTGCGGTGCATAACCACATCTTAACCGTAAACCTAAATCGTAATTTAAACCCTAACCCTAACTCTAACCCGAATTGCCAATACAAGCGAAGATGCGAGTTCCAGGAACTAGTTGATCATAAGAGGAAGCGATCGCTGGAACAAGGGCTTTATTCGCCCCACGTTTCGAACTCTCATTTGCGGACAAAGCAACTACGTCGGAGAGACTGGAAGACTGCTCCGAACGCGAATTGCCGAACACGCGGCAGCGGTACGGAGAAATGACGCCAATTCTCAAGTCGCGGCCCATTCGACGAGACCCGGCCACACATTCGAGTTCGATGAGGTCAAAATTCTCGCGATAGGGGATAATTGCGTGAGCCGCGAGTTGCTTGAGTCATGGTTCACGGGACCTCAGTCTATCGACAAGTGCAACGACATTCCCACTCCATATTCCGTGCTGAGGCATAGGCTAGCCAAGATAATTGATCACTCGGGGAGCGCGCAAGCCGGTGAGCCAGATGACCGAGCAATCATCACGCCAGCATTTAACACGGGTGATGACATTTCGGCGATTAACAATCATGCTGGCCATCAAGCAATTATCGCACCAGCGGACGCCCAGCCTTGACGAAGGGGAGCGCGGTTAATTGCTATAGGTATGCGGTAGCATAGCGACTGCATCCTATAAATACTGTGATTTCCTGTGCACAAGTCACCCTTTTCTGCCACTGTCTCTGATGATGGAGTCAAGTGAGAGTCCGAAACGTAAGGCGAATAAAGCCCTTGTTCCAGCGATCGCTTCTTCTTCTTCTGATCTAACCCGAATCCCTAAACGTAACGCAAGCCCTAACTCTAAAGTCAATTCTAAGCCTGGCATTAGCGCAAACTCTAGAACCAACCCTAAACTGAAACTTCAGGTTGTCATGTTCCGTTTTAGTTCCGCCTACTCTCCCACTAACGATTCCAGCATTCTCCTTCGGCTTGCTTTCTTTTCAATGCTCCCCATTGAGTTTACACTTAGAACCCAGGCAGCGTAACCGGTTCTTGCCAGGTCGGGCGGGTCGTATTCTCATTGAAACTAAATCATGACCCATCGTGGTGTTCGTCTGCCCTACGTAGAGGAGTACCGCTAGGAAAGTTTTCGTAAAAATACTGATAAGATAATGCATCAGAAAAAGGACGGTGGCTTATGAACCCAAAATATACGATTAAAAAGCAAGAAAGAGGTAACGTCCTCGTCCAAATCCCCCTGCGGCCTGCCAGAGCGAGCAGTGGCATCCTGGTAATCTGGGATTTTCGTCCGCTTTTAGACAACCTAATGTCCTAACGAATTGAAAAGAAGACAGCCATGGTCGCCTGGTAAGTGGCTAACTGCTAGGTGGGCATCGCGATTCTCGGTGAGACCCGCTGCTCCGAACAAGAACAACTGGGGGAAATTACTGCAGCTTACATCTTCAGGAGTGGGCGTCCGAGGACAGTGCAATGAGATCAAGAATTCACCTTTATTATCAGGAGCGACGTCGTAATACGGCTGCGCTGCCACAGGCAGGGCAGCAACGATTGCCTCCTGACACTGCGCCCGCCACTTTGGGGGACAAATTCGCCAAAATTATCCGTGCTTTCGCTTCATTTGTGCCAAGCCCGTGCGCTGCGAACAAAATTTACGGAAATCTGCGCACTCCCTCTCTACTGTACCGAGCATTAAGAACTTGTCATTGGCGACGCCAACTACTACCCATGCACAGATCATGTTACTTTGGGGGGAAGGAGAGTTTTAGGTCGCCATTGGATCGGCATCTACAACAGCAATGATGCCCTTCCTATACAGACCTGCACAGATTACAATATTCTCCTAACTAACACCTTAATTTGCTAACCAAACTGGGAGAAGACTACAGTAGGTGGGCTAACTCATGAAATTTCAACCGAAATTCCGAAATGTGTTTTCGTTTAGAAAAGATTAATTAAGTAGGGTTATCGAACTAGGCATCATGCAGCAGAATTCTATAATAATTCAGTTACCTCATGATACCGGCTTTTGAACAAATTTCTCTCCGGCTCCAAGAAAAAACTATATTCTGTAAAAAAACGAAAACTTACGTAGCATGCATTTTTCTCATTTATTTTTGATGCGCTCAAAAATTCGATCAGATTTCATGGAAAACATGGATAAAAATATTCATTCTTTTGCTCATTCGGTTGAAAGTCATGTCCTTTTCTAATTTTATACTCGAGGGAAGGGTATAATTCGGGTTTCAAATACTTTTCCGATTCCTGAATAATTTTAAACCCGACCTGCCGTTACACTCGCATTCTGGGTTTCCAAAATACAAGCCGTATATTTTCCGCGTACGGAAAACCATACATTCCTCTACGGTATTAAGAGGAGACCGTATGGGGTTCATAAAATTCATCAGTGGATTTGAGCCATATTGAGGGCTTTACAAGCCACATTGGTGAATGAAAAGACATAACGTTATATGAACGCCCATTTTAGCGTATTAAAGAATCTCACAATTAGAAACATTTTTAAACCTGAATTATACCTTTCCCTTGAGTAAAAAAATGGGAAGGTTACCTGATTTCCAACCGAATGAGCAAAAGAATGAATATTTTTATCCATGTTTTCCATGCGATCTGATTGATTTTTTGAGCTCATCAAAAATAAATGAGAAAAACGCATGCTACGCACGTATTCGTTTTTTACAGAATATAGTTTTTTAATGGAGCCGGAGAGAAATTTGTTCGAAAGCCGGTATCATGAGGTAACTGAATTATTATAGAATTATGCTGCATGATGCCTAGTTTTACAACACTACCTAATTAATTTTTTCAAAACGAAAACGCATTTCGGAATTTTGATTAACATTTCATGAGTTAGCCCATCTACTGTATGTGGATAAATTCCCAATAGCGTCACTGGCAGCCGCCTAACTACATCTTCATCCGGGGACGTGGTCCGCGTTACGTGGAAGTGAAAAAAGCAGTGTGTGATGCCCTACACTTGCAACCGACTTAGCACCACTCAATCTATCCTGCCCACACCGTCACCGCACATCCACACGACCCATTGTACTGGTCAATCATTTGCGATGCCATCACAATGAGACTGACTAACCACTTCTTAAAGCACCAAAATACACCTTCGGCCTAACCATCAGCGCGGAGACTACAATGGTCATGCATGAACTGCGCCAAGTGTTAGCTAGAACGGACCCCTATCAATGCCGGTGGAACTCATCCCATAACCGTGGACCTTTGCAAGTTTTTTGGGAGTAGTATTTAAAAATGCACCATCAGTGACGATGAAACCGCAAGCCAGGTTCCCAGGGCCGATCAAATTTTTGTCTGACTAAAGCACTTCGTCAAGGACCGTCGCGGTATCTTAATCAACGTAAAATTGAGAATGAACAGAGCTGTTGGTCCGAGAATTTTCTTGTATGGGATGGAGACGTAAACCGACTATGAAGGCCAAACGAGAAATGTCAACTCTTTTCGTTTAAGCTGACTCTGAAAACTCCTGGAGATGAAATGGCGGAAAAGGATCATCGGCGCTGAGATCCTGGAAAGAACCAATCTCCCCAATAGCCACACCATTTTGAGGCAGATAAAACTGCATTAGTGAGGTCACACCTTGAGAGTAAACGACGAGCAACCATTCTACAGCGAGGCAGGTGATGGTGATCGCAAAAAAGGAGGACCACGGCATGGCTACAAGGGCAGCCTGGCGACTTTCCTCGAGAATCTGCAAATCAATCCTTAACTCCTGAATGGCCATGCTCAAGGTCGACAGACGTGGCTCACCGCCTTAAAGACTGTAGCAGTCACTTCCGAAACCGACCGGCGAGCTGTCGTCAAGACAGAGAGCGATGCTCTCAAACCTTAATCGTCGCGGACCTGAAAGTCATGCATCCAGTTCCTTCCATCGTGTTCGCATTGTTCACGAGCGTTTCGGACACATACCATCTTCCTTGGCCATCTCCGGACCTATTGCAATATCAACATGACCAACCTACCCCTCACCCCACAACAAATTGCTACTACCATCATAATTAGCCTCGGCAGTTCCACCGTCTTTGTCAAGGATGTCCACTGTGTGCTCCTTAAATGGGTGAGAGCGACGACGGCGGCTTCCAAGTGAATTAGTTTACAGCAATAGTAGACTTGCGCAGCATCTATTGTGCCCTTTCCTCCTGCCTCACCTTTGCCCTGTATCAAGACGTAGTCAAGAAGACCGGAGGCGGGAAAGGGCGCAGGTGCCTGGCACGGTGAAACCCACGCCTATGCGTACTACCGCATCCCTGGCCCACAACATCCATTGGGCAGGATTTTGTACTACATGGAAAAATAAGTGGGTGGCACGGACCCTAACTGGTGCGGATCAAACCGGCAACTGGGCTTGCCACCACGCCCCAATTTCGGCATTTTTATGGCTGTACATTCACAATAACGTCTGCCGGATTCCGACCTTGCCTCTGTGCTGGTCCAGCACATCTGCCGCGTGGCCCATTTTAGGGGCTAACTCAGTCGGTAGAGCATTACTAGCATCACCAATGAGGGTACCCCTATCATGCTGCGAAGCGCTGCCATCATTTCCCTTGCCACCAACAGGGTGTACTCAAGTCCGACCTGTTCGCTCTGTGACCACACTTTCCTATCATGCACAGTCGTGTACGATCGGTTGTTAATCCATCGTACCATGGCCGGGGACCCCGACATATGCCTGTGACAGAAGCCTCTCCTGACCACAATGCTCCAGAACATCCAAATGCCACATGGGTCTTTTCAGTCACGTGCGCTTGCACGACAGCGGTATTCGCCGCAAAGTAACCACAACCAACCCTAATTTTACACCAGAAAACTCTTCCACCAGTACTACTAACTCCATCGCCATCGTTGCCACCACCAACAGCACCACCTCTACCACCAGTCCAGTAGCCACGGTCCTATCTTGTCCGTAGTGCCATCGAGCATATGAGTCAGGCAACAGCCTAATCTGTCACTAACGAGTATATCGCACTAATACGGAAGAACCAGTGCCAGGAGCCTCAGCATACAGTCGTCCTACCTGCCCACTCCGATCTAGGACAGTCGGCCAAATTCACCATCATAAAAATCATTTGTGAAAAACACCTGTCCAGACCCCATTACCACACATCGCCTTACCTATCCACACACACACCTCCCCAGGATTGGATATGAACCTATTGCACAACACATACATACACGTCACCCACGTAACATTATGCCTCTGCCCTGCAGCAAGCATAGGATCCATTCTACCATCATGATTGTGGCAGGTGGAATGCACATCTTGCTTACACGGGAAGCATACCACTTGATGTAACCTGACACTCCTAGTGGGGACTAGGCACGCGCAGACGAGTCATTTAACTTTGTCAGCCACTGCGTCCGAACCCACTTTCGGTCGTCTTGCCATTATTCTTCCATTGCAGCCTGGCAGATGGGGGGGGGCGGAGGGGGTGCTGTAAATTCTGCGTAATTTTGCCGCGCTAAAAACCCATTCACGAACAAATCACCGGTGTTACGTCCACTACACGTGGAGCACCCGGTGAATATCGTCGGTTTTGACATTTAAACTGTCACGCCTTCGCTCACGCCTGTCGAACGGTCACCTAGCATCAAATTCCATTCATTTTCGGCTCATGTTTCCTTCTATGTCGACCAATCTCTCTCTCTAAGTAGTTTTGTTCATTCTTATTTAAGCAAACATTTTAAATTTCCCGAAAATGAGGATATGCACCAAAAAGCTCATTTTTTACAAATGATGACTAGTTTTGACAAAAGTGTATTCGGACTCTTAGTCCATGCGAAGTAAAGCGCACTGTTGACACTCTTGCGCTTCCCTGGCGTTGTGCACTATTCCGAGTAAAAAGTACTTCTTCGATAAAACAAGCTACTTTTAGGCCAATTTTAGTCTCCGCTCAAAAGACTGAACTGAAAGCCTTTTACGTGTATTTCGTTTGAAGATACATTTTTCACAAAGCTAAGGGATTGCTGGTGTTGCGGACAGCCATCACGCCCATGGCTGATGCCCTTTTTCAAGACCCCGTCGTCTCACGATCATTCACCCTCGCAACGAGCGCTTCCGGATGCGCTGATCTGCAGCCACTAGACCAACGTCAACTCGAAAACATATGCGTCCACTTGAACACACCACCCCCCCCCCCCTGTGAACAAAATATGGGCCACTTGAACAGCACCCTCCACAAATGCAACGCACACCAATTGGAAAACACCTGAACTTGACCCGCAAACCTACAAAAGCAACTGCCACCACGGTCTCACAACCTTCCTGGCACGACTGGACGCAGTCAACACCAGCCCTCTCCAGAGTCAGCTGCCGCCCGAGAGGAAAACTCAGGGTTCTGTATACACTAGACCTCTCCTTCCAATGTCTTCTGTCTTTTCCTACAACTCGCCCGATGATTGTGGCGCTCTGAGTACACTCGCCGCTTAGAAGCTATATTAGCATGGGGATATTTAGACTCAGCGATATCAGACCCTGGAAGTCTCTCTATCAAAGACTGCTGAACTTTATGCGTATAAAACGAGTGAACTCGGAAATTTCAATCCCAATCATATCCGAGCCACCAGTTTTTTGACACATATGCTGTTCTCGATTTTGTGCGTCCTTTTCTCTGTGCCTGTTATTTGCACTGAACCCTTTTCAGTGATTAGTCGTTGGATTGGGTCTGAGACAGCTGCGGCTATCAACATTTGCAGTCTCGAATTGATTTTTTTCTTTTCAATGCACTCTTGTGCACCATTTGCTAATAGTCCGGACTCCGTACACTCAATGTTCCCTGACATATTGACCGGTTTGAAGTTCCAGTTTTACCATGTATCGACCGATTCAGTATCACGAAGTGTTGCGGTGCGGTACATTTTGCGCTTAGCACTCTCAAATCGTCCAGTGTCGTCGACGCCTTCTACGGTTTCGGTTGCTCTCCCGTTATTCCTTCACTCCCTGTTTATGCTGCTCATAGATACGATTTCTTTGAGTAGCAGTCTGAAACAACTACCTGGACCTGTCGCAGCGCGTCTAGCTATTTCCGTCGTAGGTAGAAGCAGTTACCATTAAATTGCAGTGAAGATGGCAGCCGCCTATTTGGTCCTGCGTACGCTTTGCAAAACCGAGAAAAACATTGGTTTGAAATGTCATCCACCGTGTTACAGTTGACCACCGAGTGTTAGAGCCACTGACCTTTCAGTTCATGCTCTCTGCTTTTCTGGATATGCTGTCATTTCGCTGCTTTTTCCCGTACTGTGTGCATAGGAATATGATTTTTGCAGCCGATATGTGAGGAGTGTTGTCCAGTGCGCGACTCGACTACGTACGCCTAGTGTGCATCCAAAGCATCTCTCGCGAAGGTACTAGAGCGATATTTCTCTTTTTTAGCAAGTTAACCTTATGATGGCAGGGATTTTAGCTCCTTGTAACCACGACTTGCATCTGTCCTCCTGAAGAGCTATTACTGGGCACTTTTGCTTATATCAGATTCTACGCCATCAGACTTTCATGTATAGACTTCGCTGTTGACTCCAAAACGTTGTAAGCTTAGTGTTTTCGGAGAAAGTTGGATTTGAAGCTAAGGAATGCAACAACGACCGTAGTGAACTGGTTTATCTTTAAGTCGTGTCGGATGTATCATCCAACTATCAGCGCGTGGCATAAACAGTCATCCCCAAAGACCCTGCGCACTTGCGTACGTGCGTGTATACCAGTATTAACAGACAGCTCTGTTTACGTTCCAATCAGTGCATCATTCACAGAAAAGCAGTTTATGCGTCCGTTGTAAAATCAACACAACTGCATTTCGGCAGCCCTGCACCGAACCCGGAATTTTGCTCAATTTGTCACACTTATTAATTGTGCACATGCTTGTGAATTGTGGTATCACATCCTTCTCTCTGTTGTGTCTACGTGGCTGCCCAGTGGCCTTGTTTTGCCCGACCGTCTGGCTGGACGAAGGAATAACTGCACGGACATCGAGAGCCGCCGGATAGTAATCCAATAGCTAGTTCGTTTGCGGGGTTTGCCAAGTCTTACCTACCTCGGCGATCGATCTCTGTTTTTATTAGTTTGGGTTTGTCGCTTTGGGACTGCCGAATGCTTAGTCATTTTGTTTTTTGTGGCTATATGAAAGGTGTTCTTGTTCATCAACGACTTTACTTTGAGGCACAATGAAGACTTAAAGTTGTTGAGCTTTCACGTTGTGTAGCACATATTTGCCTGAATTTTTGAAATTCCCACCAAATTGTGCAACAGACGTTTATTCTGTGCTCTGGAATTTTTTTCTTACGACAAGTCCGGCAGATGTTCAGATTACTTGCAACATCAATACTTTGGCCGGGCATATGTACAAGGCCATCCTATTTTCTGAAGACGTAAGAGTATATATGTTTTCCGAAGAAATTCGTTTTTGTTCGATTAAATCAGTTATTTCTGCCAAGACCTCCGCCGTTTTTTCGTGGCCATTTGAATTTATTCAATAAATGGAAACGAAAATTAAGAAAAAATTCCAAGACTCAGAGTTACCTCGCACTTTTATCGTCTGTGTATCCTATCGTTTTAAACACTTACGATATAAAATGTGGCATGCTTAATGATTCACCATACTGACAGTACAGATACTGGCTAGAAGCCCAAACATGTGTTTCGCCGATTTTGCGAAGCCGCATGTCGCAGTTGCGAGGTGCTCGGCTTATCCGTTTGGTCAAAATGTGTCCCCATCCTCTGCGCCAGGCAAGCAGGAGTAGTCATCACCCACTACTCATTGATTCTATTATGTTTACACCTGAGCTTATGGGAACTTAGTTCATTTTGTTTTTTTTTTTCTTGAGAAAGATAATTAGCTTTCACCTGAAGAAGCATTACTTCCTAAACTCGAAATTAAAATGTTGAAAAATCCCGCAGAGAAATTGAGCATCTTGCTGGTCATCCAGGTATTAGAGACGCCGCATCTATCCCTTCATGCTTTTTTTCAATATTCTCGTCAAAGTTATCCAGAAGAGACTTTCGCAGAGTATCCACGACGGAGTACATGCGTTTCGATTTGCCCTCGGGCCTTCATCCTAGAACCAACGCAAGCAATCACATCGTATTATCGGTAAAGTCTGGGGAAATTGAAATGTCCATTGTTGAGCTATCTTGTGTTGTCAGTCGGCCATACTCCAGGGCGGGGAGACCCTAGGTTTGAACATATGGTCAGTTAGTCACTGAGTGCTTCCAATCTATCCTACAGTCGGACTAAATCGCTGAACGTCACTCCTATACGGATCTGAATACTCCCACTCACACCCCTTGAAACGGGAACATCAAGCTCAGATTGTTTGACAAAACGACTTCATAATCTTTCTTGGCAACTTGGGTCCTCATGAGGTGCCTTGGGAGCAGAAATAGTTTAAAATGGTAACTAGGACATAAAATACCGCCTTATACAGTGGTAGACAGGCAGCCGTTTTCAGCTTACTCACAGTTTATCTTCATCCAAGAACAAAACAGGAATCTGACCATGTAAAAAATTTGCGACTCAACAAGTTGAGAAATAAGTACGCAGGACAGACAGAACGCGACGTGAGCAGATCATGTTAGAGATAGTTAGAGGTCGTTCGAAGAGAAAATTGACAAGAAATCGGGATGAGCAAAAAAATAAACGAGACGTGTGCTTGGAGAATGAGATAAAACTACCGAGGACGAAATGTAAAAATTATGGAGTGGGTAGGAACAATGAATCCAGAATTGCTGCAGAATATAACGAAAGGCAAAAGAAGAAAGTCAATCAGTGTGTCGCCGTCTGGCATTCTTTTCTGTTGTAGATCGGGCCTTTATTCATGCAGGAGTGGACGCACACCGATAATTTGGCTTCTTGAAAGCAAAAAACTCCGACTGGATGGCTGAAGTCACGAACAATTTCAAAACTGATGCATCTAGCAGTGATCACACAAGGAACGCTGGGGGACCCACTGATGAGCCGAACCCCTCATAGCTGTCTCATACTTCGGCAGAATATCGGTAAAACACGTGCCTGGGCTTTTAGATGGTACTTGTTCTGCCAAATACGGCATATTGTGCAACCTAGGTGGTCGCCTGTCAGACCGAAATCGTCCAAGCTAGTGACAGCAGAGGGTTTGCAGGCAGAGATGTTGGCGGACTGATCGAACGGAATTATATTGAGCCCGAAGACGTAGACGGACGAGCATTTCCTGTAACCCGATCGGTGAACATCCATCCCCCATCCATCCCCGATAGCAACTGACAGGACAACGGACATGTGGCTCAATGCGTAGAGCTGTTGGTGGCCAAAGTGTCCGGATTTGAATCACAGATTCTGCAGACCTGATCTGGCTAAGACTGGCCGACGACTGTTAATAAGCCAGAAATGACTATCCCAGTCTCCTTTGTCTTTGTCGGCACTCCTCACAATTACCGTTATGCTTACTGTCTGCGAGAGCTCTATGCCGAAGGCCAAGGCGCAACGGGACGAGCATGTTCCGCAACCCGATCAGTGAACGCATTTCCATCTTAATTGGTGCAGAACTGTTTGGGGCTTATTTTGCCTACACTCAGCCAATCATAACTCTGACCGCCGTGTGGGATTAGGACCCCAAACCCGCGCACGTATACAGCGCGCATTGTCCACAGACAGGCTCTATCAGATGAGTCATACACACATCATCGAAAGTCGGTAATAACATTCTGTTTTAAATGTATGAAAATCCCCATCACTATATTCAGAAGAGAGAGTGGCGAGTGAACGTTCCTTTCGGTAAATTCTCATCAGGCCAATACCGAAAGGAACGTTCACTCGCCACTCTCTCTTCTGAATAACATTCTGCCTATATCATGCGCCGCTGTGTGGCTGCTGGCTGGGCCATAGAGAGAGAGCCTGTAAGGCACAACGGGACGAGTGAGTTCCGTAAGAACGATCGGTGAGCGCCCCTCAACCATTGTATATCCCCGATCGAAACCGACAGGACAACGGGTCCGTGGCCCAGTGGTTAAAGACGCTGGACTTCTAACTAACAGGTCGCGAGTTCGAGCCCCAAGCGTTCCACACTTCGGGGTTGGGTATGACTGACTGACGACAGCTAATAAGCCATTTCAGTCCCCTTGTCCTTGTCGGTAATAACACTCTACCTTTATCATGCGCCGCTGGGCGTCAAGCAAGCTCACGCACTTCAATAGCTTGATGGCGATGATGAAGCAGCTGATGATGGTAATGATAATGATCGTGCAAGTGATGATTGATGATGACGACGACGACGACGACGACGACGACGACGGTGGTGGTGGTGGTGGTGGTGGTGGTGGTAGTAGTAGTAGTAGTAGTAGTAGTAGTAGTAGTAGTAGTAGTAGTAGTAGTAGTAGTAGTAGTAGTAGTAGTAGTAGTAGTAGTAGTAGTGATGATGATGATGAGGAGGAGGAGGAGGAGGAGGAGGAGGAGGATGAGGATGAGGATGATGAAGAAGAAGAAGAAGAAGAAGAAAATTGCACATATCCCTTACGTTATAGCGATAGCCCCCGCTTGATGGTTTGACATATTTCCCAACACTTCAGGTAAGCAGCGACGATCAATAGGTTGATTACACTCAAGCTAACAAGTCGTATTATGCCATGCTTAACTGTCGCGCCAGTGGATTCTTCGATCTCACCGAAGTTGGTTGATAGAATATGCCAAGGGCGAGGATGCTTATGATATTTGCGTGTCGCAGAGGTTTCTTCAGCACAACTGAAAGGGAACAGTCGTTTAGGTTTATAAACCTTGACTGAAGCCAATTGTAATGAGTCCAAATTTGTAGAATGCGTATCAAAGGGAATAAGTGTTAAAATCTGCTTACAAATAAAAGATAAAGTAAGGTGTTTGAGAAAATACCCAGACCCCCTCCCAATATAGGCCAAACATCGGCGGAAATACGACGCCCAAAGAAAAAGGCAATGTTAGAGGACGTGGATGATAAGACGATAGGGAAGATGCGCTGGGCGGCTTTTAGTGATTGCGCAAATATCGGTGGCACTGGAAGAATTACCTCAGTGGCGATGAAGGGAGAAGCAAGTGTATGGGGATGAAGGGGGTGGGGATCTGCACATGTGTCCACGGGACTCTCCACCGGTTCATTTGCAACAGCGCTAACGTTAACGATCTCCTTCCTGTTACTGCGAAGTATCTTTCAGGTCTTGCAATTGCTGGAGAAAACCCATAGCGATTTTTCACGGGACGATCCCAGTGGCTTGCGACCACGATCATATCCAATGAAAATGAGAATGCAGTCAGCCAAACCTTTTCCCAAATATGACTCGGTCGAAGGAGTTTGCGGTACGGACAATGGCAGCGAACACGCGAATTATAATATTTCCGACAAGGATAGGGGAGTCTGGAACGGCCATTTTTGGCTTATTAGCCGTCCTCAACCAGTCATGTCCAATCCCGAAGCGTGGAACACCTGGAGCTCGATCCCGCGACCTATTGGTTAGAAGTCTGACGCCTCTAACCACTGACCCACGTGCTCGTTGTTCTGTCGGTTGCGATCAGGAATATATAATGGTAGAGAGGGCGCTCACCGATCGTGCTATGGAACTCACTCGTCCCATTGGACTTATAACACGCGCTGCTGTGCGGCTGCTGGTTGGGCTTGAGAGAAAGCTCTAAGGCATAAAGGGACGAGTGAGTTCCGTAACACGATCAGTGAGCTCCCCTCTACCAACACGTTAATTGTCGACAACGGTGTAGCTGGTGGAAAGGATCCTCGTCGTCATCACCCTAGGTTGGGACGCCTATCTTGGTAGTTGAAGGACAACGCCGGACATCAGTTTGGCATGATGAGGTATGACGTTAAAATTGCAGCCTTGGCGGCCCTACACTCCTGTATAGAAGGCTCTAGGCTTGTTTCAACACTGTAAATGCCGATCCTGTTGACTTCATTGCAGCACTGGAAGCTATGGTTTTGAGAAGTGAAACATCCGACGACATGAAACACTCCGTCCGACAGCGTGTTACCTCCTTGCTGATGACACACAGACCAACCAAAAGTTTTTCGCAGAGTAAGTCAAAGGCTATGAGGGAACTGAGGAGGGACGACAGCATTATCATTCTACCTGCTGACAAGGGACGATCAACCGTCGTGATGAATAGAGAAGACTATAATGAAAAGGCCAAAGTCCTTCTTGATGACAGAGAATTTTACAGACCAGCACAGAAGTCACAGGCCAAAGCAGTGGCAGATCGGCTGAGTAAACTATTTAGAGAATACCGACATAAAAATGTGATCACGGAGAATGAATGGCATCGACTGAGGGCAACTGACACCGCTTTAGCTCGATTCCATGGTCTGCCAAAAATCCATTAATTAAATGTCCCACTTCGGCCAATCGCTGCCCTAAAAGGCAGCCCCACCTACGATTAGGCAAAGTGGATGTGCTCAAAACTGAAGTTCCTTCAAGGCAATTCGACTACCTCAGTTCGATCAGCCTCCCAATTCCTCATAGACCTCCGAGGTCGGAGGATTCAATCGGACAAAATCATGGTCTCCTTCGATGTGACGTCGTTATTCACATCATTCCCACCAAACGTGGCCCGCGAAGTCTTGCGCAAGAGACTTGAAGAGGCAGACGATGAGACTCAGAATGCTCTCAAAATTGAAAACCTCATGAGGCTGTTTGAATTCTGCCAACAAACTTTCTTCAATTTTGCGGTAGACACCTATGAACACCTATGGGCTTACCGGTCTCCGGTTTAGTGGCAGAACTGGTCCTCCAGGAGTTAGAAAAGATTGCCTTCCTCCAACATGAACTGGTGTTTTTGGCGCCGCTACGTTGATGACACGTTCGTCATCGTAAGGAAGGACATGCTGCAACATTTCCACAGCCTGTTCAACGCAGTTTTCCCTGATATAAAATTCACAAGGGAAGAAGAACAGGAACAGCAGTTGCCCTTCCTGAATGTGCTTGTCAAACGAAACCTTAACGGTGAGCTTGAAACGACGGTTTATAGGAAAGCAACGAACACCACACAGCTTCTCAGTTGTCACAGCAACCATGCGGTGGCTCACAAACGAAGCTGTGTGAAGACGCTCTTCATACTGATCCAAACTCATTGCAGCAAACCGGAGGACAGAGCACGTGAGGCCCGTTATCTCCGCAATCAGTTTGTGCAAAATAGCTATCCGAGGGCATTCATAAGTCGCTGCCTACGCGGTCGCCATCAGAGAACTCGAACATCAACGCCACCGACGATATGGCATTCTCTGCCATACATCAAGGGAATTACAGAAGCAACCGAGCGCATTGCTGCGGAGCTGGGTGTTGGAATTGCACACCGCCCCAAAGTCACCATGCGCAAGAAGGTAATGAAAATCAAAGACCAATTAAAGCCTGATGAGCAATCTGGAGTAGTGTATCGCATTCCGTGTCAAAATTGTCCTTGTAACTACACAGTACAGTCTGGACGCATGCTCGGATCGCGCATACACGAACATAAGCTGGCTGTGCGGCGAGGCGAGGGGACGCATTATCACAAGTGGCCGACCACACCTACGAAATTGGTTATGAATTTAACTTCGCAGCCACCAAAATAGTCGCCCACGCCGGACACAAAAAGGCCGCGAATTGATTGAAGCCCGGGCCTCGGATGAGAACTCGGTCAATCGATTTATCCATCTGGCGCCGGCGTACAGAGCCCTGCGTAGTCACCTCCAGTCGTGCGCCTTCGGTCGATGATTAGACCTACATGTCTTATAACTGCCGCTTGTTCTGTTTCTGCCACTACCTCTGACGATGGACTCCTGCACGAGTCTGAAAGCTCAGGACAATGAACGAAGTGTTCCGGTGCTCGACTCTTTTTCTTCACTTAGGCTTTAGGATGTCTAAAATCCAAATCCGGAGTGGCATTCCATTTAGATAGTTTTGCGGCGTGTTAGGAACCTGGTTTCAGTTTCCGAGACGCAGTATGGTTCATTTGTTTAAACTGAAGAACGGGAACCATCGGCGAAAACACCCATTCAATCGATGAAGATTTCCTTGGAAGTTGGTCTTGTCGACAGCATCCTGGGTGACCTTCCAGATTTTTATACCATCCCCAAACATGACACAATAACAGTCCAACCCTCTGTATAATCATTGATGAACAAGAAAAAGAGGACCGGCTCGGGCATTAAGCCTTGTGAGACACCACTCCCGATGACTGTACGCCTTGACTGCTGTTGCTCCACATAGACAATTTGGGAACGACCGACGACCTATTTCCCCATCCATTTAGGAAGTTTGCCTTTCGATTCCCATGACTCTCAACTTGTAAAAAAGGCGTTGGTGCGGAGCACAGTCGAACGCCCTCCATAAATTAATGTAGGCCACATGCACTGTGTATTTTTTATCGAGTGCTCTTATCCAGCTTTACATTGTGTATGTTAAGTTCGTTACACACGATCTTCCCCTGCTGAAGCTGTATTGTGAATTGGACAAGAGGTTGGGGGTTTTTAAACAAGCCATCAACTAATTTTCGATGGTCTTCTCCAGGACTGTGCATCAAATATATGTTACATTGACGGGTCTGTAGTTCGTCGGAAGTGCACGACTACCGTTTTTGTAAAGCGGTGTATGCGGGCTGTTTTCCAGTCTGTGGGAAGAATCACAGCATCAAACGATTTCTGGCAGGGAAAGGATAGTGGTCTGGCCAACTCTCGGGCAATTTCAGAGAGCAGCTTTGCTGGAATCTCGTCCGGACCGGCTGATTTATATTCCTCCACATTTTTTAGTTCTTCAAAAATCGCTTCTTCTCGTGACACGATATTTTCAATAATCAGATCTCCCAAGCTCCAAAAAAGACTCCTTCTCGAGTGGAAACAGATTTGAAGGATTGAGAAAAGTGTTCAGCTTTGATTGTGTTGTCTGCTATCTCCAAACCGTCATCATTCCTCACGATAGGCATCGGAATTTTGTTACGGGTGCTCTTTCGGAAGTAGCTCTGCAGAAACTTTGCATTTTAATGGTTTGGTGAAGTAAATTACTTTTGAAATCTCGTTGCCTTTTTAGAATCAAGCCCTTCACCTTGTTCCTTCGAATTTTATATTCTGCGAAGACTGCATTTTCGTTGTTTCAGAATTGGTCCTACAAGAGCCGAAGGAGGCCACTTTTAAGCACTAAAAACTGCGTTTTGGTGCTGCACCTAGGCGACACATTCGTTATTATTTAAAAGGGTAGACTACTAAACTTTCAGGACCCGCTTAGCTGTTTGTTCTTCCCCTGCCAGCACTTGGCCCCATCTTGAAAGAGGGTCAAGAAGGGGCTATGAGGGGGCCAGCCCCCCTCGAAGTTTTCTCGTCGTTAATGCATAATGAACAGGCATTACTCCGTGAATAAACGTCTATTTTTCGGTTAAAATATGCTTTGTTAATGGCAAAAAGTACTTTTGGACTTCGGTAGTTGTGCTTTTGACATGTCTGGGCAATCTTGATATAATGCGCATAATTGTTTAAGTTGAAAAGTCAAGTTGGCGAACGCACGTTTTCGGTAATTCTTCCTCAGGTCAATACAATTACATGAACGAATGAAAATGTACAAAGTCAACAGTGTTTATAGATGCCTCAAGGGCTATTAAGTCACTAACACTCATCATCCCCACGCCGCCCGCATGAGAAGGTCGGCGGGTGTTAGTCGTCAGAGCTAGGGGAGGGGGGAGAGAGTCTTTGAGTAATGATCTTGGGTTGAGTACACGGAGTACCCATCATCGTGATTAGGGATTTGAGGCGGCATGGCTTCATCACTTGGGGTTGGCGTTGGCCACGGCAGCGAAAGCGCTTGTGTCAGAGTTTTCTGACAGCATAACACCGGATTCACTAACCGTATAGCAACTGCCTCTGCCGTTGCTAGTATCCGTTGGCGTAGGCCTTTAGAGAAGCATGTTGGTATCCGGTAGACAACCTGAAATGCTTTCTTGGCATCAACTCGGTGGTTCGTATCGATTAAATGCGCGAGAATAGAACTCGAAATCGAGCGGGTCTCACCTCTGTCTAGCCAGGCGGGCATATGTTCACGCACCCTCTTTACCAGGCGTCTCGTTGTGCGGCCGATGTATCCTGCTCCACAGGAGCAAGTGAATGAATAAATTGTTTAAGTGTGTCACTTTGCGGCACGTGAGCTGCGTTCCTCTCGTCGTGAGTGCTAATGCTGTCTTCTGTGGTCTACGTGCATACGTTACTGTGGTATGTAATGAAATGCCCTTTTGCTACCTTTTATGATATTTTGTAAGTTTTGATGTGTAATTTAGTATTATCATTGAATAATTGCCTGTTGATTTAAGCAATATCAATATGATATCCGTTGTAGCAGCGTAATCTAAAAAGGCGCACTTTGAGCCATTGTTTATCATTTTTGGCATTGATACTAAGTAGAAATGAAACGTAAGTATTTTGGAATTAACATTCAGTTCGAAATTCGGTCTCGAATTTGGGTCTCCGAGGGATTCGCTTTCTTTGAATTTCCAGTTCTCTGGTCGCTCATACAACCAGCCATTAGTGAGAATCGGATTTAAACGAGCAATATCCCCGTCTTCACAAATTTATATCGTGATTCCAATAAGAAGAACAAACTCCCTTCTGACCGCTTATCTGTTAATAGCTCGACGGACTTCTCCAACTCTACAAACTGCTGAGTCGTTCCGCTATTTATTTTATACGGTTGACCTAGTTAAAAAAAACTTCGTCCCATATCTTGAATGCCCAGCACAGCCTTTGAATTAATAATGGGAGTCGACAAAACACCTTTAGGACAATGTGTAAGAAGGTCGTCACCAATTGGATTCGAACTCAGGCACCGCGGGGGCGTGACCAACGAAGCCACCGCTAGACTACCGGCGCATGGTCTGCGGGCTGAAATAAATAAAGGAGCAAACATTAGTCTAGTACAGATGACTGCAGCTCTGTATATATCACTGTAAAGTCACCTCCCGCCAAACGAGCAAGGAGGTTAATAAGCTGTATGGATATCAAACACTAAGACGAAGCCTGCACGACATGCTTCAGACTCCTTCAAAATGTTGTGGAAATGTAGAAGGAAATTAAAAGCCTTAAAGTGGAGATGGAGAAGCTAAGGAATCTCCCTAGCTATTCACCCAAATAGAACATATCGGTGATATCCGAAATTCAGGAAAATAAACGAACATACATTAACACGGCTTTCTCAGTTGTGTCGACAGAGAAGAAAGGAAATAGTAGGTCTCTGGAGGTCGCTAATAATGACAACCAGTGTCTCGTGCGAGAAAAGTGTAGCCAGACGGGATCTCAACAAACAAAAAGATGTCTTAAAGCACCTCGAAAAGACACAGAGAGTCAGATGAGGGATCAAGAGTTGGCTACACCGCAAACAAAAAGCGTGCAGCCGAAAATATAAAATAATCAAGAGACCGTAGTAAGCGGGCAGTCATATGTTAGTCCTTCCGAATCAAACCTTCCTAAATCAGAGAATGGCGGTAGTCGGGATATCCGTGATGAAGTCTCTGGACGTATGATTAAACCACGAGGTCCCCGAATTGATCTCAGTAGATGCATTGTCATAAGTGGCATGCCTGAGTCTGTTTCCGACATTCCAAAGGACAGAATACATCATGACATAGAAATATTTCAGGAATATCTCAAATAGCTCTTGAGAGGAGACGAGAAAGTCGCAGTATTAAAGGCTTTCAGGATCGGCCAAATAAAAGACTCAAAAAATGCACAAGACCGACCGAGACCGTTAAAAATTGTCTTCCAGAATGGGAAACAAACGCTGATATTGTTGAATAAGAAATCTGCACTCGAAAATTCTCACCCTTCAGTTTTTTTCAGCGGGACTTTTCACCCGTGGAGAGAGAAAAATGGAGGGGCTCGAATTGGAGGCCCTCAGGCGGTCGAGCCTGTGCGAGAAAATCTTAGAATGTTGGACGGTAAAACTGGCCAAAACTGGCTTGATTGTTTGCAACAATGGTGTGATGAGAGGTTTCTTAACTTCAACTTTAAAATATACCGAATTATCCGATTATGGTCTAGTGACAGGTGACCTTTGATATTTGAATCTCACTACTTCATACGAGGTCACCAACTCGAATCAGACAACGAGTTATGAGACCTCGGTGTGTGGACGACATCATCTCTCAGACCATCGTCTCGCTGCGTCAATGCATTAAAGAAGCCCATGGGCATCCCTAACGCGATTAAGATATCCCTCCTCAATTTTGACGAAGAACTTTTCGGCCATTTATTTGGAACATTTGTTCGACCACTGTTGGAATATCGCGTTCAGGCATGGTGTCCCTGTACTGAATGCGCTCCATCGACGCTCTTGGCGAAGCCTTCTATATTCGCTATATACTAGTAATCTGGTCGTATCTCCTTTGCCCTATCCTCGGATGGACTCCGATGAATGTAACAGACCGCATCTAGGTTCTTGTCGCCTCGAGACTGGTTGTCATCGTGCCCTTACAGAATGCGCTCCATCGGCGGTCTTGACATAGCCTTCTATATTCGCCATATACTAGTAGTCTGGTCGCATCTCCCCCCATGCTCGGATGGACTCGGTTGAATGAAGCCGACCGCATCTGGGTTCCTATCAGCTTGAGACTGGTTTTCAATTTTGCCACTTATTTTTCTTATTCAAGGCGATACAGGCCAGTCCTGACCGACCCGCCTACGTACCATTTTATGAAATCCGTTACACAATGCCATATACAGCTGACATTTATTTCGGCCATGTTGATGTCGGACTATATTCCATTCTGTACCGCCACATACAGGCCAGTCCTCCCTGTATTTTTCTGATGCTATTTTTCTGAGGGTATTTTTTTTCTCCTGTTAAATTACTACAATCATTTTTAAATTTTGCTTTGGAGTTTTTTTTCACCCCTCGTTTTTTCATTTTCATTTTGCTTAACGGACTTCTAATCTCAAAAACTATGTATTGCACTTTGTACAGATTTTGCCTACCTCGTCTAAAATTCGCATGTAAATTTATTTTTACTTGCTTTGATGGGACCCCGACGGGTCTTTAATAAAAATAATTGGATCGAATTGAAAGATTGTACCCTATTGGCGAACAGCAACCAAACTGGTCGGCGTATTAGGCTGTTTACCTTAGGAAAGACGCCTGGAAAAGCAAAAAAATGTTTCCTCTCTCTTGTAGACAGTGCACAGAGGATATGATCATGACCTTTAGGATCGCCAGGGGGCTGGACTGTGCTCTTCACTTTGATGATTTCTTCGAAATGACGCGAACGACCAATCTCCGAGACCACCAATACAAATTGAAGATAAAATATGCCAAGCTTGAAGTGTGGGCCAAATTCTTCTCCCACCGGCTGGTTGGAGGTTGGAACAAATTGCCGAACTCCGTGGTCTTGGCAGAAAGCGTTGAGGCCTTCAAAAAAGACTTGATAAATTTATGCTTGATGGTCAAATTTTTACTTGATATCAATGACTGGCAAAACTGTTGTGCAAATATGTGCATGCTTATATCCGTCCATCTGTAAATAGGATTTTCCAAGGCTCTGCCCATTTCCCTTATATATATTGGCTTATATTGGGAACAAAATGGGTCCAAGTACTGAACCCTGGGAAACACCACTCTCGACCACAGCAAGATCTGATTTCCCTTGACCGATGCACGCAACCTGCTGTCAGCCCACAAGGAAGTTTTCAATCCACTTGAGGAAGTTGTCTCTGATCACTATTTTTGCAGCTTTTATAACAGTCTCTGATGTGGCACAGTGTCGAACGCTTTCTGGAAGTCAATGAAAACTATGCGGACCGCGTGCCTGTCGTAGAGAGGTCTGGTCCAGTTGTGGAAAGATTACAGCAAGTTTGTCGTGTAAACCTCCTTTTCCGGAACCCATGCTGACAGTTCGAAAGTTAATCGCGCACTTCCAGGAATTGCATCCATTTACTCTTTATGATCCTCTTCATAACTTTGCAGAGAATGCACGTCAAGCTTATGGGCCTGTAATTTGTCTTCGATGCCCTGCTACCTTCGTTGTATATCGGAGTAATATGCGCCGGATTCCAGTCGACGGAGAATGTTCCAGTGTTAAATGGCGTTTAAAAGAGCATCGAAAAAGGCAAGTTCTTTGAGAAGCTTGCGTGGAATCTTGTCTGGTCTTGGCGATTTCGGTTCGTTCAGTGACTCTAATTCCCTCAGACAATGCCTTCTGAGAAGAGTATAATACTTATGCTTGTAGTCGGCACTCCTTCTGTGGACCGAGGAAGGAACTTTGCCTAGTTTGTGTAGACTAATTGGAAAAACTATGGAAAATACGCAAGTTTATCCCTGCTATCAGCAATCCTAACGCCAATGGTCGTCCTTACTCATGGTTTTTGGCGTCAATTCCCTGCACTACTTCGGAGGTGACTGTAGAGTAATCTTAGGTTCGTGTTGCTTTCCGCAACGTATTCTCCTAGAATTCCCTGCACCTTTTTATGACCCTGCTCCTCAGTCTGTTTGTCTATGTCTTGTAGATGAATAAACATTCTACTTCCCCAATGAAGCAGTATTTCTTCTACAATTTGTGCTTTCTGTTAATTCCTTTCGGGTGCTGTTTAGCCATCCAGGCCGCTTGTTCTGTCTTACACTCGTTGGTGGACAGTGGTTTTTGGTGAGTTTTGTATATGTGTGTATATACTTAGAGGGTTAGAGGGAGAGCTCTTGATAAGTCTCTTTATGTACACTACTTTCGCAGATTCGCACTCAAAATAAGATTGCTGGCATTTAAAGTGATTGTGTCACAGTAAATTGTATTGATAAGGAAGTGCATCTGTTCACTACAGTGAACTGATACAGTGATGCTGAGAGATTGCACATAACAGTGAGTTGCAGAAGGACATTCTTGAACAACTCTCAGTCACCGTTGGCATTACTCGCAAACATTGGGCTCCACTCGCATACGTCCGCCCTCATCTAATCGAAATCGTCCCGCCCAATGATGCATCTGTTTTGGTCTGGATTATGCAAAAAGGAGAATAATGAATAATCTCACATAAGCACTCTACGGTTACTCCGGCTAAGGGACGGCATGGGGATGACCTAGTCTATGCTATCTGATGATTTCATAAAAACTAAATCCAGGCAGTTAACCCCTTGTCCTTTACGTATTCTTATTGGAAACATTGCATGTTTTATGAGGAGCGCCTTCGAAGTTTTTATTGAGCAAAAGGTAGTCGGATGTCGATTTAGGACCTGTCGCTTGAACAGCGCTGCAATTAATTTCTGGTACATTGAAGTCGCCCATGATCATGCTTTTAGGTCGACTGGAAAATTTCTCCAACTGTTCCAAAAGACGAGTGCCGGCGACTTGATCTGTCCTAGGTCGTCAGTAGACAGTGAGGACATAAAGACAATGGGAGCCAGTAGCCTTGGTGGTTAACCAAATAGCTTCCATGCTGCACTCATACTTGGTGGTATGTTCTGACACTGACAGGTCTTCCCTTACATACACAACTATGCCACCACCCTGACGATGTTCCCTGCCCCTCCGATAAATTTGGCATCCAGGCAAAGCTTTTCCGCTATTGAAAGCGTCCGGAGACAGTCCGGCAAGACAATGTTTTAGCTTTTCAAGCTTCCGTATGAGGCTTTGGACATTTGTTTAAAAGCACCACAGCTTTATGCCAGTTGAATTTCCGGCTGCATTTATCATCGTTCTGGACATTACTATGTTATCTCCGATATCATTTTCATTCAGCTCTTCCGTTACTTGATGGGTTTCATAAATGTCCGTTGCTTCAGTCAGAACACTGGACGTTAAGGGTTTACTTGTGTTGTCGCCTCGAGCGGTTGGTACCACGAACCTGTCTGTGAAGATAGTCAGGATGTATTTGCCATCTTTCAGTGCCGACTTTAATTCCGAGACAAGTTCCTAGCGTTTTAGTCGTTCGACTGGAGAGTAGACCGACTGAAAATCCCCTTCCTGTATGCTTCTGAGGTCGGTCTTTTTGGTGAGGATCTGACGTAAATGATGTCGTTCCCGCGAACTAACGAACTACGGCTTACTGATCTCATAAACGGAGAGAGGTAATAAAGGCC
This sequence comes from Spirometra erinaceieuropaei, assembly GCA_902702965.1. Lineage (NCBI taxonomy): Eukaryota > Metazoa > Platyhelminthes > Cestoda > Diphyllobothriidea > Diphyllobothriidae > Spirometra > Spirometra erinaceieuropaei. The sequence continues at coordinate 480,057 of CACRXP010000345.1, read as the reverse complement.
AGTAAGTGAATAAAGTTAATATTCAAAATTGCAGCGGCCTGACCAGAGAGCATGCAAGCGGCGCGAAGCTTACAAACGGCGGAGTCCTCGTCACGTTAAAACAAATACTACAGTAAAACAAACGTGACAAGGTTGTCAAAGGTCAAGTAGTCAAGTACTTCAGCACAGTACCCCCCCTCCGAGACCGGAGGGCGGCGTGAATGACGCCGGAGGACATACAAAGGTCTAGGAGGAGTGAGTAACTAGACGGTTGGGAAAGTGAGCGTGACGTCCACTGCGGGTGATATATGCGGGAGGCACTGTTGGAGGCAGCTGAGTAGGTGTTGTGTTGGACAAGTTAAGGGTGGAGGAAGAGGTTGCAGTTTGGTGCTGCGAACAAGAAGGAAGAGGAAGTATACGGGACGGAGGGTTAGGTGGGGAAAGTGGAAAAGGAGTGGGAGGAGGTGTGGGATCAGCACATGCTTGTCCTTGAGACACGTCCGGGGGCTCCTCTGCAACAGCAGCCTTGACCCGGTCGATGCTGACTACGTCCTCTTTGTCACCTCGCAGGGTCCGAAAGGTCTTGCTGTTAAGTGCAAGCACACGGAACGGTCCTTCGTATGGTGATTCTAACGGCTTCCGCACACGATCACACCGAACGAACACATGGGTGCAGTTGGCTAGGCCTTTTTCAACATAGGGCTTGGTCAATGGAGCTCGAGGTGGAACCGGGGAAAGCGAGCGCATGAATTGTCGCAGACGATGCACAAAATTATCGGGGGTCTCTTCGGCACCACGAGAGGTTGGGGTGACCATCTCACCAGGGAGTCGGTGGGTAGTGCCGAAAACCAATTCGGCTGCGCTGCAGTCCAAGTCTGAATTCAGTGCCGCACGAATGCCGAGAAGTGCAACGGGTACATTGTCTGACCAGTTTTCGGGATCTTCTGCGGCACGCAGTGCAGTTTTTAGCTGGCGGTGGAAATGCTTAACCATGCCGTTGGCAGCTGGGTGGTAGGTCGTCGTCCGAATACGTGTGCAGCCAAGGAAGTTGAGGAGAGTTTGGAAAAGTGTGGACTCAAACTGCGCGCCTCGATCAGTCGTAATCATGGATGGCGCACCGAATATGGCGACCCAGCGACTGACAAAGGCTTTCACAATGGTCTCAGCTTGCACATTCGGTAAAGGAATGGCTTCCGGCCAACGAGTATAGCGATCAACGCAGGTGAGAAGGTGAGTATAGCCATTGGATGGAGGTAAAGGACCTGCAACATCTAAATGCGCATGGTTGAACCGTGCATCGGGGCTGGAGAACGTGCCCGATGGAGACTTGTTGTGGCGTTGAACCTTGTTACGTTGACAGCAAAGGCACGATCGTGTCCAAGCTTTCACATCCTTATTCAACCTATGCCATACGAACCTTTCCGCGAGGAGCTTCTGTGAGGCTCGAATCCCAGGATGGGAGCTCCGTGGAGAGTTTGAAAAACACCTCGACGCATCGAGGCAGGCACATAAGGGCGATGAAAAGGAGTCGATACGTCACAAAGGATTGTGCCAGTGCCGGTGGTCAATGGGACGTCAACTAATTGAAGACTGTCAACAGACTCGTCGCCAGGGCATCCAACACGTCGTTGTTCAGCCGCCATAACACCAAGATCAATCCCGTGTGAGAGGTGAAACGCTGAGAGGGAAGGTCTGGACAGCATGCCGGCCACCGCATTCTTCGGGCCATCAATGTGGCGGATGTCGGTGGTGAATTGCGAGAGGTAATCCAAATGAGAAATTTCTCTCGGTTTATATTTGTCAGAATGGGATCGGATAGCAAATGTAAGTGGTTTGTGGTCTGTGAAAATTGTGAAGTCACGACCCTCAAGGAAGTGTCGGAAATGTTTTACGTCTAGGTAAATGGCAAGAAGTTCACGGCGAAACGTGCTATATCTCGTCTCGGCAGGTGAAAGCTTTTTGGAGAAGAATGCCAACGGCCGTGTCGAGTCGTTGATATGCTGTTGGAGGACTGCTCCTACGGCAACGGTCGAAGCATCAAGCACCAGGGACAATAGGGCTTCTGGAGCAGGATGAGTGAGTAAGGTAGCATCAGCAAAGGAGGCCTTTATTCTCTCAAAAGCAGTCAGCGCGTGGCCACGTAACTCAAGGGGACCCTTGGGACCAGAGAGCAAGTTGGTGAGTGGCAGCATAAGGTCAGCACAGTTCGGTAGGAACTGGCGATAAAAGTTTACCATGCCAAGGAAACGTTGCAACTGACGCTTGGGGGTTGGTGGAGGAAAGTCACGAATGGCCTCAACCTTGGAAGAGAGGGGACGCAAACCCTGTGCATCGACATGGTGACCAAGAAAATCAAGGGACGGCACACCCAGAACACACTTCGAAGGGTTAATGACCACGCCAAACTGATCGAGGCGGTCAAACACTAAGACAAGATGCTCTTTGTGTTCCTCGGCATTTCGACTGGCCACCAAGAGGTCATCGATGTAAGCGTACACAAACGGGAGACCACGTAGGACTCGGTCGCTGAACCTCTGAAATGTTTGAACAGCATTGCGAAGTCCAAATGGCATGCGAATAAATTTGAACAGGCCGAATGGTGTGGTGACGGCAGTTTTGGGAACATCGTCAGGAGCGACAGGAATCTGATGGAAGGCCCGAACAAGGTCAATCTTCGAGAAACCCGATTTGCCGAAGAGAGCTCCAGCAAAATCTTGAAGATGAGGGAGAACGATCCGGGATGGTCGCATTGTTGAGGGCGCGATAGTCACCACAGGGCCGCCAGTCGTCTGATGTCGCCTTGGGCACAATATGCAGAGGGGACGCCCATGGACTCTCGGACGGGCGAATTATGCCCAGTTGCAGCATGTGCGCAAATTCGGCCTTCGCCGCTTGCAGACGGGACGGAGCCAGTCGTCTAGGCCGTGCGAATACTGGGGGGCCAGAGGTGCGAATGTGATGGACAACGTCGTGCTGGATCTCACCACTGCGAAACTGGGGTTTGATTATGTTGGGGTGTTGGAGGAGCAGGTCTCGGTATGGGCAAGCAATACCTGTGTCCAGAACAGATAAATTGCAGGAGTCATTAAAGGGTGTAAGACCGCGGACAGAAAGACCAGTTGTGCGGTCGAGGAGACAGGAACGCCGACAGTCAACAAGGATATCAAACTCGGCAAGGAAGTCGGAACCAAGGATCGCATGAGACACATCGGCAATCACAAATATCCAGGATAATGACCGACGTAAACCAATGTTTAGCGTTAGGGAACGACTACCAAAAGTGGAAATGGGGGAAAAATTTGCAGCTTGGAGATATAGACCAGGGCTGGGACAGCAGCGGTCAACTGGAGTGGGGGGAACCACGCTGATCTGGGCTCCGGTGTCCACCAGGAAACGCCTGCGAGTCACATTGTCGCAGACATAAAAGGTGCGACCGGAGCTGGGAGAGCCAGAGAAAACGGTCGCGTCTATTCTCTGGCTGGCTGGTTTCCCTGTTTCGGTTTAAATGAACAAGAAGAAGAACATTTGCGAGCCTTGGCGGCAAAGTTTGCGTGATACCAACACAAATTGGCTGTGCGAGGTCGCGAACGTGAACGATGACGGCTGGGTGAGCGACTACAGGTAATGCGAGCAAGCTGTAGTTTTAGGGAGGCTATCTCATTCGCCATAGCCGACATCTATTGCAGTAACTGCTCGTTAACCGTTGAAGAGGATGTGGAAATCTGAGCAACGGAAGGTGACTGGAACCGTTGAACCTCTATCATTCGGTCTGCCATTTCAGCAAGATGTGAAAGTGTAAGGTCTTGCGAGCCGGATGCCAAAATCGTTTGGACATCTGCAGGCAGCCGCTCTGAAAACATCTCTTTAACGAGTTTCTCGTCGACCTGCATGTCTCCTAAGAGAGTACGCATTCGTCGGAGAAGTTCTGAGGGCTTTTAGTCGCCCATTGATTCCTCCTTGATCAACTGGTGGTAGCGTTGTCGGTCAGATACAGCATTGAGACGAAAAACTTCCGCCTTCAGAGCAGAATAGGGAGCGTCTGCAGGGGGTTTCACTAACAAGGGTTGAACTTGTGAGATAATATTGGCAGGGAGAACCTCCACAAGTTTGTGGTATTTCGACAACTCCTTCGTAATGTTGGCGGAGTAAAAGGCTGACTCAATGCGGATAAAATAAAGTTCAGGGGCGTGTTGCCAGAAATCCGGCAAAGTGAAATGGACGGCATGAACAGACTCGGCAGGAACGTCAGGTTGTTGAGTTGAGGAAGACATAATAAGCAAAATATATGTAGCACAATATCGTGAAAAGGTTAGCGGGAAATGTAAATGAACTAAAATTTAGCAAATAGATACAGGACGTTAAATGTCATTAAATGTTACAGAAGGAAAGAACTTAAGTCTGCGCTAACGTCGGGAGTCACCAATGACGTAAGTTATGTCGTTCCCGCGAACTAACGAACTACGGCTTACTAACCTCACAAACGGAGAGAGGTAAGGAAGGCCAATAAGTGAATAAAGTTAATATTCAAAAAGTGCAACGACCTGACCAGAGAGCATGCAAGCGGCGCGAAGCTTACAAGCGGTGGAGTCTTCGTCACGTTAAAACAAATGCTACAGTAAAACAAAAGTGACCAGATTGTCAAAGGTCAAGTAGTCAAGTACTTCAGCACAAATCAACTTGATTTGCTCTTGGTTCTCCGGCCTAATTTTGAGAGGACGAGGCGGTAGTGCTGCTGTCCTGTCTTCACTCCGTTTTCCTATTCGGAATGCCTTCAAGACTTTTACTTCTATGTCTGCCTGGAGCAATTTGTATAGTGACCATGAAAAGGAGCAAGATCCACCGAGACACGATTCAGACAGACTGTATACAACCAGACACTGTCGGCGATCTCGCTATTCTTTAATTCGCCATTTCGGTGAATTCTTTGTATGATGACGAGGGTGATTTACGGACCCCTCGCTTGGAAATACACTTTCCTGTCGACTGACTGTCCCGCGCCAATGGTTTTACTATTACAGTTGAATTGCAGAGACTCTAAAGCTTTGGAGATTATAACAAATACTTTGAGTAGTATATGAGGAACTGAAGTGAACGAAAAAACTTAGTACATATTTCTGTAGACGAATAACTCATTCAAAACATGGAATTCAGAATAAGACAGAGAGAAAGACAACGATCTAATTGTTTAGACCTCGTTTTCAGTAAAGAAGAAGGAGTAATATGGGAAGTGAATGCACAACCTCCACTCGGTTCAAGTGAGCATATTACTTTTGCCTGCGTGTACTCTCTCCCACCAAACTAACCGCCAGAAATTAAGAAAGAAATGAGACGTACACTTCTGAAGGAAACCTGGTTGTTCAACACGGAAGATTCAGAAGATATACTGGCACTACTTTTGCGGGATTATAGAGCGTCTAATTGACTCCCATTGTGCAGTAAAAATACCCAGACCTTGTACGCAACCGCCATTGGTCACTCCGATTACAAAAAGACCAGGAAGAAGAAACAGAGGCTGTGGAAAAATGTATCTACATTTCAAAATCTAATAGCATTCGTCGAATATAAGCAGCAGTGCAAAAGATGCTGCGAACAAATACGGGCCGCTAGAGTTTCTTTCGAGCGCCAACTGACAGTACAATTCATTAAATTTCCCAAGACGTCTTATGGATAAATCCGCAGTAGGATAAAGATAGGGACGAAATTACGTCTCTAAAAGGTAGCCTCGGAAACTTCTTAGTTGGAGGACCATAGAAAGTGCAATTACTGTCTCATTTTTTTCGATCGGTTTTGACGGAGGTGTCCTCTGAAGACAGTCAGGAGTTTGAAATAGGCCAAGACAGTCGGGAGGTTCAAATGCGCCAAGACACCGCCGTTATTATAATCGTTGCCTTTTCCATCGAAGAAGTAAGAGGCGTCCTCAGTCAGTAAAGCCAGATAAGTCTCCTAGACCCGACAGGATTCGCGGGCTGATATTTAAGGGGCTATTAGCGGAGCTGTTGAAGCCTCTTTTGACTCTCTTTGACCTGTCGGTGGTAACAGGGAGGCTGCCCTCAGAGCGTAAGACAGCCAACCTCGTTCCGTTACATACGGGAGGTAGCAGGATGGCAACAAGCAGCTTCAGGCACATTAGCCTGACTTGCCTCTCATGCAAAACGATGGAAGTTCTAGTATAGAGAGCAACACAACAACTTTGTGAAGAAAATAACATCTTGCAGGAGTTTCAACATGGCTTCTGGAGAGGACGCTCCTGCCTCTCAAATCTGCTCACCCGCTGGAGGTCAGAGGGTTTTGGGGCCGATGTCGTGTAAATCGATCTCTGCAAATCATTCAACACTGTACCACACCAACGACTTCTTCATAAATTGAGGGCCATCGCCATCCAGCGGGATCTTCTGAACTGGATATGGGCGTTTCCGTTTGGTTCGAAACAGCGTGTCTGTATCGGAGATGATATGTTAGACTGAGTAAACGTGACTATTAGTGTGTCTGAAGTCTGTTCTCAAAACCCCTTCTATTCACCCTTTTTGTCAGGAACTCGACTGCGGTAAAATAATGTTCGCCGACGACGTTAAATTCTGGTAAGTCTTTAAGAGTTCAAATGACCGGAAATCCCTTCAACATAATTTGTGTCAACTGCAAACATGGTCCGATAAGTGGCTTTTAGATTTCAATATGGTGAAGTGTGCCGTCAATCATGTGCGTCCAACCAACTCTCATCTGAAAGACATTACGTTTCCCGCAGAATCTTCGCAGAAGGATCTGGGTGTTTGGATACAGAGCAACATGAAACCAGTGCTGTAGATCGCCATGGCTTTAAAAAAACGCCATGGGGGTACTTCGTGCAATCAAAAAAGCGTTCATGACCGCTGACGAAGGCCTTTTTGGGAGAGCTTACGACACCTTTGTTCGGCATACAAGTGTGGCAGCCATGGCTTTTAAAGTGCCAAACATGCATCGAAAGAGTACAACATCGTGCAACAAAGTTGGTGGACGGTTTAAATAGCCAATCCTACATAGAAATATTGAACTGCCTTAATTTATCCTCCCTGTGTTGCAGGCAGCAAAGGGGTGATCTTATCCCGGTTTACAGATAATACGTGGCTTTGAGCAGGGACTGCAATTTGAGGATATGTTTCAGTGGCACCTCTCGCCCAGTCTTCGCGGCCACTCCATGACGTTACGCACAAAGATGTCCAAGGCGAACATTCGCTCTGAATTTTTTACACAACTGGTAGTGAACAAATGGGTTGCTCTCCCTCAGTCGTAGGTGCGGGATACCTGTAGTTTTTCGAGAAACACTTGGATGTTTATTTATGTTGCCTGTTCTCCCTCAACAGTCTGAACCTGAGCCCAAAACCCCATGAACCAAGAAAATTTTGTATGTTAAAAAGTTCTGTTTAAATCATGCAGTCATCATTTTAATTGCGACAATTTTCATTATTCGCGTACAGTTGTATATGACGTATTCAATAGGGTTTTCAACGGCCTTGCCTATCATCCTTTAGAGAGAGAGAGGACTGCTTTATTTTGAAAATAATTTTCAAAACTTTCAGCAAAAACGGTTCTCCAGTACACAGTGATTACCATAGAGATTAACAGTTTTTGGACAGGTGGACATGATTATATATGAAGAAAAAAGGACTTTAAGGTGCAAGATCGAGTTTTAGTTTTTGTTTTTCAACATCTTTGCAGGTGAGATACCGGGCTAGAAATGGTAGTATGGAATTCCGATAGGCCGAAGTGCGACAAGGGATGTGGCGGAAGCATCGACGCATGGGGCGTAAGGATTTCGCGGCCATTAACTCATTATGAAGGGGATGGACGGTGTCATTCAGAATTCGGTCAGCGAATTGCTCCACCGAGTTAAAGTGTCGCTGCACGATGATATCAACTAAAAGATGATAGGAAACACCAAATAAACTGAATAAACTGAAATATCAATTTTCATTTCTTTTATACAGTTGCCACTTTGTTTGTGTTAAATTTTCTCGTCCGCTTACCTACGTACACGCTATCTTGCACCGTATTCTGCAAAAAATTAGGATGGGCCTCTCATAACCTGCCTGCTACTACGCTTCGCCATCCTAAGGACTAGGATAAACTGGGATGGAGTGCTTTGGCTCAGTCCAAGAAGTCGTCCATCTTATGTTTTTAACATATCGGACATGAAGTGCTTATTTTATGGGTATTCGATCTGTGTAGACGGATCTTTGGACCGTATTGCGCAAGCAAACTGCTTTGTGTTCGTGAGACTACGGCGGACTACTATCGACTTGGCCGCTTGACGAAATCACAGCTCCGCCCTTTGTCCTCATCGAATTCGTTCAAACAGCAGGGCCAACAGCTAAGATTTCAACAAGTGACCCACACCACCCCACTCTGTATTAGTCACCCGAAACCAAATAAAGGCTAGTAGTTAACATGCCTGACAGCTTCTATAGGGCGGCTTACTTGCACATCGTGCAGTACCATTAAACAGATACGTTAAAAAGCAAAAGTTGAGCGACCTTTTGGATTAGACCATGATACTGTCTACGTCAATTCGCCCAGTCTTTCGGACAATGATATGTGGCAGCACGGCTCTTAGGTTTAACTACGTACTCACGGGTACTTCCTTCAGGCTCAGCACATGTTAGTGATTCAGCATCTTTTTAGCAACAAAAAAGGTTAACATGTCAGAACTCTATTCAAACCACTTTCGTAGATCTAAATGCAGTGCAAACTTTGTTGTCTTTCATAATTACATTTACAAAATGGACGGTCGAACGAATATTATAATACTCCTCTTTGTAACTGTCGGACAAAATGAAGATGGCTGCATATCAGGCTGCGGAGCTGACAATTAGTTTTACGACAATTCTAAGAATCGATGACAAACTAGAGGAAAAAGCTTGACAATCTCACGAGATGACAAAAGAGTTTGCAAGGATACAACGTCCAGAGAATTTACTTCCTCGGCAAAACTCTGAGGGGGGGGGTTGATTTTTCTGCCCTCGGATCACTTACAAGGGGCTTTGTACTGTGCACTATTGTAGAATGGCCTCGCCGAGGGCGCACGAAAATAATGGGGCAACTGACTAAAGCAAACTTCTTTCCATTTTGAGTGATGATATGATTATTGATTGCAAACATTCTCACTTGTTTAAATAACTTGCTCGCCCGCGCACATCGTGGCATGCTCCCGCTCCTCGTGGTTGTGTGTTTGTCCGGTGAGTGATGTTAAGATGGCTTATGAGGCTGATGTCCGCTAAGCACCAACCACTGTCACCTGTCCTTTGTAATCTTATCCGCATGATAGAGTCCCATGTGGGTGTAAGGCAAAGGTACAGCGATGCCGGCCCCGAGGTAGCCGTCTGTGAAGTCTCAGGCAGCCGGTGGGTTTGGCAAAGATTCCCCATCCACATGTTGGTGCGGCTGGTTGCTGCGGTCTTGTCTATGCTATGTGTTTTAGTAATCTGATTTCACTTGTCTAATGGTTGTTTTTTTCATAGTGGGATGTCGACGCACCCGATCCGCGTTAACCGCTGTCCTTCGGGACTTTGCGGTGGTTGAGGAGTCGCTTTTGCGCCGTTGACGAACGCGTAGGACTGGTGATTCCCGCGGATGCGTTAGTCCGTCAAACAGATGTCCGTGAGTCCCACGCGCGTTTCTCCGCTTGGCGTTAGGTATGGTCGAGGTGAGTGATGAATATTGACAAGCATATGTCTGCTCCGTAATGAAACTTTATTCTGAATACTTTGCTGCAGAGCACTTAGAACTGCTTTTTTCTTCTGTAGTGGGGAGTACAGACGGTCACCGACTCGCCGATGTCCTGCGTTCCACGGGGACTCCACTAGCGGCCCTCAACCGCTTATGTGTTGGTTTGAATACTGTCTTCCTGAATTGATTAAATACAAAAGCCCTGACTTCTATTCCGCTTACTGCTGTCTGGTTGTCGCGTACGGCTTGTTGGTTTGGCCCACGGAGGGGCCCGACGTCCATGTTGGCCCTCCCGTCTGCCAAGGCCGATTTGGGGCACATCTGTGGCAATAACTTGCGATCGTGGCCGACGAGATTCGCGAAGGTTGATGCATCTCCCCGGACGGACGTCGATCCGCTTGGGTCCCGGTATTCAGCCGAGGCCGGCTATGACGAAGAGCTGCGCGTACTGGTTGCGCGCTTGAATCGTGTTCTGCCTGCGGCAGACCATCACACTGACAGGCGTATCAGTAGTCGGGATGCCGGCCGGGCTTGGGGGTCGGCCATGTAAGTGGAGGTATGGGCGAACCTGGGGTGGATTTCCCGCAATCTTGCTCTGGCCGGTGGTCAAGTTGGTGTCCGGAAACGTAACTGTGTCTAACGTTGCGGCGCCGGGCGCCCTATGGTGCTGCGTGTACGGGCCGGGGGAGGGAGGCGGCCGCACACCGCAAGTTCACCTACTGGTCGTGTCTCTTGTCGCCGTTGTCGCACTCAGATCGCGAAGAGCTAGGTATCGGACGCTCGGTCGCCGTTTTGTGCGTTCGAAGTGTCTGGCAAATGCTAGTCACGGTTGGACCTTCGGCTGACAATAGAGGGCGGCCGGCTAGTTTTAAGCGGCGCCCCGGCTCGTTTTTACGCTAGGCAGGTGTAGCACTCAGACCGGTTATGTCCGGTCGTGGCGCTGCGACAGATGGTTTGGCAAAATGGATGTTCAGTCGTCTCAAGTTCCTAGCCGAGGGCTCGCCCACAACCAGCATCTACGAGTTAATCCTTCGAGCGCATAAGACACCTGAAATTGGGGCCAGATGGGTCTGTGGTGTACTTTGATGTCCTTTGCTTTGGCTCTTCACGTCCACATGACAGCATCTGGCGATAGCCGTGGACCAACTACTGACTGAACGCTATGAGGAGAGGAACAAGCCCTTGAAGTCCGGACATCTCGGAGTTATACGATGGTGTCCTAAGGCCTATTTCACGTTTGGTGAACAGATCCAAGGCACATCTATGGGCTTCCTCCGATTGGTAGGGCACTGGTGTTCACCAAATGTTAACCAGAGTTCCGGGATTGTTATGTCTACGAGGCGGTCTCTGAACAGTTAAAACCCAACAATCCGACCGATTCGGACGATGTCCACCAAAGTGCAGCATCCGTGTTGACCTGCGCGTGAATTACTTTATGGTGGTAGTAGACTTGCGCATCATCTACCGCACTTTCCTCACTTCCCACTCGGGCCCCGCTGTCAAGACAGAGTCAAGAAAACCGGAGGTGGGTGGGGACGAAGGCGGATGGCACTACCGGAGCCGCACCCAGGCGTACCACCACACACTGGTCCACAACATACATTTGACCAGGATTCCTCAACAGCAACAACACCTCAGCGGGGGTCAAAAGGATGAGGATGGCTGGGCAGTCATGCCTACTACCTGTATATCCAGCGGGAGCGTAAGCGCATAGCACCCGCTTTCAGACCTTTTGACAAATAAGTGCAGCACGTGGCCCTGCACTTAACCTGGACCGTCACCCTCAGTCGTCGATCGAGGGACACTACCCACAAAGCACACACACGAACAGAAACGCTCCTCACATACATAAGTGTCACACATCGCTTGAGAAGCGGCCATGACAGTCTGACTCTTACCTCACCACTCCACACAACAAGTGGACAGACTGCGTGGACTGAGTTGGGACGTCCGTCAGCTGCCTTACGAGCCACGGCGTTCGACGCACCGTCTTCGTCTCAGATTCCGATCACACATGCAGCAGGGGAGCCGCATGGTGAAGTGACCGAGATACGCACTCCCCCCCCCCCTGCGTAGGAGGTGGCAGTTGGGAGCTCGCGATAGGTGATGTTGATGTGCGGTGAGATGGTGGTGAGGGAGGATGTGATGGTGTGATGCGGCCGACGGTTGTCTACAGTAGGTTTTCGTGGACGCGCATGTGGCCTAATAGACCATGCGGTGGCTAAATGTGCGAGTGCCATGTGGACAGTAGAGGCGGACGAGGCGATTGTAGACTGGTGCTGCAGGCACTGGTTCGCCAGTCTCTGTGCGATGGAGTTGCAAGTGACCGACCAGGTCGATGTGTGAGGTAAAGGTGCGATAGAAATGAGAACAAGTATAAACCCGATCCTCGTTACTGTTGTTGACGGTGGTAGTGTTGGTGTTTGTTGGTATGTCAGGATTGTTTATAGTGTCGATGGCCATGGCAGACGCCACGGCGGCAGACATTGAGGCGGTGACAGAGGGCGAGGGGAGGGGAGAAGGATGGTAGTGGTGGTTTGGGAGGACAATCAACGTTAGTTGACGGCGTGAGAGGCGAGGAAGAAGTGGACGGAGAGACGGTGGTTGGTGCAGTCCGGGTGCCGCAGGTGATCCGGAGGTGTCCAGCAAATCCAATTGGCGCCCGGGATGTCCGTTGACATCATGGACCCGTTGGAGGCGGCTGGGCTTGGGCGCTGTGAGGCAGCAGCGGCGTCAGTGGAGATTTGCGTGTCTCGCGTTTGGCTTTAACGGCGGTGATGCGGTTGGCTTCGAAGATTGCTAAGCCTGTCTTCACTGTTCTCCTTTACGTAGGCCAGTCCCCGGCAAGGTCTTCCCAGTTTGCAGGGTTGATCTGCAGGCACTTCGGGAAGGCTTTCAGAGTATCCTTATAGCAACGGAATTGGCCTCCTTGTCTGCGTGAACCCGTCGCGACATATCCATAGAAGAGTAGTTTGGGTAGTCTCTCGTCGTCCATCCGTACTAGGTGGCCGCTCCAGCGTAGCTGCAATTGTCTTAGCACAGCGTAGACGTTGAGGATTCCTGTTCGCTCCAGTACGTCCGTGTCTGGGATCCGGTCCTGCCAACTCAGTTTCATTATTGGCGAAGACATCTGAAAAGGACGTGCCTGCTTCGTGTACACTGTCCAGGTCTCTGTTCCATAGAGTAAAGACGGTCTTGTACATCTTCAGTTTCGTGCTGAGTTGAAGACTGTGACGATTCCAAACTGTGTTTTGAAAACGACCGCAGGTTTGACTGGCCTTTAAACTTCGGCGGATCACTTCATCGTCGACGTTGGTACAGCAGAAGACGGTTTTGACCAGATACGTGAAGTTGTCCACCGCCAGCAGTTGGGTTCCATTTACGGTAATTTGCGGAGCATTGTGGGCAGTGTTGGATGGCGGTTAGTGCATGACCACCGGCTTCCCCGTGTTCATGACCAGACCGAAGTTCTTGCAGGCGGCAGAGAAAAGGTCCGTGCTTCTTTGCAGGTCTCCTTCAGTAGTTTAGTTTAAGGTGCATTCATCGGCAAACGGAAGTTCGTGAACTGTGCTTGTGGATACGCGCGATTGAAAGTGTATCCTCTGGTGGTTGTGTAGTTGAGCATCCGTCCTGTAGGCGATGCGGATTCCGGGGCGTTCGTCACAGTAGGCGTCCATCAACATGGCAGAGAACATGAGACTGAAGACGATAGGCGCGTGGACGCAGCCCTGCTTCACTTTTTTGGTCACTGCGAACGGCTATGGGACAGCTCCACTGTCCGTGACTCGCGCCATCATGCCGTCGTGAAGCTGACGCACCATATGAGCGAATCATTCGGGACAGTCCAATTTCTGCATGAGTTTCCGCATGACTATCTCCAGACACTTCTCCTGAATTTGGCGGGCAGCATAGATGATGTCCGTGGTTCCACGATGACGGCGGAAACCGCACTGACTTCCCGGCAGGAGACCTTGTTCTGGGTCGTTGTTAAGACGGCCGAGAAGGATGCGAACGAAGATTTTTCAGCGATGTCCAGTAAGGAGATGCCGGCCATTATCCTTCCGCTTATAGTGATGGACGATCGTTGCGTCCTTGAAATCCTGCAGGACTTCTCCTTAGCGCTGCATCTTCTGGAAGAGTGCCGTCAGATGATCCATGAGTTGGGGACCACCGTACCTGTAGATCTCAGCGGGTATCGCGTCCGATCCGCCCGCTTTCCTGCTGGAGAGCTACTGTACGGCCCTGATGGTTTCGTGAAAAGAGTACGGGAGGTCGAGGTCGGCGTTGGTCTCCAATTGAGGCAGACGGCAATGGCGTCGTTGAAGATGGTGGAGAGACGGTTGAGGACGCCCCGGAAGTGCATGACCCACTGCTGTAGAATTTGTGTCTTCTCAGGGAGTAGGGTACTGCCATCGGCGCTGAGAAGAGGTGCAGTAGCTTTGATTGACGGATCGTAGAGGACTTTGGGTCGCGACAAAGACGTTTTTCCATTCTTTGCGTTCCGCGTACCCTTGAATGTCCTCTGCCTCGCGAGCCGTCCACGCATCCTTTACATCGCGCAGTCGTTGTTGTAGAAGACGGCGACTGCGGCAGAAGGCTGCTTTGGTGTCGTCGGTGGGGCGAGTGACGTAGGCTTTGTGCAGACTGTTCTTCTCGACGAGCCGGCTGCTGATGGCGGCGTTGCTGTCGTCGAACCAATCCTGGTGTTGGCGACTTGCCCAACCGAGGATGGCCAGGGTCGTCGACTGGATTGTGTCCCGCAGTTGACATCATCGTTTCTCCACGGAGGCGTTGTCGTCAACGACGGCGGCGACTGGAATGTTGACCAGCCGTTGAACTAGCTCGATGCTGAAATGGAGATGGTGAGCAGGCAAAGACAACAAGGCAATATTCAGCTTATCTGGGTGTCACTTACCTTGGGGTTTCCTGCGAGGCTGCAGGCGAATCCTCATCTTCGAGATGACGAGGCGATGGTCGGTCCACCCGTCGGCACCAGGGATTGCCTTTGTCCCGCCGGTCTCACTTCCGGACGAGGACATAGTCCAGCAGGTGCCAGCGTCGCGACCGACGGTTCATCCAGCTGATCTCTCACATTGGGAGTCAGAAGAAGATGTTCGTCAGGATGAGTATGTTCAGCGCAGGTTCGCAGAGGGAGCAGACCATTGTCATTGAAGCCGTTGAGACCATGGGGACGCAACACTCTTCTCCATGCAGCATGGTCTTTGCCGACGCGGGCGTTGAAGTCACCAAGGAAAATCAGCTTATCCAAATTCAAGACAGTCACCAGAATGGCATGCAGCCCCTCGCAGAATTTGCCCCTTGCCTCGTCGGGGGTGGTCATCGGGGGTGCGTAGGCGTTGATAATAGTGGCAAATTTGCCTCCCTTGAGAATCATCAGGCGATCGTTGATGCCCTGCAGAAGACAGGGTAGTCGTCCCACGATGTCATTTCGGATGGCAAAGGCGACGTCCGCGTCCCGTCGCTCTGCCTTTTGGCGACGGCTCCAGAAGAAGGTGTAGTCGGCAATAACCTGCTCCAGTTGGCCCTGTTCGGAGAAGCGAGTCTTGCCGAGTTCAGCGATGCCCACCTTGTAGCGCGCTAGTTCGCGATCCACTAGCGCTGTCCACCGTTCTGGTCGGTTGCTTCTAAAAGTCTAAAAGGGACAGTCATTCCAGGCTGCCAAAATGAGCGGACTCACCCAACGAGCCCGTGAGTTGGGGCTGCAGGAGGAGGAGGGGGATGAGAGACATATTATTGTTGCTCGTTTGGTTGTTTCGACCGTGGGTTTTGCGTCTGAGGCCACAACCAGCCTGCAGACGGCGTGGGTTCTCAGCATTTGTTTGGGGCAGCCTTTCCAACCACTTCGCCCTCACGGGGGTCAGCAGTGTTCTCTCTATATAGGGCTGCTTAGTTGTCTCAGACGGTAGCCGAACTCCGCCATGGACTACGACTTCTGTTTAATGGGAGGATGACCCGAGTTAGCCTGGGACTCCTACGATATCGCCGTAAGCTTGAAGGGGTGGGGGAAGTACAAAGAAACAAAATGCAAAATTTTCGGAACCCTCTTTAAGCTAACTGGCTGCTGAAATATAAACGATGAGCAGACACACTCAATAGAACTGCATGCAGCTTACAATAAGGCCAGATAAAAACAAGCCGACAGAGGACAGGCAGCGAAGAACAAGCAAAAGCAAAGGCAGCAGAACAATGTTCGCTAACCTAGTGACTCCCTTACCTTGTGGCCTCCTACGGTGTTCCATATGGGACCCCATCACGGGGATACCAATGCCGGCCAGCGGAGCCGAGATTACTGTGTGCACACCTGGATATCCTCACCTGATCTAGCTCGCCGGTCGAGGCGGTTGCCGAGGTGT
Source organism: Spirometra erinaceieuropaei (assembly GCA_902702965.1). Classification (NCBI taxonomy): domain Eukaryota; kingdom Metazoa; phylum Platyhelminthes; class Cestoda; order Diphyllobothriidea; family Diphyllobothriidae; genus Spirometra; species Spirometra erinaceieuropaei. The sequence goes on along the minus strand of CACRXP010000345.1, from coordinate 464,005 downwards.
GGCCAGTAGACAGAGCCTAGCTTCGGGGAGCCACATGTGAGGGTTGGGTGCCAGTAAATAGGTTCTAGGCGTAGTCTACACCTGCAAGCAAGCGAGCGACCTACTACGTCCGTCACGTGAACCCACTGCTGAACACCCCTACACCCCATTACAACTCAAATTAGTAGGCATAGCCTGTTGTCCCCAGGCAACAATCCGGCGTTGTTTAATGAAACTTGAGGACATTCTGCCATCCACTGCAACATCAACAGTTGTCTACAGAATAAGTTGCAATGTTGGGGGCTGAAACTATATTGGGGAAACCGAGCGGAAGTTGCAAACTCGCTTACAAGAGCACAAATCGGTAACTCGGAGTCTAGACTCAAACTCTCAACTTGCAACGCACTTTGGAGAAACTAGACATCCGATCATTAGGAAGCTACCATCTTAAGTCGGGGCAACTCAAGAGCAGAAGGTTCGCGTGAGCTCATAAATCCCGATGACTCCAGGTTCCTGGTCCTCAGTGATCCCCATACTGCACACGAATATGACCTTCCAAGGCTGCACAAAGCGGATGTGCTGTCGCGGACCATAGGGCAACTCATTTGATCGTCCAATAGCTCGCCTTGAACACCCGCAAACTGTCCACCCACAGCCCCATCAACTCTCCACCCGCCAGCGCGGTCACCTCTACCAGCACCACAACGGCAACCGACATAGCATCGCCCAACACATCCTGCTCACACTGCTAGCGCACATTCACCCTACCCATCGGTCACTTGCGAATGCATCGCACAGAAGCTGGCATCAGCGTACACCAGACGCCATTGCCTCATCTTCCGCGTTGCCCTCGCACATTCAGGCATCGCGTAGGTCTGTTCGGCCATGTGCGCTCTCCCAAATAGGCCGTAAATCGCCGCCACCACCACCACCACCACCACCACCACCACCACCACCACCACCACCACCACCACCACCACCACCACGCATTCCCCATGAACACATGCACCACACATGAACATCAGCACCCCACATCACTGGCACCTTTCACGCAAGTGGGAATTGTGCTTTTCGGCTTCTTTCTCCAAGTGGCGCCAGGGGTTGTGGTGGTATGCCTAAGCATGGGTTTTCGCCATGTTAGTTATCTGCGCCCTCTCCCCTATCCAGTCTTATTCACCCTGTAATGGCACCGGACCAGGTGTGGGAAGAGGAAAGAGAACGGTAGATATGGCGCAAGTTTGCCGATAGGAGCGAACAGGCGAGTCCCCTGAAGCAGTTCAGTAGACGAAACTGCGATCACTGGAGCAATAAATTTATTAGCCTGACGTTTCGGACTCTCACTTGAACCCATCACGTGAGACAGTCGCAAATAATAGGTACTAACGGCACAAGAAGTGCAGTATTTATAGTACGTAGGTGCCATGGGACCATATGCATACTATAATTAACAGCTCTCACAATCACCGTTGGAGATGGTGCCTTCTCAGTCAAAGTCATAAATCGCCGCGATTTCGTCATCCGTGTTGGATGCTGTCAGGACGATTGCTCGGCAATTTGGCTCAATCTCACTGGGATTGTTGCTTATCTGCACCCTTCCCACGTGACTGATTCCCCTGCCCGAGGAAAATCTCAGCACAGAATACGGTAACGGGAGGTCGTTGTGCTTGTTGATGGAATCCAGGCCCTAAAACCATGAGTAGAGCAGCTCAAGACTCACGCAATTGCCTCCACTTGCGAGGAATTTGGCCTCTTGAAACTTGCAAGTATGGCCGGGTCCCGTCGAATGAGCCGCCACCTGAGAGCTAGCGTCTCCTCGCCTGACGGCTGCTGCGTGCTCGGTCATTTGCCGCCGGAGCAATCTTCCAATTTCTCCGACGTAGTTGCTTTGCCCGCGACTGCATCAGATCCGCTAACCGATAGGCAGGTCATTCGGCCTCATGACTTGGCGCCTGGTGGTTGCTGCCGGCCTGTGCGCAACCCAAAATCCAAATGGAGTGAGAAGGCGACTGACGGCTTCCGAGACCTTTACGTACGGAAGAGCCCGCCAAAATTTTGGGCCGGTTGGATTTGGTCTCTGGTGTCGTCTTCGTAGGCCCCGGTTGACAAAGTTGCGCGGATAGCCATTCGCTCTCAGTGCCCTTCGAAGATATTGCAAAACCGCAAGCCTGTTTTCCGTTTCACTGCAACGCGTCTCAACGCGCCGAAATAGCGTCCTTACGCAACTGCGTTCAAAGAACGTCTCAGTAGCGTCTTCCCGGACGTACAATTTACGATGAAGGAGGAAGAAAATAACCAGCTGGCCTCCCCTGATGTCCTCGTCTGTCACAAAGACTGCGGTGGCCTAAAGATCAAAGTGTTCACGAAAACGACGAACATGACGCAATTACTGAACTTCAACAGCAACCACCCAATCAACCACAAACGCAGTTGCGTAAGAACGCTATATCGGCGTGTTGAGACGCACTGCAGTAAACCGAAAGACAAGGTTGCCGAATCCCAATATCTTCGACGGGTTTTCAGGGAAAATGGCTACCCACGCAACTTCGCCAACCAGCGCATGGGCAAACGAGACAAGCGACGCAGTCGTACTGACCTCAAATTTTAACGAACGACTCCATACGTCAAGAACGGCTCCGAGGCCGTCAGTCGCTTTCTCGCACCATTTGGGGTTGGAGTTGCCCACAAACCGGAGGCGACCATTAGGCGTCGGGTTATGAGACCAAAAGACACACTGCCGGGGCAAGAAACATCTGGAGTTTTTTACCGGATCTGGTGCAGTTGCGACGAAGCAACTACGTTGGAGAAACTGGAAGACTGCTCTGGACGCGAGTCGCCGAACACGCGGCGGCAGTGCGGAGAAGTGACGCCATCTCTCGGGTCGCGGCCCATTCGACGAGACCCGGCCACACATTCAAGCTCGATGAGGTCGAAATTCTCGCGAGAGGGGATAGCCTCATGAGCCGAGAGCTGCTTGAGTCATGGTTCACGGGACCCAAGTCGATCAACAAGTACAATGACGTCCCCACTCCATATTCCGTGCTGAGACATAATCTGGCCAAATTAATTAACCACTTGGGGAGCGCGCAGGCCGGTGTGTCAGATGGCCGACCAATCATCGCGCTAGCATCCAACACATGCGATGAAACTTAAGCAGTTATCAACTTGCATACCGACCATCAAGCAGTTAGCGCGCCAGTGGACATCAATCCTCGATGAACGGGAGAGGGGTTAATTATCACAGGAATGCGATAGCATAACGGCTGCATCCTATAAATATTGCAACTTCCTGTCCACGAAGCACTGTCTCTGATGACGGGTTCAAGTGAGAATCCGAAACGTCGGGTGAATAAAGCTATTGTTCCAGAGCTCTACTCTAGTTCTTATCAACTAGCTCCTGAAACTCGCATCTTCGCTTGTACCAGCAAATACTGCCTTCCTTGTGCCATCACTACCCCTTATTTGCGACTGTCTCTGGTGATGGGTCCAAGTGAGAATCCGAAACGTCAGGCCTATAAGTTTATTGTTCCAGTGATCGCATCTTCGTCCTCTGTGGCGCAAGATTCCTATCGCTATAAACGAATTCACATGCAAGCCACTGTCCCCGCTCTTACCCAGCTGTGGAGCACAAGGTAGAACTCCTCGGTCACGGCGGTCGAAGTGCCTGATCAAATAGTTATGCTGACTCATGATAGATCACAATGCAGTGTCAAACACTTTCAGGCATTTCCTCGAAAGATCTAAGGTCTTCAAGTGAAGCCCAATGAAGACATTTTATCATTTGGTGTGGTTGCTCTGTTTTCTCCAACACTATATGACCTGAAAATTGAGAGCGTAGCTCGACGCCTGCAAGACAACTCATCCACATTTCAATGTACTGCGTTTTTGAGATGCTTGGGTTCTGCCTTAGTAACGGAGACAATGAGTCCATCCTCCTTTCTGTCCTCCTGCGTTATCTAACACGGGTTTTTAGTCGTTTGCCGGTCGCTTCAGTGCAGTTAACTTCCCAGGAGTTGCACAGGGTCCGGTAGGTGACGTCGTTTAACTTCGTAGCAGGGGGATGACGAATAAAGATACCATGAATGAATGTCGGATTGTTAGCTCCGGACGGTGAGCAATGCCGATCCTCAACAGGCCACCTCTGTATGCAAGCAATCGATAACTTTTTTGGGCATTTTGCCACCGGACTTCGGCTTTACCTAGGTTGTCTGTCGGAATTGACGAGGTTGAAAACACTCTACAGAAGGACAGAAACACAATTCGGCGAGCCGGACGACAGAAGGCCAGACCACAGTTACTCAGGGGGTCTCTTAATGGCCAACGGTATCCCTGTGACCTTGTCGAACTCGGAAGACAGCCTAGGTCCATCCGGAGTTCGGTGACAATGGCCAGAAATCTGGCTTATGCTTGTGGACATTGACGGTGTTCCTGAGGCGGTCCCTCGCTGGGGATCGGCATCTCCCATCGTTTGGAGTCAACAGTCCAACATCTGGTCACGAGCCGCGGGCCTCCCTCCCTCTACCACGAGGTGAGGCGACAGTGTAACTTCTGTGAAAATAACTACATTAGAGAGACTGGCAAACGACTATGAACCCGTCTTGGAGAACACATTAGGGCAGTAAGTAGGATGAACCCCTTGTCTCTGGTGGGGGAAAACTGAGCAGACAATGAATACACGTTCGACTTTCAGAATACCGAAGTCCCGGGTGTAGGAAATGACTGCTGACCTGGCGACACAACCAAAGACTGACACACGGGATAACACCATCAACCGTATTATGGCGCTTCCCGCGGTCTGTCAAACCCTTCCGAACGTATTTCAGTGAACAACAGAACAGACGTGAACCCAGGCCAAACATAAATCCAAGAACGGCGAAACCATGGTCGACACGCATGTGGTCACAGCACAACCCGAGCTTGACGAAGGCGCAGCTGTATCATCCACTAATCCAGCGGACGAGAAAATAGACAAAAAAGATTGCCAAATTAGGATGACGACCAAGATCAATGGGGGTGCGGGCGGCGGCTGTTAACGTCTGGACACTGACTTCCGACGAGAGGCATCCACATTAAGGGCATTACATCACCCTACTTTCCCTTCCCCCGTCCAACACCGGCCCCGTGCGGACGATGGCCACCAAAGTCAAAAGACTATGCTCCATCAAGGGACTCCTTCCTCCCTGCAGCTCTGAACCGTTTTAACATGACTGTCACCACCTATAAATACTTCGAGGCGCGGTACCACACTCATCCCCGACCACGGAAACTTGTATGCTTTCGAAACATCCGGATAATATAACTGCTCTTCCACAGATAGTCTTTTCCTCTCATATAGATGTATATATAATGGTAGAGGGGCGCACATCGATCGTTTCTACTGAACTCACTCGCTCGTAGGGCCTGAGGGCTCTCTCTCTCTTGAGCGCAACCAGCAGCCGCACAGCGGCACACGAGATAGGCAGAATGGTATTACCTACAAAGACAAGGGAGAATGGAATGGCCATTTCTGGCTTATTAGTCGTCGTCAGCCAGTCATACCCAACCCCGAAATTTGGAACACCCGAGGCTCGAGCTCGCGACCTGTTGGTTAAAAGTTCAACGCCTCTAACCACTGGGCTACGGGCTCGTTGTCTTGTCGGTTTTTATCGGGAACATACAATGGTAGAGCGGCGCTCACCGATCGATGTATATATGTATGTGTAATATGCGTGAAGATTCGAGGTCCAGATATATTATCGTGTATATCATCCCCCGAGGAAAACGAAGAAGAGAAGGCGATTTCATTGACCAGATTGTATTCAAACTGACGTTTCGGAAACACTCGTTCCCATCACCAAAGTCGGTCGCTGACGTTTCCTGCCGGCCTTGATTTGTTCAGCCTTGCCGCCTGCCTCGTATTACAACCGTGCCCAGCGTACGCACGTTGGTTAGCCTGCTTTCCGTTGGCTGATTGTGGCCTCTCTGGTCCTGGCCATTGGCGGACTGGCGTGCCTTTTGTCTCCCTCACGCCTGACGTGGTTGCCGCCGCCGCCGCCGCGTCGGCGTGCTCGTTGGCCTCCCCCTCGTCAGACGGCGGGCTGATCGATCGTCGCTCCTCAGGCGTGGTCTTTCCGGCCTCGCGAGTACGTCCGTGAGATAGCGTGCCACGCCGGTCACGTGACTTTCGGTCAGCGCCTTCCCTCTCCGCCAGCGTCGGTAGTCGATCCCCTGTGATTCCTTTCATCCGTGCCATTGGCCTTGCCTGGACTGACTCGAGCCTCGCGCGAAGCGCCTGGTAGGCGAGATGTAGGTCTATGGCCCGGTTGAGGGTGTCGGTCGAGGACCCACTTTCCAGCATCAGTCTGGCCACTTTGTCATTGGGTCGAGCGACCACCCGCGTTTTCTCGAAAGCGAAATTGTGTGTGTGGCCATACACCAGCGACAGCTTATCCTTGCGGTTAATCACAAGCTGATGCTCATGCAATCTTGTGCCGAGGCGTTTCCCCGTTTCACCAACATAACTTGCATCACAATCTTGGCATGGTATGCTGTAAACCACCGCTGCTTGTTCCGTCACCGGCAGCGGGTCTTTGAGCCTCATTATCTGCTGTCTGATTGTTGATGCTAGTTTATGGGCCATACAGATTCCAAAAGGTTTCAGAATTCTTGAAGTCGCCTCTGAAACATTCTTCACATAGGGGATCGAGAGCCAGAACTTTGGTTTCTCCTCGTTCGACCGCCCAGAGTGGGACTTCCTGAGACACTTGCGTATGAACGACTTCGGGTAACCGTTGGCTTCAAATAGGGTACGCAAGTACTTCATCTCCTTCTTCCTGTCATCGTCGTCGCTGCAGTGTGTTTGGGCGCGTTGGAAAAGGGTCCTGATACAACTGCGTTTGTGACCGACGGGGTGGTTGCTTCTGAAGTGGAGGATGCGCCTAGTGTTAGTAGCCTTACGGTAGACCGTTGTCTTTATATTCCCGTCTGACAGTTTTGTGACGTGTATGTCTAGGAAGGGTTGAATGTTTTTATCAAGTGGATCAGGTATTATAATTTAGGCAATAAATAAGAAGAGTCCAATAAAACTCTACGATCTCACTATGGGGTTGAAAGCATTATATCGTTAGTATAACATACCTGCTAACCCTCTAACTGGAGTTGTTGAATAAGCGCGTTGGAATAGAAAATGAACACTGATCGACCTGCGTCCTCCAAATCGGCGTAAAAACGTTTATTTGGTCTTTTATCCTCAACGGCTAAGGGGGGGGGGAATTAATAGAGACTGACACTGAAAATACCTCCTTTGTATCAAAGTCGAAGATTTGTATTTAGCTTCAGACTTGGGTGCAAAATAAGTTTATTTTTTCTGACAAATGTTTGTCTTAAGTGCTTTTTTTATAGCCATCCAGTACAACGCCACTTAATGGCCATTGACAAAAAAGTGTTAACAAGGCGGAGCTCAGAATCAGATATCGATGAGCAAGGCATCATTCCCCAGAGTGTTCCACGGCACGCGAAAACTGGTCCACAAATCAGGAGAAAACAATACATAATAATTTTGATGAGAGAAATGATAGCATCTCAGTTACCTGCACAAATTCTTTGAAAGGTTACAGTAATGCAGTTTATTCGCACCTCCATAAAACACACTCGGAGGCTTTCGGATAAAATAAATCGGGAAAGTGAAAAAACATGTAATGATGCACTGAGGAGAACATGGAGACAAAAACCGCGAGACTGAATGGATGGCTGGTACAGTTTTCACTAGAGAAACCTACCATCTTAACATGAAGGCTGGCCTGCTTCACTTGGACGATCTTCCAGCGTCCACAACCTCTCTTGTTAGGAATGGCTTCCATAGACTTGGAGGGAAAGTCCGAAAGAAATACTCTGCCTCAGTGCGAAATCAGATACTGTGAGTGTTCTGTGGACTGCAGAGTAACCTTGAGCTGCAAGCACTATTGCTTACTCACTCGTCTGTTGCTGCTGTAGCATGGATTGCATAAAAATAGCCATGATAAATTATGAAAACTTGAATCAGATATAGGCGGTCGATGGCAGAGTTAAAATGGCAAGTAAAGGAACGACTAGCTTAAGCAAGGTTGATGTCGACCTATTCAAATTAAAAATCCCAGTCCGCAAGAAGTGTGCTATAGCGGTCGAAAAGAGTATGAAGGGGAGGAGAGGAAAGCATGCCGCGAAATTCGAGGAAGTACGAAAACGGTGCCATATTTTTTAATCGACTTCATTTTTCGCCTGTAGTCTGCCCTTCGGGGAGGGAGAGGAGGGATATACGGTCCAAAAGGCTAATTTATACTCAGGCGTGCTCTATTGCCTTAGTAATTGAGGCGCAGACTTTACAAGATACACTGTGTCTTAGTGACAGTGTATAATTTCAGTTCCCGTCAAGCTCAGATGACAGAAGAACTAACGCTGCTTTCAAAAAATTACGTTTCGCTAGTGCTACCAGTGGCCTTTGTCGTGCTTAAATGGAAAAGATTTGAAGCCTATAAGGGTTATATGCAAGAAAACAGTCAAAGGTCGACGTCGAAAGTTAATCCGTGTAATACTTATAATTTCACCTCAACTTCTGGTATAATTTAGCATACGTAAGAATTAAAATACTGAAAATGTGCAGTCAATTCTTATTCCTGCCAATGGCCTGAATCCAAATCCCATCGAAAATCTTTTTGCACTTATCAGAAGACATTGACACGAGGTGAATAAGAAACTTTCAATGCAAGAAAAGCTCTATTTTGTGCTAGATAATCACATTGAACAATCCACTATGGACAACCGGGCTATTTCAATGTGTGAGAGGCCTTCTGCTGTGATAAATGAAAACGGACAATAGACAGGGTATTAATCTTTTGTGCTTGTTATTATTTTTCATTATTTTCCCCACTTCATGCGGTCCCTTTCATTATGCACCCTTACAGTTAACCCTATTGAAGCGATTTGTAACATAGTCATTTTCTGATATTCTTAATTTTAGTGAAAATTAATCATTTCTACGTTAGTAAACACTAATCTACACACCCAACTATGTCCTCTTTTTAAGAATAGTCGTTATTCACTGCTCTAAGATTTTGCGGGACGCATTTTGGGCAGATTTTGCGTTATAGGGGTTTTTGTGAGCTATCCAATGACATATCATGAGTTAGCACACCTACTGTATGTGCACATGGCATGCGTGAAAGTAAGCACCATCAACTGCACTCCGCATACTGGAGTCTAGCGCGTAATATGATTGGAGTAAGAACCTACAAGGACGTTTAAAATAAACATCGAAATACATCAAAAAATCTGAACACTTCTTTTGACTTGATTTGGCCTACCAAGAAATTGGAAGCTTCTCTAGTGAGTATTTATTTTGATTCGGGGAATATTTAAAAATAGATTTGTTAGCTATTCCCTGATTTCAGGTAGTGGAGAGTCCTGGACCCTGATGCACCGTAACATCCGTTCAAGGTTCCCGGTGGACATTTGATTGGCCTGCTCAGAAAAGGCTTAGCACTGATTCATTTTCAACCTCGAGAAGGGGTTAAATATAATTTGGGGGTTTCAAAACAAAGATAAGATAAGTCCCTTATCACCTAAGAGAACACGTCGCCAATTGGGCACATTTGTACACTATGTAGCTCCACGGAGTCTGGGCTGGGAACACTTCTCGATATATGGGCAACAGCCAACAAGCTTGTTTTGCTGAAATATGCATATTTTTCTTGGCCAGCATTAACAATATGTACATATGAAATCCTGGGTGCATGCTAAAAATGCTTTATTTAAACGTTGACGCAACATGATCAATTAAAATTGATTAGAGACTAGAATGATGACCAAATGTTTGGGGTTTTGAGTGTTGGTGTTCATTTCGACTGAATCTAAAATGTACAATGCCGAGTGAGACAGAACTCACATTTTCCGATCTGGCTGAAGAATTGTATGAGAATTGTGTATAAGGGTACGCGATGAAGCCTGGTTCAGTGCGGACTATTGGAGTATGCGGTTGCGGTGGAAGAATACTAAACATAAATTCACAGAGGAATATATGTGGGTAAATAGGAGAAAGCACACAAGGAAACCCGTGACCTATTGATGGGTCAAACTTTTCAACGGCACAAAGCAGACGAAACAGGTGTTTGGGTTTTTAGCTGTTATCCGAACTGTGTATAGGAAAAAAACCAAAATTCTAATAATAAGCGGTTATTACACAGGAACTGATGGAATGCAACTCAAATAAACATACATATTCTGCGGTATTGTTTCGAATCGAGACTCTCCTAAAGGTTTCAGGAATTGTGCTTGAAGTCCATGAAACGGTTATTTCGAGAATAAGCATAACCACAAAAGGTCTTGACAGGAAGGGTGGATATATGGTACTGTTAAGAAGAAGGGACTATTCTGAAGAATCCTTAACCACACATCATCCACACTTGTCCCTCTAAAACAGAGTGGGTTCGACCTCAGATAATATTTGTTTCGGACGAATGGAGACCATACATTGCAACGATCAGTTGAGTTTGGAACATGGTATTGTTAACAACTCAAGTTGTTCTTAACGCCGGCTCCATATGCCCTTTGCTAATTTTTCATTATATTTTTCAACTTCCCTTACATTATTTTTTACTTCCAGCGGCAAGGAATAAATTAAAAAATTTAGTCTTTTTGCCCTGACAAAGAGTGTTCCCTTGCTGCTCTTTCCAATTGCCGTAGTAATATTTCACTTTAAGTATTTTTGGTACTGGGTCCTTTTCCTACTAGCTTTTAGTCTTAGATGAGCGACGATTTTCTTATATATTGCCAAAATTCCTTAAATATTCTCATAATTTACAAATTTGTCTACTCTGGAAGATTTCCTAAGGCAATTGGCCAGCGTAAGCGGTCAATGCCTGGGAGCAGAAAAACATATGGGTGACGGACAACGAAGGAGGAGGGTGGACAGGCTAACAAGACCGATGTGGGCAAGAAAAGATTGGGGTACAAACGGTTTTATGAGACCGCTCAGGCGATTTTCCCAGAAAGGTGATATTTTGTCAAACACTTCATACATCCTATTCCCACAAGCTTGCCCATACCGCTACTGAGCTACGATAAAGGATACCTTATGTCTTGGCAAAAGCGCACCAGACGCCTAGTAGAAGGAGGTGTGCTGACCATGGAACTGCATTAGTTGATTGGTAAATGAGTCGGTGTAGTTTCTGAGAGGGCTTGCTAACAGTGGTTGCGATGAACCGGCATATCATACTTGTGAATGTCTGATCCGCTGATCTCCAAGAAACTGGTCACCGTCCGGGAGCAAATGTTGAAATGTAAGGAAATTCAACGCTTGTTATTACTTAAATGATAAACGCCTAAAGGCATAAGCGGGCACAAAAGATCATTGGTTAGTACAAAGCCAAGCGGCGACACGGTGTATTCGAACAACCGAACGGCGGTAACAGCCTGCCACCGAAAATCTCATCATCCCGTAGACCACCGTAATCACTAATAAGTAGGTGGGCTGTTATTCGCTCCCGATGAAGAGTAACAAGCCGGTCTGAAGCGTTTTAATAACCGGTTCAGCCGTATGCAAGGCACTATAGGCACTATAGGTATTCCAGTCAGCTGAAGATAATCTCTGGAAGTTGCCAACCGAGACGGAAAAGCCTAGTGCCACACCTTAACGAAGAACACTGTCGTTTATGCGACGACTGGAGGGCATGCGGTTTATGGTACAGCCTTGCGATAACAGCTGCGGACATGCATTGTTCGTTCGCTGTTGGGACCGAAATTTATCTAGCGGCAGTCAGGTGTTAATTAGAACAAACGATTAGTTTAAAATTCCAACTACGCAAATAAAAAAGTAGTAAAAGAATCAGAACTGGTAGAGTGGTGTTGTCGTAATGGGAAGCTGACGCGAGAGTTTCCAACGATCGACAGCACGAAGATTTCTAAATCACAAATCTGGGAACACAGAGTGGTTTGGACAAGCTTTCCTGTTGGGAAAGAGAGTGCAGGGGAGCTCAACAAACAGGTGCCGCAAGCTGCCTCTTCAGGTGTGTTGTTTTAGCCCTTGTCCGCCGCTGAGGTTCTCATCCCCCATTGCGTGTCCGCCCTACGCTGAGTTATTTCCGCCTGCAGCCTGTAGCGTTTCATTGACGTCGACGGCGAGAGTGAGGCAAATAGGAGAGCAGCCTGGCGCAGCGACAGCGATAGGCTACATTGTGCCCTTAAAACTACAAATCTATGTACATTATGTGACCTAACCCGTAAAACGTGCTTAGATTTGAGGAGCACCCCTAATCACTCGGAGACCGGGCAGACGTGTCAACCAAAACTTAAATTAATAACGAACGATATTAAGTTGAAACACAAAAAAGACTACGCTTTATGAAAATAACACTCTTTTCAGAAAGGTGTAGATGTCGAAAACGCCAAAAGTCACGTTAAATGAGGAGTACATGATGCCCGTCCATGCATATAACCGAGTAGATGAAACAGCACAAGCAGCATAACTCTCGAAAAATTACTGGAATTTGCACTTAAATGTCCTTCGAAAGTTAGTGTAATGACAAGTTTGACGATTAGCCAACAATCCACAGTTTGCATTTATATTTTAAAATGGCTTCTCGAAAATTTGCCAAATTTTTCGTCTTTTCATTGTTTGGGATGCAGCAAAGAGGATTTCGTCTGATTCCGTCGAAAGGGACGTCACAAGAACACGAGTTTTCGTAGGGACACATGTGGACAGGAAGGTCCGAGATTAATAAATTTGAATAGAATTAACATATGCAAAAATAAACATGACATTTTATGTGTATCAAACGGACATTTCTTCCGTAAAATTTCTCTACGCTGTTTGGTGGTGGTGGACTCCGGTGGGTTTCGAGGTGTCCCTAAAGTGCCGGTACGCACTTTGCGGTTCTCAGTGTTTCCAATCGACTGCACATAACGATAGGTTCGTGCTCGGTGTCAATGAAAACCTTCAAAATGGGATATTTATTAAAAGCCTTTACCGATATAACGAGTTCCTGGACGTTCCTCTAATGTAACAATACAGCCATTTGGGTCATATTTGTGAGCTCACCCAAAATGCGAACCTCACCGTTGCAAGTGTCGTTACAATCCTGATCATGAGATATGCATGTCGAACGACACAGGTAATTGGATAAATTCGATCACCAGACTTGGTTCCGAAAAATGGGAACACACGAAGTTAATGAGGTATAGTTGGCACTGGGGAACTCCGATGCAATATCCGCGGTCGATCGACGCATGACAAGAGCCCAAGAAACGGCCTTCACAGATTACACGGCCTCTGCAAAGTGCACAAACAGGACTCTCCTATCCGGCCCATTATGCCGCTCAACGACACTCAGAAGTACGTACCGGCAAAATAGCCTTTTCAGCGTCTTAGATTTCTGACCACTGATTCAGACATCACGGTCTGTTCGCGAGCGCAATTCTTAAAGAAACTTAAAGGGGCAAGTCGCCTGCATCATCTGATATCACGCCCTTCTTTACTTCTAGTTCCCAGGATTTAGTGGTCAAGACCATCGGTCTATTCTTGCAAAGCAAATAAAATAAAGCAGAGAATCGCCTTGGACACGTCCATCTCCTCCATTTCCCGCAGTTCTAGCTCAGGACCTATTTTAAGTCTGACGGAACAATATACGATTTGGTTAAAGGCACGCCAATTTATTCACTGATTTTGGGACTCACAGCCAAGACGGTCCTGGTACGCTGGTCTTCCAACATAGAGATCGGAATTGTTGACTCGTCACTTGGATGATAAATTCGTCGTCATCGAACGAGAACATCACAAATAACATCAAAACACCGTCGTGCTTAGGTGCACTGTACTGAATCAGAATACAACGTTTGCGAATTACAGTACATTCAACGGGTGTTAAGGGCAAATGGTTATGCGAATAACTTCTTCAAACTGTGCATACGCATATAAGGCGAGTGGCCAAATCGCCCCTACCACAAATTTTGGCGAGCGTTTCCGTACGTCAAGAGTTGCTCGGAGGCCACCAGGTGCCTTCTCGCGCTTTATGGAATTGGAGTTGAACATACAGCGGAGGCAGCTATCGACCACCAGGCCAAGAGGCTGGAAGATCCGCTGCCGTGGCAGGAAACGTAAAGAATCCTTTGCCGGACCTGAAGCAGTTGCGGGCAAAGCAATTATGCCAGAGAAACGGAGAGGCTACTGCGAACACAGATGGTCGAGCACGCGGTAGCGAGAAGAGGAACGAGGTCAGCTCTCAAGTCGAGACCCAGTTGACGGGACCCGGAGACACATGCAAGCTTGACACGGCCCAAATTCTCTTGAGAGGCGATAGTCGCGTGAGCCGCAAGTTGTTTGGTCTTGGTTTACTGGCCTCTTATTAATTAACGAATTAAATGCCCCCCTTTCATATGCTTTGAAACAAGAACAGCGCGCAGGCGAACATCGTTTACAGCGCCGGTGTCGTTGAGTCATATGGTCGTGTAATCATCGCGCTAACATCCAACGCGCGTGATGAAATTTCAACTATTAACGGCTCCGATACCGACGATCAAGGAATTATCACAACAAGAGCAGCCATCTCTGGCGAAGGCGGAGCCGTTCGTTTTCAGAGACAATCAGTAGCATAGCTACTGCATTCTGTGAATACTGTAAACTCTCGTGCAGGAATGTCCGTATCTCCTGCTGTCTCCGATGAAGGGTTCGAAGATGAATCCGAAGTGTCAGACGAATAAAGTTTTTGCTCCAGCGGTCGCGTTTACTTCTCAACTGCCTCATGAGACTCACAATTTCTTCAATGCCGGAAATTCCACCATCTTCTGTCATGAGATTCCACACTTGTTGAGCAATCTTTCTCATTCCAAAGTCCGCATCGATACACGCGGGATGAAACAGCTACGCACAATGACACCAGACCTGTGTCAAGCACACCTAGAAACTGGGCGAGGGGCGCTTAAGAAAAGAGCGTCTGCTCGAGTGCTTTATCATACGCAAGGAAATGAAGGAAGCTTTTCAGATATATATTTCCCAACTTGTCTTATTTCAACACTGGCACTTGTGTTTGTTGGAAACTTCATTTTATCCCTGGTAATTAGTTATTACATGAGTTAAGCATCATACGCTAACTCCGGAGCCTATTGACACCGATTTGCTCACTTAGTCAGCCGCAACCCCAACGGAGGGACTTTAAGCGACATTCAAATTAAACGTTCAAGTTAGCTTCGATTTTCTACGAATAAATCTCAAACAATATTTTTACTGACGTTGTAGAAAACAGTACAAAAAGCATACAAACTTTGGCCATTCGAAAGAAATAACAAACTCAGATGACACACCTTCACTCCAGGTATATTTGGCATTATGGAAGCTTTACCATCCAAATGCCAACTAGCCTACTCGTGCCCATAGAACGCGCAGCAATCATAAAAATAGAACAGTACACGAAATTATTCCTGATGTTGTCGGACAATTAGTCGGATGTTGAAATAAAAGGTCCGTAGCTTTATAAGACTTTCCAGTGATGGAAAGTTTGAAATTTAGTGTCCATCAAAAGGCAAGTGGACCAAACCACTATCATGCCGTGAACTCGGTGCCTGTCCCTTGATCTTAATTGTAAGTGCCACACATTGATTTGTGGAATTTTAAAGTCACAAATGGCGAACAGGTCAACCTTGAGTCAGACTGTTTTGTCGATGGGAGGAAAAAGAAAGTGACGCCTTTCCTTCACGATTCCTTCTCGGACCCATTTATTTTGCTTTAGGCAATCCCTTCTGAGTGGCATGGCCAAGTAAAATACAAAAGGGAAAACGAACTGACTTCGGTTTAAAACATGATTGGTCGCACAGACTTGATCTGGTTTTTCCACACCTTAAGGGTCTACCTTCTCTAAAGCTTTCCTCCCAAAGGTCAGCTGTTTACTCCTAAGACCAATCCCATCAAAATATATCTAGTCTAATAAAATCCAACCAACACTTAAGCTATCTTTTGGTAATGCATTTTAATACTAGAATTTTGCAAACCAGTCGTCGGCAGAACATCGAGGAAACCGGTTACCGGAATCTGGAGTTTTCCGCCACTTCTCTGAGGCTTGGCAACAATTTTCGGAAGATCCATTTGTGCCGCAACAATTGAATTGTGTGAAATCGGTGTTTTGGAATACCCTATTGCCCTAAAAACACTCGGTTCCTTTTGCGACGCTTACATTGTTGGAGGATGGTCTTTGAAAACAGGCCCGAAAATTTTGTTGGAATGCAGCACCAAAATTCGTCCGGGCATGCCAATTCCCACAATCCATGCTGCCAAAATCCCTAGGATGCTTACCAGTGGAAACTCAGAATGTTACTTTTCACCAACGAATGAAAGTGCAGAAATTCAGAAGTACAAGGATGACAGCTGTAAAACGCACCTGGAAACTTTTCAGCCTTCCCGAGTTTAGGTTGCCGGGAAAGTGCATCTAGTAACCATGGGAAATGATCTAGGTACGTTCGTTTTTAGGTGTTAAAAAGAGAATCTGCCAAAAGTCATTATAAACACCTGCAACGAAACAAGATGACAATGTCTTACCAACACATATTTATCATAGCCAAGCCAAATAGTCAATACAACTCTGCCTGAGTGATGCAACGACGATTCAGACCAAATATCGATCTTATTTTTTCGATGCGGAGTCTGTATGTACAGATGTAAAAATTGGGAAATTGCTAAATACGCTAGAGAAAAAAGACAACAATTATAATAGATTGGCAGATTAAAAAATACCAAGTAAAGACAAAGTCATGGAAGTCTTCTGATAACTGCGTCGTAGACAGGGAGCAGAGCAGTCTCGGGACATTGCAGAATTTCTACTGCTTTACAGCGTGGAGGTGTTCAAAATTGAACGTTTACGACAGTTAACAATATACTTTATGTGATTGTGAATCCTCCCGTCACAAGTCCTTTAGATAGGAGAGGCGAACTTCAGCTGCACACGCCATATGCCCAAACGACTTACCCTAACACTAGCAAGTGAGAATTTCAGTTCACGCTACTGATTTCGGATATCAGGGTCCGTCCAGTGTCTCGCTGACTTTGTCATCGCTAGAAGAGGGGAAGGGCCAACTATTAACTTTTCATGATCGTAATTTAGAAAACGGTCTGCCGATGTCATATAGATTAATGCAGCTCGTGTTGTCTGTGAGTTAACTATAAAATATAACTACGTAAAAAGCGTATAAACATCTTCTATCCCATTTTTTGTGAAATTACTCTCTAACGCAGAGAACGATCGGAAAAATAACGCACGCCATGTTATATTAAAATGGCGACCGTTCTCTTTTCCGAATTTTCAAAGGAACCTATACCAATAATTTTAAGATATATAAAGTCTTATAATATTACAGTGGTCAGTATTTTAAGAGGGTGGAATAACTTGTCGGAACGGAGAGGCTGTTCGTTATGTACTCAGGTTTTCAGTTTCAGTGATACTCGGCAGAATGCATTGGCTCACTCGAAATGCACGCATATTTCTAACCTTTTAACCCCTTGCGAACCAAATGAATTCTTATTCGTTTACAGGACTCACCTTAAGAATTGTAGTGCTGATGCCTCCCAAATAAGGGGAAGGTAAGGATCAGATTATATTAAAGGCAACAAAGAAATTAATGATACTACTATCCCGAGGTGTAAAATCTTATGTATTTGGGAGGGGAAGTCGGCAAGGAGGTCGGAGAATAGTTATTTACCCAGTCTGCAAAATGTAATTAATCGTGGTAATCCTGCCATGACACAGAATTCGAAAGGATCTGATAGGAGGGCTCGAGGATTACATTAATAATTCTCTCTTCCCACGGTCTCCCTCACGAAAGATTAGAAATTACGATGATCTAGAAGTTTCGTGCCGACGAAACGGCTAACATCTTGGCAAAAGCTATGTCTCAATGTGTTCACTGTAAGATTGATTTGGAAGCCCGTCCATATGCAGAAGGTTCGGCTTTACTGCAAATGGAAATAAGCAAATGCATTGCAAGACTCACGAAGCACAATATCATCCTGTTCCTAAATCCGACACCGAAACATAACGGTAATCAAAATGCAGGTCATATTTCACATCCAGGATAGGTTCATATCAAATAAGATGGACCGACTATCCCAAGACTCCACGAATATGGATTGAATGCATTTCATCAGTTGCTTTTATTGTCGGAACAAGCAATCTGTAGGTGACCGGTGGTTAATAAACACTCTGCCCTGGACAGATATTATCAAGCAACTTACGGAAAGTTTCCGAATCTGACAACGTCCTGTGTTCGGAGCCCGAATCCAACCAAGCAACGATTATCTACGATCTAACTGGCAGTCGCCGGACATAGGCTGCAGTAAGTGGTGAAGTTTCGGACTCTGTGGCCGGCTGAATCAACATTTGCAATAGTCAATACAGGTAACGGCATTTAGACAGTTCCACGTATATACAGTAGATGGGTTATCTCGTGAGATTTTAGCCGAAATTCTGGCATATGTCTTAATTTCGTAGAGATTACTTAAGTAGGGTTGTAAGATTAATAATCAAACGACACAGTCCTAAGGAATTTCAGTCAAACCGGGATCCTGGCTTTTGAACGAGCTTCTTCTCAACCGTCTGTAAGAAATAAACTATGTAAAACGACTACTTAAGTAATATTAATTTTTCGCATTAACTTTTGGTGATTTATAAATTAAATTGTATTTTGTAGAAAACGTGGACAAAAATATCCTTTCTTGTACTCATTTGGCAGAAAATTGTGTCTTTTCTAAAGTTTCCACTTGAAGAGAGAGTATTTGCTGGTTTTCAGAGAGTTTATAATTGTGGGATTTTTTAAGATTGTGAAATGTTCATTCATCCAACATTACATTGACCTGCCTCAATACGCTGAGCCTGGCCAATTCTAGAAGAAGTCGCTCGAGGTAATACGAACGATTTTTTTGCAATAGGCAAGGATTAAACAGTGTCACTATACAACCCGCCTAAATGGCAATTACGTAGGACGACAGGTAAAGCCAGTGCAAACACTGGCACCTTCACTCAGTCTCCTATTACCAGATCGGACTGGTGCGGACTGTAGAGAACGACGACAGCCGCCGCGACGATGCCCCACCCCCAGTGTAGTGGACGCATGACTTTTCACCGGCATTTGGCCGGTACGATTGTGAAAAACGATATCAACCGCGTGCTCTGCGGAGTGAGCACAGCAGCAGTGACTTGCATGTGAATTATTTTATAGTGCTAACAGACTTGCGCAACGTCTGCTGCACTTCTCCCCTCTTCTTCAGCCACCCGAACCCGCTGGCAGCACAGAGTCAGGACGATCAAAGGCTGGATCAAGCGCATTGGCTGGCAAAGCAAAACAGCCTGCCTACGAGTGCCACACGCGAACTACTCAATGAACAATGAACCAGGTTCCCTTAAGAACTAGTGGTGGATCGACTCCATCTGAGTGAGAGTGTGACATAAGCACATGAAGAAAGGGCCATTATAGCCTGACTCTCAGTCCTGAGAGGACCTTGTTAACCGCCAGGTAGCCGCCATCCAAGCCACGACTGTTAGCGCATCGTAGGATCTCACCCACTTATAACTAACGCATGACTTTTGACCGCAGTTAGGAATACCGATGAGTATTGAGGACCGGCGTACCGCCAGATCGTCCGACAATAAAGCATGTTAACTTTCCGCGTTTCGAAAACTAAGTCCAAGGCTTTTGCGGGCTTTTGATATTCTCAGCGGAAACCATGGTGCCAAACGATTATGGAGTGTGATAGGACATCTTCAAAAGAATGGGTACAAACAGCTACTCTTCATTGACATTCATTTCATGCAAGGAATATACAGGAAGATATTTGTTGCTCAGTGGACTATGAAGACAACGCAGACTCTCAACTACTGCACAAATGCAAGTTAATATACAAGGAGAGTCCGGAACAGACGTGGAAAACCTAACTCACATGTCACCACACCGAGAACGGCTGCAGTCGGATCAGTCAGAAAAAAGAGACAAGCGGATCTGTCAACTCTCTGTGTTGTATACCAGAAGCGTTTTCTAGGCAACAGATGGAATAACCCCAGATTTTGGCATTGACAACTTATATCGATTTGAAGCAACCGCGCATAAAATGGCCGCAAGAATCATGGGCAAACTGAATGCAGATGAACAGAGCGTGTCTATGTGTGTGTTGCGCCTCCCAGGGGTGCACGGGTGATCAGCGGTGTGTTCACGTGACGAACGTAATAGGTCGCTCGCTTGCTTGTAAGTGTAGACAACACCTAGCGTCAACTTGTAGCACCCAACTCCCACTTGTGGCTCCCCGAAGCTAGGCTCTGCCTACCGGACACACCCCGGTAACCGCCTCGACCGGTGAGTTAAACCAGGTGAGGGTATACGTGTGTGCATATTCTCACACGGTAATCTTGGTTGGTCGGATGGATAACCGCATCGGTGTCGCTGAGATGAGGCTCCGTCTGAAACACCGTGGGAGGCCAAAAGGTAAGTGAACCTCCAGGCAAGCGAACGTTGCACTGCTGCTTTTGCTTCACTTTTTCTTGTTTACCTGCTTTTTGCTGCCTTCGTGTCTGTCCTTGTTGAATCTCCTCTGTTGCTTTTGCTCTTGCTGTTCTGCCTGCTTGCTTTTGTCTGTTTGTTTATGTCTGTCCTTACCGCAAGCTTAATGTCGTCCTGTTGATTGTGTCTGCTCACCGCTTATATTTCAACAGCCAGTTAACCTAGAGAATGACAGGAAAGCTGTGCATCCCGTCTCTCTACCCTCCCCCCTTCAGTTTACGCGGTGTCGTAGACAGTCCCAGGCTAACTCGGGTCGCTCTCTCGCTAAACAGAGACGTAGCCCATAATGGAGTTCGGCAGCCGCCTGACACAACTGGGCAGCGCTAGTCATCCCCGCGAGGGGAAAGGGTCTGGAAAAGGTGCCCTAAACAAATACTGGGAATCACGTCGTCTGCACGCTGACCATGATCTGCAGACGCAAAACTCACGGTCGAAACAACCAAACCAGAACCAACACTCTCTTTATCTTCCCCCGCACCCGCCGTCCCACCCCACAGGCTGGTAGGGTGAGTCCGCTAACTCTGACAGCCTGGGATTTTCGTTTCCTTTAAGACAATCCGAAGAGCAGCCGACCGAAACGGAGGACGGCGCTAGCGGCTCGGTAACCAGCGCGCTAAAAGGTGGGTATCACTGTGCTAGACGAGACTCGCTTCTCCGAACAGGGCCAACTGGAGGAGGTTGGTGCCGACTACACCTTCTTCTGGAGCGGTCGCCCAAAGGCAAAGCGACGAGACGCGGGCGTCGCCTTTGCCATCCGGAACGACATCGTGGGGCGATTGCCCTGTCTGCTGCAGGACACCAACAATCGCCTGAGGAGCCTCCGCCTGTCTGTCCGGGAAGAAAATTCGCACCATCGTCAACGCCTACGTTCCCACGATGACCCGCCCGGACACCCCAAGTAACACATTCTACGAAGAGCTGCATGCCCTCTTGGCAACTGTGTTGAATTTAGATAAGTTGACTGTCCTTGGTGACTTCAACGCCCGCGTCGGCAAAGACCATGCTGCCTGGAGAGGAGTGTTGCGTCCCCATGGTCTCAACGGCTCCAATGACAGTGGGCTGCTCCTTCTGCGAACCTGTACAGAACACGACTCCTCCTGACGAACACCTTCTTCTGACTCCCAATGCGAGAGACGGCCACCTGAATGCTCCCTCGGCCGCGACTCTAGCACCTGCTGGACTATGTCCTCGTCCGGAAGCGGGACCGGCGGGACAAAGGCAGTCCCGGGTGCCAACGGGTGGACCGACCATCGCCTCGTCATCTCGAAGATGCGGATTCGCCTGCAGCCTCGCAGGAAACCTCAAGGTAAGTGACAGCCAGATAAGCTGAATATTGCCTTGTTGTCTTTGCCTGCTTACCATCTCCATTTCAACATCGAGCTAGTTCAACGGCTGGCCAACATTCCAGTCGCCGCCGCCGTTGACGACAACGCCTCCGTGGAGAACCGATAGTGTCAATCGGGGGACACAGTCCAGTCGACGACCCTGGCCATCTTCGTTTGCGTAAGTCGCCAACACCAGGATTGATTCGACTACAGCAACGCCGTCATCAGCAGCCGGCTCGCAGAGAAGAACAGTCTACACAAAGCCTACGTCACTCGCCCCACCGACGACAACAAAGCAGCCTTCTATCTCAGCGGTTGAGCGAAATGAAGGATGCGTGGACGGCTCGCGAAGTAGAGTATATCCAAGGGTACACGGAACGCAAAGAATGGAAAAACGTCTTTGTCGCGACCCAAAGTCCTCTACGATCCGTCAATGAAAGCTACTGCACCTCTTCTCAGCGCCGACGGCAGTGCCCTAATCACTGAGAGGACACAAATTCTACAGCAATGGGCCATGCACTTCCGAGGCGTTCTCAACCGTCTCTCCACCATCTCGAACGCCGCCATCGCCGTCTGCCTCAATTGGAGACCAACGCCGACATCGACCTCCCGTACTCTTTTCACGAAACCATCAGGGCCGTACAGTAGCTCTCCAGCGGGAAAGCGCGCGGATCGGACGCGATCCTTGCTGAGATCTACAGGTACGGTGGTCCCCAACTCATGGATCATCTGACGGCACTCTTCCAGAAGATGCAGCGCTAAGGAGAATTCCTGCAGGATTTCAAGGACGCAACGATCGTCCATCACTATAAGCGGAAAGATAATCGCCGGCTCTGTGACAACCATCGAGGCATCTTTTTACTGGCATCGTTGGAAAAACCTTCGTTCGCATCCTTCTCGGCCGTCTTAACAACGACCCAGAGCAAGGTCTCCTGCCGGAAAGTCAGTGCGGCTTCCGCCGTCATCGTGGAACCACGGACATCATCTATGCTGCCCGCCAAATGCAGGAGAAGTGTCAGGAGACAGTCATGCGGAAAATCATGCAGAAATTGGGCTGTCCCGAATGATTCATTCAAATGGTGCGTCAGCTTCACGACGGCATGATGGTGCGAGTCACGGACAGTGGAGCTGTCCCATAGGCGTTCGCAGTGACCAACGAAGGGAAGCAGGGCTGCGTCCTCGCGCCTATCGTCTTCAGTCTCATGTTCTCTACCATGCTGACGGACGCCTACTGTGACGAACGCCCCGGGATCCGCATCGCCTACAGGACGGATGCTCAACTACTAAACCACCAGAGGATGCACTTTCAATCGTGCGTATCCACAAGCACAGTTCACGAACTTCTGTTTGCCAATGAGTGCACCTTAAACTAAACTACTGAAGGAGACCTGCAAAGAAGCATGGACCTTTTCTCCTCCGCCTGCGAGAACTTCGGTCTGATCATGAACACGGGGAAGCCGGTGGTCATGCACTAACCGCCATCCAACACTGCCCACAATGCTCCGCAAATTACCGTAAATGGAACCCAACTGCTGGTGGTGGACAACTTCACGTATCTTCCGCAGAACCAAACTCGATGATGAAATGGCCCACCGAATGTCAAAGGCCAGTCAAGCCTTCGGTCGTCTTCAAAACACAGTTTGGAATCGTCACAGTCTTCAACTCAGCACGAAACTGAAGATGTACAAGACCGTTGTTGCTGTATGGAACAGAGACCTGGCCAGTGTACATGAAGCAGGCACGTAGACTGAACCACTTCTATTTCAGTTGTCTTCGCGAATACTGAAGCTGAGTTGGCAGGACCGGATCCCAGACACGGACGTACTGGAGCGAACGGGAATCCTCAACGTCTACGCTATGCTAAGACAATTGCAGCTACATTGGAGCGGCCACCTAGTACGGATGGACGACGAGAGACTACCCAAACTACTCTTCTATGGATATGTCGCGACGGGTTCACGCAGACAAGGAGGTCAAGTCCGTCGCTATAAGGATACTCTGAAAGCCTTCCTGAAGTGCCTGCAGATCAACCCTACAAATTTGGACTGACCTACGTGAAGAACAGTAATGAGAGGCGTAACAATCTTCGAAGCCAACCGCATCACCGCCGTCAAAGCCAAACTAGAGACACGCAAATCTCCACTGACGCCGCTGCCGCCTCACAACGCCCAAGCCCAACCGCCTCCAACGTGTCCATGATGTCAACGGACATCCCGGGCGCCAATTGGATTTGCTGGACACCTCCGGACCAACTGCGGCACCCGGACTGCACCAACCACCGTCTCTCCGTCCACTTCTTCCTCGCCTCTCACGCCGTCAACTAACGTTGATTGTCCTCCCAAACCACCACTACCATCCTTCTCCCCTCCCCTCCCCCTCTTTCACCGCCTCAATGTCTGCCGCTGTGGCGTCTGCCATGGCCATCGTCACTATAAACAATCCTGACATGCCAACAAACACCAACACTACCACCGTCAACACCTGTGACGAGGATCGGGTTTATACTTGTTCTCATTTCTATCGCACCTTTACCTCACACATCGACCTGGTCGGACACTTGCAAATCCATCGCACAGAGACTGGTGAACCAGTGCCTGCAGCACCAGTCTACAATCGCCTCGTCCGCCTCTACTGTCCACATTACACTGTCACATTTATTCACCGCATGGTCTATTAGGCCACATGCGCGTCCACGAAAACCTACTGTAGACAACCGCCGGCCACACCACACCATCACATCTTCCCTCACCACCGTCTCACCGCGCATCAACATCACCTATGGAGAGCACCCAACTGCCACCTCCTACGCAGGGGGGGGGAAAGTGTATCTCTGTCACTTCACCATGCGGCTCCTCTGCTGCATGTGTGATCGGAATTTGAGACGAAGACGGTGCGTCGAACGCCGTGGCTCGTAAGGCAGCAGACGGACGTCCCAACTCAGTCCACGCAGTCTGTCCACTTGTTGTGTGGTGTGGTGAACTAAGAGCCACACTGTCACAGCCGCTTCTCATGCGATCTGTGACATTTATGTATGTGAGGAGCGTTTCTGTTCGTGTGTGTGCCTTGTGGGTAGTGTCCCTCAGCCGACAACAGTTTTGTTACCCTACCTTGAAGGTCGACGGCCTAGACTAAGTGCAGGGCCACATTTCGACCTTCTAAGTCAAAGGGTCTGAAAGCGTGTGCTATGCCAGTATCAGCAAACTATGGCCCTCGCGGCCTGCTATGCGCTGGCAGTTCCCGGATACCTGGTTCCCTGCCGGTAGATGCGCTTGCGTTTCCGCTGGATATACAAGAGGTAGACATGGCTACCCATTTGTCCTCGTTCTTCTGATCTCTCCTGGGGTGTTGCTATTGTTGTTCTTGGTCAAAGTCTGGTCATTTGCCTGCGGACCAAGGAGTGTGGAGTTGAGCGCCAAGATTCGGGCTTGACCGTGCCATCCACTTGCGTCCTTCCCACCTGCGTTCCTTTGGATTATGTCTTGACACCGGGTCCAGGCAGGGAGTGAGGATGAGAGAGTGCGGTAGATGCTACGCATGTCCACTACCAGTACAAACTAATTCACGCGAAAGTGACCGTTTCTGCGTCACCTTGCCGTGGGGTACACGGTGGACATAGTCGGAGACGACGATCGCACTCCCGTGCGTATGCGTGGTGATCTCTCAGCAGATCGGCTCATAAGAGCAGACTCTATGAGGTACGCGAGCACAAACCGATGCTATCAAGAACTGGCCCGCTGTTACAAATCGTTTCTCATATTGCCAGGGTAGAACATGATTTAGACTTCAAAGAAACGGCGGCGTTGTTGTGGACAGGCTGGCAGACTGGTATCTTGAGGCCTAAATATCCCATAGTAACTACATAGACAAGCGAATTGACCTGTCTTTCAAATGTTGTATGTTCACTATTTATTGCTTGATGGTGGAACCTCCATTTTTAATCGAGGACAAATGCTGACTTGTTTTTTTCCTTATTATCCACGACCATGGGCTCCTGTATGAACCTGCATGCCTAGAAGGGTATGTTAGATATTCTACTTCGTTCTAGTGTTAAAATCATGCAGATGGTAAACCCCATTCTCTCGAAACGATTGCGTTCTGGCTACATAAATGCAGGAATTTTGACCCAAGAGCGGTGGAACGAGTGATGAAAAGACATCCAGGAGAATTCGGCCAAAACGCCAGAAGCAAACAACGTTACGCAATCCAAGAGCATAAAACCAGCTTATCTGACTGTCTGCTGTAAAACGAACGGTAGCGCTATTTTCGAATCTAACGGGGCAAGTGGGACAAAGGGCTGGTAAAAACTAAAAGTGGTGATAAGCCAATATAATCCTACATGTGCACATCGAAGACCTAAATGCGGCACACCTCCCCATCCACGCAAATGTCCGCACAGTTAAACACTGTTGTTATGAAAACGAAAGGCAGCATCATAGAGTGCGATATAAAAAAGCCCTGCGCACTGGTGGGGAAGAACCTGTTAAAAAACTCATTAAAGTTTGCAATAGAAGGAAGGATTGGTACAGCAGGATTTTTTACAAGGTTAAATGCATTCAAGTTTTGGAGAGAGTGTTTGAATTATATGGACTGATAGACACACATGTAAGCCATAAGCGTCCACATATCAGTAACCCAGGTGGCCCATTGTCATGGGACAGTTTGCTCAGATCGTTTTAGATGACTGTTGCTGGAGCAGGTTATTGGATCGTCGGACTCCCGACTCACAAACGGCAAAGTTGGGGGGATCTCTGTCACTGCTACGGAAATTTGGCCCCGCCGATCAGTGGAACAGTATGTCCCGGAAGGTGATGAGTTGGAGAGGAGGACGTATTGGCCAGGCTTACCACCAGACAGTACGGTACCAACAATGCGGACAGGCGATATTTGTTCTGAGGTTGAGGGGGCAGGGGTGGCCGTGATGGTGGATACGACAGACTGAGCGTGGGGCAAGGAACTGGAGAGGCGAGGGGCTTCTGCCCAAACTGAACGGAAGCCGAACTCTGCGCTGAAATAGACGGATGGCGGCGGACAGGGGGAAAGCAGGCGGATGTGTTGGACGCCTCCTGAAGCCGTGGTTGCCAACTGTTCGAGCGTCCGCGGTTCGAGAAAGAATAGGCGGAAGATGCAGCTAAGAAGACGGACCACGCCCACCAGTCCAAACATTATCACAGAAATGCAAAGTAGCGCCACGAGAAATTGGCTGAGTAGGGAATCCTGCAGCGGTCGACTGGGAGAGGAGTCAAGACTGGGGGGCTGGGTCAGTGACCCGCTCAACCAGGTGGCAACAGCATGCCAGAGGTAGTTGCTGGGATATCTTCCTTTAATGATTCCTGCTCCGCTTCCTGACAATAGAAAATGAAGAAAACCGCTACAACACTTTGAAATACAATGTAACGTGAAATGTGTTAGGCAAAAATACGCCCAAAGTGTTGCGGAGATCGGTTAGTGGAAAAAGTGGACTGGAGATAAATAAGAACTTGAAGCAGACGAGGAGACCAGGGGAGGAACAGTTCGAGCTAAATTAGATGGAATGACGACTTTAAGGAGGCGCTTGTCGGCATCATCTGTGCTGGTTTTACCGCCTAGTTACGCGATCGCGGAATGCGTATCAAGTTGATTGAAACGATACTTATGTGCTGATGGGTCTATTAAAGTAGTCAAAGAAACGCCTGTGGCATCTGTCGGCAAAAATTCATTTCTGTTGTCCAGTCTAACTAAAATGGCAATACCATTTGCGGAAGGTAAAGAATAACGTGCAATAGTGTTCGTAGCGCGTCTGATCATGTAATTGAAGTATTTATCACTAGGGATTGCATTTATTTGTTGTTGCAGTCAAGCTTGTCTATAATCTAAAAGGCGGCAAAGAGAGGTGAAGTAAAAGCTTGGTCACGTTGGCTACCTCAACAGTTGTTAATCTAAAATGTCCGTGGTTGGCTTAACGAAATAAATTTCAGAGTGAAATAAAAATTTATTCCAGTTAGAGTTTAATGATCTAAACGCTTTTTCGAAATAATACGCTGACATAAGCACACTTTAAAAGATTTTGTCATAGTCACATCACACATTGTTGCAAATCATCGCCTACATGCATAAGTACCTAAGTGTACGTGTCAAAGGAAAGGCATTTGCTATGAATATCTAAAAAACAAACGGCGGATATAGTAGTAACACCGCCATCAAAGTATGATCAAATGATGCTTATTGCCGGCGGCTTTACGAAAAGATAAAGTCCCTTCGAATCAATCCCCAAGGGGCAGAAACACGGATACCGAAACTGAGAAGGTCATGCACTAAATGTATCTTTTTCAGCAAAAAATAAAATAAAAATGCCCGCAAAAGCTCTTTATTTAATAGGACAGGTAACAAATGAAACTTTGAAAGTGAATTACCCAAAGATAGAACTTGATGAAATAGCGTCGTCAAAAGTCTGCTAAATAACCAACAGCAGCGATAACGGTCCCTTTCCAAACGCAACGACGGGGTTGGAGAGACACAGGAAATTTC
This sequence comes from Spirometra erinaceieuropaei, assembly GCA_902702965.1. Classification (NCBI taxonomy): domain Eukaryota; kingdom Metazoa; phylum Platyhelminthes; class Cestoda; order Diphyllobothriidea; family Diphyllobothriidae; genus Spirometra; species Spirometra erinaceieuropaei. Next base: position 435,662 of record CACRXP010000345.1, on the reverse strand, counting down.
GATAAAGAAAAATCGACGAAATGTGTGTGATAGCATATGAGGAACAAGAAACATAGCTTTAACCATTCTTGTCTATATGCGCCAAAATTAATTGAGCTAACCTAACTGCTGAGGATAACTTTGACTAAAATGCTAATGCAAAGGGTTATTAAAGAAGCTCCAGTGATAAACACAAGTGACCGATTTGTTTGCTAGCACTGACAAGTGATATCTCGCCAAGATTCGAACCTCAATCAGACCGCTTGACGTGGGGCCGTTTGAACAATGTTGAAGACATTGCTCGATGATCAGCTGACTCGATCCAAATTTTAGATATGCGACTTGAGAGTGGGCATCATCTGCTGATGACGGCAAGTATGCCTGAGGTGGCCATACAATGCCTCTGACAGTGAAGATAAGACTTCGATTAGTGACTGCTGGTTGGAATGCGATCCTCCACAGAGGCAGGGGAATCTCGACTTCAGCGAAACACGAGAATGCCTATTTCGTTCTTATTTCACGCATTATCGGTTCAAGAGATTCCAAGCTACCAAGGCTTTTATTGCCAGTGAATTGTAAAAACAATATTGCCCAATTTAAAAGCATGCAATGAAAAGGAGTTAGGGCAAATACTGAACGCAAAAGCAGGACTGCAGATTTTGCTGGTCTTCATCGAAAGTGAAAGTCCCCTGGGAGAACAAGAGGGTTGACTATGGAATAGGCACTGTCAGGAAGCACAGTCAGGCGTGCACTTGAGCTTTCCTCAACCGGTTAACAGCTCAGGTTCAAGAAACCGGATGATTTGACATAAGTGACTGACCAGAACTCATCAAGCATAAATGGCAGACAAACCTACGGTACTTTGCGCTCCTTTCCAATACAGGTAGGCGCATACGGAGGAGTTCCAAAATGCATTAGGCCCGTGATACTAGTGAAAATTCCAGTTTAAACATATTACGGGAGATTTAAAAAGTTATAGAGAAGTATGAAAATGGACAAATACTTGAGATATCACAGAATTTTCAGTGAACATGCAGAACAGAATAGTTAGATAACAGTTTTAATTCGCTTTCTGACTGTATACCTACATAAGAACCTAACTTCGGACATAGTGATTCTAAATGGCAACACTTCCTTTATTTGGCTTGCTTTGTTTTATAGTGTAACAAAAAATACAGCGCTCAGTTTTTTAATTCCATCAGAAACTTGTATGTGAATTTGGGATGCAGACTTCGGGACAGGTTTCTTAGGTATGCATCGAAGATTATCAAAAATACTGCATTTGAATTTTATCAGCAGCAGCGGAATATCTGCGTATTATCCGCAAATCGCCGGCTGAAGTTAGTAGCATGTAGGGGTACATTAACATTGTGACTGATTAATCGGATGGTAACAAAAATCTCATACACATTCTTCGCCGATAATGTACTGTTTACTGTCTATTAAGAATGAAGTGAGGGATGTTGGGGATCATTTGATGAGTGGGGCCCTCGTATCTGCTTTACGCCAGAGAACACAACCTGTGGCACGCTTATCTGGGCTTCCAGCTAGTGCATTTGATGAGGGTTTATAACTACCTTGTAGTGTATATTTATAAAAATCGTATCTGCTTATTTTATTAAAAGAACGAGAGGCACTAGTAGGTGGGAAGAAAATGGAAATGTTTGACGACGTTGTCATGCTAACCAGAACAAAGAAGACACAGGTTTCCACAAAAAGCGGATTTGGATTCCCCGACCTCGTATAATAGTTAAAACTGTCTCAATTTCAGTATAGGCTCTTTAGTTGAAACACGCGTTCTGGTGGATGCTTTACACAACATCCGAAGGAACCTAGTTCTTAACCGGTTTCCGCATCAACGCAGTTGGTAGACATTTATACGTAGTAGATGAAAAAAGTCTTTACGTTCTATCTTGGCAATATTTTACTTCTCCGATTAGCAAACCAATCTTTGAAAGTAACAGACAAGAAAAGAACGCGATTAATATAAGAAAGCATGACCTAACGCAGTGCTCAACGTAGCACTGCGTAGCACTTGTCGGCTCATTACGATATCGCAAATGTCTAAGCGCGGTAAATGTGAAACAAATCCGGACCCTCTTAGGGTTTGGAGATTTCACTGCGGCATACAATGTGGATAAAACACGAGGAATTATTTTATTACCAGTCATAAATGCAGAATTCTGCCAACACATGACTTCGCCATTAAACGGGACTACGCGGTGATGGAAGGGGATATAGGCGGTCGAATAGAACCTTCAGGGTTCAGCTGATTACTTAATCAATCTACTCTTGGACTTTAACATACTGTTTGAGTTCTTAATATTTATTATGTTCCACTGAAAACTTTCTCCTCCCCCACCCACCTGGGTCCGGCATTAAAACAGAGTCATGATGACCGAGAGCAGGATTAGGCACAATAGCTGACAGATCTGAACAGACCGTCTGAATGTGTCACAGACGCCTGGTCCGAGTACATTGAGTCAGGTTATCACAGAAACAACAAAGGGGTACATAGGGTGCTATAGAGGCCACCTGAGTGAGCAATATTGTGGCTTGACGGACCATCCCGAAAGGAGGATCGAGTCATCCCATCAGTTGGCTTTTAACGCACAGTGAAAGTTTAAAAGCTCATCAACCTGTTTATAATGGAGAATACGCGCAGAGTGACTTGAGGGCACAGCCTCCATGGTCGACCTAACGCTCCTCTCCCTCTACCAGGAACGAGTCCAATGTCCAGGCCGATCAGCCACCTGATGTGAGGATTGAGACCAGGCGACAGACGCAGCGTGAGACTGCGCGTAGGCGCGCCATTGCACCCCATGTGTGTTATTTGTTGTAGGCGCAGACTCAAAATAAGGCATGTCGTACGCTAGCTTCCGATTGCAACTAACAAGACAGAGAGATTTTGGTCCAGTGGTAAGATAATGAACTGCTTAGCCTTCAACTACTAAAGGGCCTGGGTTCGATCCCTGGATTACCCAAACGTGGGGTTGGGTAGGACTGGCTGACGATGTCTAATAGGCCACAAACGGTAGTCCTAACTAATTGGTGTTTTAGCCAACAAGTCGCGGGATCGAGCCTCCGGGGTGTCCCAATCTCGGGGTTGGATATGACTGGCTGACGACGGCTAATATGCCAGAAACGGTAATTCCAGCCTCCCTTGTTTTTGTCAGTAATATTACTCTATCCATATCACGCACCGCTGTGCGGATGCTAGTCTGGTCCTAGAGAGAGCCCTAAGGCACAACGGGACGAGCGGGTTATATAACAAGATTGATGAGGACCCCTTAGTCACAAAAGGTGTTTTGGCATGTTTTGGACAATTTATCCCGACTGAACTGTGAAAATTCAGCGACCTCGTCGGGATTTGAATGTAGGACAGCAAAAGGATGGTTTGAGTACTGAAATTATGGTGATTTTACAAGGAAGGTTCCCTTTACGGAGGTCCCTAGGACCTTTTTATAGAAAATCGTCCTTCAACTTCCCGACTGCTATGCGCAGCTGGTGAGTGATGTAAACCGAAGAAACCTACAAAAATCGGCGGAGTACTTTTCAACAGCTATTTCTAACTTGTCAAGTATTTTTCCCGAAACAACGCCTGCCGAACGTTAGTCTGGTCTCTGTGTCGGTCCTGAACAACTCCTGCGTGGTCCGTTGTGGAGGCAATGCGACGGTTCATTCGATACAGGTATGGGGGAGGAGGTGGAGAGATGGTGGCCGATTCTCATACAACTGATTTTTTTTTCGGGGATGGGGCTGCAGTGAGCTGGCGGGTTGACTGCCTCGTCCAGCTCTCTCCAGCTCCTGTTTCTCCTACTCTCCCTCCTATGCCCTTCTCCCCCTAGAGCTTGCTGCTTCATTTTCGCCGTATTTAGCTTGTTTGGTAGAAGGTAAGTTCCCGGGTATACAAGAAATACACCGAAAGGCTCAGATGGAAATGCCAGGAAGGAAGAAACAGTATGGAGATCTACTTGAACAAGGAAAAAGCGAAGAAACATGCAGAATCTATTGACGTCATGAAATTTCGTGACCTCTTATTCAACTGCACACGGTCATTGAAATTTCATGATGTCCATAAATTCTACCCGTTTCGCCGCCTTTTCCTTGTTCAAATTTCCTTCGGGAAAACAGTGCTTTTATAGAGATGTAGGATGTGAGCAGAATACGCTCGTAAATGTTGGCTACTAAATTGTGTGCTGCCAGATGCTTTCGAGAAAACCAAAAGAGCAAATATCCAGGAGTAACGTATTTTTGTAGGAGTGCGGCTTCACTGATTTGAATACAGGATGATGTTGAGGGGGGATTAGACGTAGAGTGCCTCATTTTTAAAGAGAAGTCGTTTCGCCAAAAGCCTGTCATAAAGTAAGACTCAGAAACATGCAATACTCATACCTCCTAGTCAGTAGGAGCATTATCTAGCTCTGAAGGACTTCGGCTAGTTTAAAAATTGGGGCTCTCATGACATGATTGTGTAGAGGGGAAATTGCCAGATCTTTGCGATAAATGAAAGAACTCGCTATAGAGGAGCTCTAATTTATAACAGTCGTTGGTTTCAGCATTTTCGCGAACTGCATTATGGGAAATAGCGAAAAAACAAAGCAGATTGGAAGGATCATGCATAACTTCTTTTTCGGCATGCTTCAGTACATTCCATGGATTGAATCAGAGAAGCCACGCTAACCTGAGCATTCTCGGCCGCAGTCGATATAACATGTGCTTGCAGCTCAATTGCAAAATGCTTCGCTTGGTATGTAATGACCACAAAGACTAATTCAGATTTCAAACCTTTCGAAGCTCGGTTTATTTTATGGCTAGTGGAGGATGTCAACACGGGGTCAGATCGGGGCCCAGCAGGCGCTATTGGCGGTGTGCACCCGCAAAAAATGTCTCACAGTGGAGGGGGGGGGACGAGGTGTGAAGCACGCCTAGATGCATGCGGACCTAGCGTTAGCAATCTGAGCCTGATTCCACATCTGGTCTACTTGAGTTTATCATGACACCGGGTTCATGAGAGGGTAGGGGAGAGTGCTGTAGATGCACCGCAAGTCTACGATTCCTACAAACAGAATCACGTGCAGGTCTTCGTCCCCACGCCCACCCTGCTGTAAGGCACACAGCAGGCGTCGTCAGAATCGACGGTTGAATGGCCGGACGATGCCAAAAAACCAAAACACTTTCTACGCTTGTATTGCTTAGGATGTAATGAATTCTCCCTGAAAGTCGAAGGCTATTCATTAAGTCAAAACAGCCCGATACAAAGATAAAAAAACTACCCATTTTACCAAGCAGTCTACCTACGGTAGGCCGAAAATTCAGAACAAGTGCAATATATTTTTGCAAGAAAATAAATGCGGTAATGCAGGACCTGTTCCACGGTTTTAGAAGGGTAGTTCTCAGCATGCATTTCCTAGAAACCGTTTCCCCTGAACATTTACATGGCATTTGTGCCTAAAACTTAACCGCTGAATTATGACCTACATTTGGAGATGAGGCGTGTATGAACATAAGCTACTGGTGTGCAGGCTGAATCAGTATTCCGAGGTGACGACACGCAGTGCGTAACATGACAACCAGTCGGTGGCCGGGACAGGACAGGTGTAAGAGGCATGCCTGCCAGACGCGCACTCGATAAACCCACATTCCCACTTAGACGTAAGAGCTGACTTTGTGGACGGGCAGCCGCACCGGAGGGTCGCGAACGTCTCCAACCGCCTCTGGTGGTTCACGCTCGAGAGAACAAGTCAAAACTCGCTCCGGGTCCTGACGGTCAGTCACACGCGGCAGCGACTCCCTCCCCCATAATGCTGGCAGGGGAGAGGGGTGGGGTTGCCAGTCTGTAGTGGTGAGCAACTGCAGGGTGTTCTAAACTGTCAGACCAAAATAAAGCTTTACCAATGATTGCTTCTCCTCTTCGGTTGCTCTATGGGAGAATTGTGTTTTTGTTGTGGTCCATATGACATTTTCAGATTTTTCCGGGTTCTTCTGTTCACTAGCTTTCAAGTTGCTCTAAATAATGTAGTTGGACCGATTTACAGAGGAGCCAAGTGCGAAATCAAATTATGGGAAAGCGATTGGCAGCTCCTTAATAACACAGTCATAAGGCAAAATGACGCAAGCTGACATAATGAACTTATGCTCTAATAGAGAGGAGACAAGTCGGGACTGTTCATCCTTTTTTGCTTATACCGCTCAAGCTGTTAAATGTGCTGAAAAGCAAAGGTAACTATTGTTAAACAAGTGAGCTTTTCCGACTAAACCTCCTAAAACCCCCTTTAAATCCCACAGGCAAAATGGACTACGGGATTAAGAGTCCAACACGGTGAAAATAGAGGACTCGATCAGTCAGTGATGTCTTGGAAAAGAATTTCAAGAAGACTTCCCTTTGCATCTTCAATCATTTAACGAGGAGAGATATAAGTCGCTGGAATTTTGGACTTTACCGTCGGACTTAGTCAACTCGCCTTTAGTCGACTGCAACTTCGGTAGTTAGTAAGATGATTTGGACGGTGCAAGCTTACCTCGAAAATCCACTCTTAAACGCAAATACACAGAAATTAAGCTACTATGTAAAAGAAAATGCTTAATTTATTGGGCCCATTCCTCACCGTAGACCAAGCCACAACCCGTGATGGGCTTCAACTTAAGGACTTAATCTTTCCAAAGATGTCGATGGTGAAAAATCGGATAAATTGAACTCTGCAATCGTATTTTGTTTTTCTTTTTATGCTGTGCACTGTCTCACTTCAGCTTGGGGGTAGTGACAGGCAGTGTCAATCAGACACCATGCCGGACAGGAAATGTGAACCAATTTGCATCAATTGTCTGGGTTAGTTATGCATCACAAGACCTCGGGAAGCGTGCTTTCTGGGAGATTCCGAAGCTGCTGACAGTTCGATCGTAGTTGCTATCGACGTCCACCGTGTGCTCACAGCAAAGTAAGAGCTTGCACGGTGACCTGCGCGTGAACTGGTTTAAAGTGGTAGTAGACTTGCGCAGCATCTACTGCACCCTCCATTCCTCCTTGCGTGAACCAGATGTCAAGAGATAGTCAGGAGAGGGAGAGAGAGCAGGTGGCTCGCACGGCCGGACCCGCACATAAACTTACCATAACACTCCCTGGTCCACAACAAACACTCGATCGGGATTTTAGCCTGCAACAAAAATCAGCCAGAAAGAGAAAAATGACACAAGTCACTGGGCAACTATGCACACGACCTGTATGCCTAACGTGAGCGAAGGCGCATATGCTGACAGAAGGGTGAGACGCAGTCCTGCATCTGGCCTGGGCCACCGCTCCAACGCGCGCAAAACGAACACAAAGAGAGCCGTTTGACTTAAAGCACACTGATTTAAACAGTATTGCCTTTCCAACTAAGGAAGAAAATAGCAACCGCTTTATTACAGCCACCCCCTTACTGTTGTGGGTTCGAATCCCACCGGGGCGCCGAGTTTTTCAGTTTGGTCAATATAAATTATTCAAAATCTGCCAAAACATCCACGAATAACTTGAGCCGGGTAGTCATCTGATGGATTCTAGGTGAATTACTTAGGAAATCCTGCCTGCGCTGTCAACTTACTGTATCAGATTTGTATGATTTCAGACGTTGCAGTAGGCTGGGTAGGTAACTGGACTTAAACGTGGTTAAACTCGCGTCGTCCAGCGGGCTTCGTAACTCAGAGGGTTCGAGCGTTGGCCGTACTAAAGCCTCCCACTTACTGTCGAGGATTCGAATCCCGCTGAAGCGTCGAGTTTTTCACAGTTGGCTCAATATGAATTATTCAAAATCTGCCAAAACATCCATGAAAGATTTTGTTGGCTAATAACAGCCCGTGATTTATAAGCTTGGCCGCGTGAACAAAATTTTAATGCATTTATGAAAGACCGTTTAGAACAAAGGAAGGTAGGAATGTTAAAGAATGCACCTTATTGAAGAAGGAGACACGATAGCTGGGACAAGAGCTTTATTTAGCCTGACCTTATTCTAAAATGAGGGGTGCCACATTTTGGTGTAGCCTTTGCGAAAGGAGGAATCTTAATCATATTCAGAAAAAAGGATGCTAGGAAAACCTCATTATATGCTGTGTCCTAGTGTACGTCTTTGTGCATGATATTTGGTGGCATAACATTGAAATCCGCTGCCGCTTTCTTGTTGAAAATCATTATTTGTGTCTAGTAACAGGGTGAATAAAAACCTCTACAACCTTGACCGAAATGTTAAAACAGACCAGAAAATTGAAAAGACTTTGAATGATATATTAAGATCGAAAAATCAAGAGCTTAAAATGTGCGACGACATAGTCGTTATTTTGAGCCCTTTTCGAGCCACATGTATGCATAGTAATGGAAAAATTAACACTTGAACAAGACGCACTTTTGTATTGAGCGTGCACTCCCTATCGCCTGCAAATATCAAATTCATGATAAGCGAACGTATAGTCCAGTAAGTCATCGCTTGTCCGTAAGCTAAGCTAAGAAAGTTAGTTTACAAACTCCTTTTAGTGTGTAGCTGTATAATAAAATGCTTCCTTCCTACAAGTCCCTTAACTGACGCATCTTTGGTTGCTTGCGGAGACGAACTAGTAACTCTGACGCAAACAATTAAAACCGCATCCCTGCATATATCGTCAAACATTCGCTCTGTTTCGAACCTTGTCAAAGCACTTTCCTCACTGGATGTTGCAAGTTCTCTGGTTCGATTTGTGCGGTTCCATTTCCGGTTCGCAAAAAGTTTGAACAGAAAGGTTTTCCCATAAGGATATTATAGAGACTTCTAGATGATTTCTACTTATGAGATCGTTGAACACTTTGCCATCCTCACTTGTGCTCTCCTTTGGTTGACACAACTGCTATCTTCTATATGTATCATGCTATCTCGCCTTGGGGAGTGGTTTCTTGGTACAGATCTGAATTGCTCCGTAATTTAAAACATTCACTCGAGTCCGCCACCAAGTATAAGTAAAAAAGGAATTCATCCAAAACTGAAACTACCCTGCGCCGAAACTGATTTTATCTTCAATTAATTTATGCGATGGTTGGAAAAATGTCCAAGTGAAGGCTAGAATTTTATCATGTGGGGATTAATTTCGGATCATGTCGCTAGTAGTCAGCATTGCAAATGCCTCTAGGCTTTAAGTTGAAACATATTTAAAAATAATGTTGGGTGTCCGCAGGTTTTAATGCGCACTGTAGACATGGAATTTATTCTACGGAAACCAAAGGGGCTGTCGCAAAATAGCACAAATAATCGTTCACCAGAGCCCTTAAATGAACACCGGAAAAGATTTCTTAGAATTTTTGCAGTAACTGTATTACAACATGCCCCTGGTTAGCGGCGATGCATTTATTTCCAGCAACTTCTTATACTTGCCAAACGCAAAATTCATTTATAGGATGAATGCACATCTTCTTTCACTGGACCTGTTGGCTCCTCAAACACAAAATCGTAATTCATTTTTTTAATTGGCGGATGTGGAAGCTGCTTATAAGCAAACTGGTGCAACGCTTACCCATTTGTGAAAGGGAGTAAATTGTGAAATCTGCGCGACTCCAGTATGAATTCAATCACTAATATAGTCCATAAACCAAGTAATGCACTTCATCCGTTGTCAAAACAAAGTGTTGACACAATTCCCTTCAAATATGTGACGCAATTTTAGGTCATTTCCCCCCTCTATTTGTTTTGCCCAAACTCTGTATACTTGGTCACTTGGTAATCTATATCTATGAATTTCGGCGTTATTCAGAGCACGATCCAACGAAAAAAGTAGCCAGTTCGAGATAACCAACAAGTCTATTATTTGAGCAGCCAATTGATATGCCTTGTCATGTATGTACTGGGATGTGAGGGCCATAATTTATGGTCGATGATTAACCTTCTTCCCTCGTGAGAAGGAGTGAGAGGCGTTTTGTCTATCATCATATGGCTACACCAATGGAAAATGAGCAATTCCCTTGTGGCTGAGGCAAACGATTACGTACCGGCGTGTTCCCAGGTGTTACACGTTCAGGCGTATGCGAGAACGAACGTCCAGTTAACTGATAAAAATGGGAACGTCTTTTTCAAATGTTTCATAGGAAAAGTGTAATAGCAAGCAATCGTACCCCAGTAAGCCACTGACTTATTGGATTACTGAAGGCTTGGTGAATTGCCTACGGGTTTCACTTAGTTAAGGTCGAATGACGCCCATTTTTTTAAAGATAAGGTGTGGTCTGACTAAACAATAAAGAAATTTGGCCGTAAGATAAAGGTCGATTGTGATTTCTTGCAATCACTAGCCAGCAAACGTCAAACTTCAAACTGAGACGTGGACAACCTGCGACATGAACTTGGGTTGAACTTGCTTAATGTCAAATACTCAAGAACTCAAACACACGCTCGAGCCCCATCGTTTACAAGGGTTCTGCCGCTGTCTAAAAAGTTACCGATTGTTCGGCATTCCAATTGAAATATCTCTGTCTGGCGGTTACCGCCGACCAAATCCAGCTGGAAACAATCAATCTAGCTGTGGTGAAACTGCAAAGGAGATTGACTAAAGGGTCTGTGATGAAATCAACTGGTACCAGAAGACAAATTTAAAACAATAAGAGTAGAATTAAACAAAGTTATAGTTAAGTCAGTTTGCCTCTTTAAGCGTTTTACCTAACAATGACGAAACTTTCTTATAAGTACTTAAGGAAACGCCCAACGAATGGTTTTCTGCAACCAAAGTCTGTGTATACTCGCCCACAAAGCACTGTTACATGTTTCGGTTATAGAACAACGCGTGAAATAAGCAAAGTCACAAACATGGATGCGCGCTAACAGAAAAACATTTTTAGTCAAGTTTATGCCCATTTATATCGCTGAAATTGCTGAAAGAGGGTCGTGAAATTAATTGTTTTGCATTTGGAGATTGACCTTTGTCCACTATGCATATGAAAAATCTGGGCATTTTGGGCGTTGGTGATTCGATTTGCACGTGAACTTCAGGTCCCGCAAAGAACTAATGGGCATAAGTATGTGAATATGACGGAGTTATGACCTCCTGTGGACGTTTACCTCCAAAGTCTGTTAAATTATCCAGTCCAAACATCTATTGTGATCTACCACATTTAATCCTTTATCTCCATGCCTTTCCTGTTCATCGTTTTGACCATAGACTCCCCATCGTCTGCTTATTTGTCAAAAATAAAGAGGAAAATTTTAATTATTACACCGGGACAGTAGACCGCAAAAGCATAATTAATCTATATCAGATTGGGTTACTAAAAGATATAAACTACTAAAGACCCAGAACAAATTCATTTGGTCTACAACCTGCTTCCTTGTACACTTATGCAAAATCCACAATCACTTCAATGAAAAAGTTTTTCTTTTGCCTCCCTTTGCGCAGTCGAACTTTTGATCTTATCTGTTCCCTGCTTATTCATTGCCAGAATTCATAATCAACACATTGGCAACTTTTAACTGTCTACGTTGGATAAATGTCAATCAGAGTTTGGGTCCTGCTGGATACATTACAGTGTTCAGAGGTGTATTGTCTGTAAAACTATTAACCATATGTCTGACCCACGCGAAACCAGACGACACACATTTTTCCTGAAACAGTTACTATACCTGAATGGCATTGTCGCAAAAAATATAGACCAAAATAATTTTTTACCACCACATCGGGCATTGATTAACTCCGTGCCAATTTATTACTTGGCTTTCTTTTTTCTCTGTCCGTCCGTCATGAGCACGCCTCGAACAACATTCGTTTTGTGGGTAACAGCGCAATTTTGACTATAACGCAGAGAAGGGAGTCTGACGGGGATAGAGATGGGAGATGAACACGCGTTGGAAAGACCGGTATAACAGAAAGAGGGAGGCGAATTTTGCCAACCGTCGAGTCACGCTAAAGAGTTGGGGCACGGGAGTCGTCACACAAGGTGGCGGGAGTGGCGGTGTCAACGTGAGAGACGGCAAAACTGCCAGTGCGAAGCCCCAGACTTTCAGGGTTCTGCTTAGGCAAATAAGCAGGCCAATGAACAATCGAAACCAGCAGCAGCAGCAGCGAACGTTGCGCATTCTAGCCTGGTTGTTGCCTAGGCGTTTTGAGGGAACGGACACAAATGCTCACTTGATTCCCCTCAACTGATTTCGTTGGTGGTCTTCGTGATTCACCTGTTTTTAAAAGACTCAAAAATATGTTTATTTAAAAAGACTATTACTTACAATGAGCGCATTTAAAAAAGAAGGCAATTTCTGCGCTATGCCTCAATTAGAACTTTGATGATCTTAAAAATTAGGTTCGAACCACTATTTCACAAACTCGCTGAAATTTTCACATTCTGGGAACACTTTCTGCCTAACGGTGGCCATCTGCTGCCCACGAATGGACCTCCCACTATGGAGTTGGTTTAACGAAAATTCCCGGAAGTAGATTATAAAATTATTCCTCAGCGTTGAAAGGGGCAGATGTAAAACTGGCGATTTCCCGGGAAATGTCTTAGTCAACAAAATTCCCGACTTGCGAGTAGCTGTTTTTCCTTAAGGCTGATCTTCTTTACTACCTGTGAATATTCAGACGTCTTAGATCCTCTGGCACTGCTTTTGAAAATTATGCATCCAAAAACTAAGTGGTTCTTAATCAACGAGAAAAATCTACTGGACAAAAGGGGTTAAATCCAACGACATCTTATTTATATTTGGATGAGTTTGTGGCTGTAGGACGAGACAATCCTCAGTCCTTCCTTTTAAAGCCAGAAAAAATCCACAATGTCCTTTTCGTCTAAGGTAGGACTTTGAACATTTGATTTCAAATTTTTGACTGAACAATTCAGAGATAACTCCGAGCAAAATAGAATAACTTGGATTTGGCTTCAGCGAGACAGAAAGAAAACATTGAGTAATGTTGTAACCTGTTTTTGTGATTTAAAAGAATGTGTACCTCGCCCTAGGTCTACAAGTGTTTGCATATATTGTAGACATTGCAGACACGAGGCCCCATTTTTCCGCTTGGGAATGAGCTATACAGGCTTTTAGTAGCGCACAACATCCAGAACGATTAGACCCGATGGCAACCGATACAAGGGGATAGAGAAAAACGCCCAACTGAATAGCAAATGAGAGCAAATAGATGTAAAAGAAGTATATTACAACTAAACCCCAATAAGAATTTCCTTGTTCATGTAAAGGCGCCTTTTTAAGAAGAAGGTGCACAATTTTAGCGGAGGTGACCAGGGGAAAGTCGAACATTTATTCTCTCAGAAGAAGTTGTGGACTGACGGACAACATAAAGATTACTTAGAGTGCCATGAACTCGAGTATTTGGATTACTGGACAGAGACAAAGCAGCCATTACTGGCAATGCTGTAGGACAAGAAACAAGGCTCCACAGCTGTGAGGATTGTTATTGTTGTCATCTGACATTTACTAGTCTGGGAATGGCTGTTTTCTGCTGCATCTATCATAATTAATGTCCAAATACCCACTGTGTTAACTGGTAAGGCGGATCAAGAAATCTGACGGTGAATGCTGACGCAGTAACGGAGAAAGTGGGACAACCATCTTTGCGTTTTACCATTATTAGAGTGTGGAACCTCACGCGAATCGAATTTTAAAAAAGGACGGACACCTTAACTTGGACATAAATGAAAGTATCAAATCAGTCATAAGTAAAAAAAGTCATTTGGTCCCAAGTCTCAGCTCTGGATTTGGTAGAGTTAGCCCGTCAGTTGCTAATTTTTCATACCATGAATTTTAATGCGCTCTGACAGTTTCAAACGTGTCAGCTTTTGAAGAAGGCGACACGATCGCTGGGACAAGAGCTTTATTTGCCTGACGTTCCGGATTCCTGTTCGAACTCATCATCAGAGACAAAAAACAGATACGGGTGGTTCATGCACAAGGGACTGCAGTATTTATAGGATGCAGTTGCCATGCTACCGCATACCTATGAACATTCATGGCTCCCCCTTCATCGGGGATCGTCGAACTTGGTGTGCTAATTGGTTGATGGCCGACATTCGCGTCGTTAATTGCTGCAATTTCATCACGTGCGTTGGGTGTTGGTGTGATGACTGCTCGACTACCTGACGCACTGACCCTGGTGTTGGGAAAAGTCTTCACCTGTGCGCTCCCCGCGCGTCAGATTTGTTATAGTGTGTAATGTATTAAATTATTACAAAGAAGGTTATCTTAGTGATAGCCTCGCTCTATCCTCCATATCCCAGGCGGCACTGGTGTGCTTGGATATTTCGGCTGGCAGCCGATGAGAATGAAAGCAAGGGTTGGCGTACGCGAGTTTCCATCTACCACATACAACACGCACTCGCGACAACACTAAGAACTCACACAGACAGCCCAGCTAAAAAACGCTTTCCATGAGTCATTATGGCCCCGTTTTGTTCTAATACGACGGCGGCACAGTTTGCTTAGTCAGTTAAATTTTTGCTACAACCACCACCATTACTAAAACAACCTTATTCAAAAGGACGTGTCACTAATACAATTATCGGGACCATTAGATTTGACACTTCTCACGCTAGGATGGACATGCGAATGCGAATCGTCCGTTATTACAGGTCGCTTAATTCTAAATTCCAGGTTGAATGGGAGTTTCGGATAAGACCAGGGTTGCGTTTATATTTATAAGAATCAAGGTGGTAAAAAATGTTAGCACTAAATAAGTATAGTAAACGAATTTTGGCCACATCTACATTATTTCTAAAGTTCTTTAAACTTTCTGGCAAGGAAAATCACTAATATAATCACAAAATTTGGAGGTGCACCAATGGGGCAGAAAATATTTCCATATTTCCGACTTGACGTAAGTAACACTTTTAATTGCACCACATACAGTGATTGACCTATCTCAGGAAATGTTGACTGAAATTCTGAAAAGTTTTCGATTAGGAAGGATTACTTGGGCGCAGTTGTAATACTACTTATCTTGCGGCATAATCGTATAGTATTTCGGACTTGGCAGGATGTCGGCTTTTAAACACACTGCTTTATAATCTCCTGTAAAAACGTACTCGGTAAAGAATGACTATTTAAGTAGCATGTATTTTCTCATTGATTTTCGATGGTCTTGCAAATTCAAATGTATCTTATAGAAACCATAAAAGAAAATACGCTTTCTTTCGGACAATTAATAAAGAATCACATCTTCTGTATATTTTTTATTCAAGGAAGGAGTATAATTAGGTTTTAAAAAGGTTTTCTAATTCCCGAATACTTTTGAGCCAGATCTGCGATTGCATTAGCGTTTAGCGATTTAACTTTACAAGGTGCATGCTTTCTACGTAAGGAAAATCACATATTTCTCTGTGCATTTAGGAAGATACCATATAGAGTTCATAAAATATCGTAATGGACCCGGACTATGTTGTACGTTTCACGAGGTGCTGTCATAAACGGCCAGTTACGATGTTATGTGAATGGACATTGCGCGGTCTTAAAAAATCTCATAATTAGAAACTTTTTTAAAACCTTATTATACGCCTTTCTTGAATAAAAAAAATACAGAAGATGTGATTCTCTAATAATTGCCCGAAAAAAACCGTATTTTAGTTTATGGTTTCTATATGATATATTTAAATTTGCAAGACCATCGAAAATCAATGAGAAAAATGCATGCTACTTAAATAATCATTTTTCACCGAGTACGTTTTTTACAGGAGATTATAAAGCAGTGTGTTTAAAAGCCGACATCCTGCCAAGTCCGAAATACTATACGATTATGCCGCAAGATAAGTAGTATTACAACTGCGCCCAAGTAATCCTTCCTAATCGAAAACTTTTCAGAATTTCAGTCAACATTTCATGAGATAGGTCACTCACTGTATATTATTGTCAAAGTCAGTATCATGTGCGCACCAGTCCACATTTTTATGCTGGCAGCGTTTATCTTTGCACGAAATAAACCCGGCGTCTCTCATTAACAGGCTCGGGGACGTTTCTCACAAGCATTTGTATTCACTATGTTGAAGAGTACTTCTAATAATACTCCCCCGTTCTGGATGATAAGGCCACAATTGAGTTAGTTTTGGATTATAAAGTCAGCGCTGTTCTGCTTACCAAACCTCACCACTTGTTTTAAAGTAATGCCGAACACAAAAGCCTTAGATGTTTCATTTTTAATTTTCGCTTGTCTGATTCTGGATGAAGCCCTGTTTGTTGCTTCAGTCAGCCACATCCAACTACAAATTCATGAACAACCGTCTGTTTATTGCGCTATCTTTCGGCAAAACTTTGTCTAGAGTTATTGCCTGATTTTTAGTTTTTTCTCCTCCTAAGCAGCTTATATTTACGACAAGTAACATTAATGATTATCAACTATACTGGCAGTTTATTCGCGCGGACAATGCGGACATCTCATGTATTACTCTACTCAGATTCCTCTGTTCAGCAAGTCTTCCGTTGATCGAACAAACTGTGACATACTAACCACTTAAATATATTCCAGCGGCTAAATGATTAACTTAATAGACACAACCTAGATTTTGGCGTCTGTGATGCCAAAGCTGAACGCGGATATTAACGGCACTAATGTATTCTCAGTTTTATGACAGCACATTTACGAACTAAAAATCCAAATCACACAAAGTATTTGGTTCTTATGTGCGCCTTTGCACGTGTGTAGTTTTGACTTTTCTTGTACCAGAAATGGTGAGCTGTAGGTGTGAAAGGACAAAATTTGCTCAGATGACTCTTGAACCATTGACGACTGACACCGAACTGCTTGACGAGGTCATCAAGTACCCATATGATCAGGAGGAAAATCAAAAGAGCAAACACAGAATTTAAAAACAGCAAAGGAGACATTCTAAGACATTCGCCTTGTCAATTAAAACTTTGAGGTTGCCTCTGCGTTCCTTTTCTGTCCTCTTCCCCAGTGCGAATCCAATAAACAGATTCTTGGTGACATCAAAAGGTTTTTCAATCATCTCCCCTTCTAATTATTTACTCTCGATGCATCCAAAAACGTTCGTGGGCAAAATAACTACGTCCATGAGTAAGACCAAGCTCAAAGCCTTAGCAAATACGGACTCCGGAGGTAAAAAAGCACCATTTGTGGGAGACCAAAAAACTGTGTACTGCGAAATTACGGAATTTTTGCAATGATTAATGGCATTAGAAAAAGTTGTTAAGTATTCCAGATACGAAAATGAACTTAAGCCAAACACACTACTTTAAATTGAAATTTTTTTTCTCAAGTCACTAAACGGAAGATATTCTTCAGAAAACAAGTGGGTTACAACCTCCAGCAATGACTAGGAATAACAGTATGCATATGACGATGAAATTCATACTAAAATGAGTCCCAGTCGCTATTACTGCTCATAAATAATGACGGATCAACTAGTAGCACTTTTATCGGTAGCGAGGCCATATTCTGCTTGATTACCTCCATTGCAGTGATATGTTTTTCAAAAAATACTCTAAGCTGCACGTAACTGATGGTATCCACTTCCTGCAGCCGTTCTAATTTTAATAATTAGTGATGAAGAATGAAAGTATATAAGATTACTACGTTCGAAAGTGAAAGTGACCTCCGTACAGTTTTGTAGCGCCGATGCCGAAATACAGCAAAATGAAACGGTTGATTTGACGAAACCATGGAAATCCAAAGACTCTCTTATACCAACTCGCCCGAAAAGTTTTTTCGTTTGATGTATATGATAACAGTACGTTTCAAATGAAACGTCAGTGACAAGAATCAAGACTGGGAAAAATGCCTTACCAGCGATCGAAAATTAACTTTTAGTCACTTATAAGGTCGGAGTCCATGAAGTTCTGAAATATGTTGAAGTTCGTCTAATACGAGATTAATACCAATTTTAAGATGAGCAAACTGAAGATAATACTGCTGGTTGTGGAGTGGAATACCTCAAATTGTCCTTTAATGCGCGGAATAAAGTGACATAGATTCCATTATACAAAAGAAAAACTGGTTTATACCTTAGGTTTGAGCGCGTTGAAATGACGAGGAAAATGTGCGTGTTTTACTTTGTTTACGCGCAATTGGCGTTTCAACACGTTCGCAGATACCACCTGTCAATGCGTGCTGAAAGTTCCATTGAGCTAACTGGGAGGGTGAGCTGTCTTGATTTTTGGCAGAGAAAAGTGCGCTTATAAAATGATAGGGAACTCAAAGTCTGAAACGTATGATGCTTATTTTCAGGCGAAACTGTTTTAAATCATGCTTTATTCCACAAGTACACTTTATAAAAATGAAAAAATGTCAAGATTTAACACTTTTAATGTGAGGTAAAAACCTACCGGAGATTTTGATGAAATCCAAGCAAAATAATCAAGTCTTATGGATAGGAATGTTCAGGCACGAACTCAGAGACTGAGAAAAATAAATACATTGTCCTGACGCCTGACCGGCCTACCTTTTTATTAAGTCCAAATTTGCAGAACTCCCACAAAAAGTGCATTTGATAGCTAACATTATTGGCAATCGGCCACTAAGTCTGAATATCAAATTATACAGCAAGTCAAGAGTAAAAAAGTAAAATTTTGTAAACACCAATGAAGACTATACGGATGATAAAAATTCATTCTCGTGAAGTAAGAAACAAATTATTCTTTAGTCAAGTCAAATTCGGATCAAATTCTGTCACTGTCGGCAAAACGAAATAAACACCTACGCGTGCTTCTTGGATAAGACTGTCCTATCAACTCGATGCTTAATATATGAAGATACATTTTACAGAAAACATGCACAAAAACAATTTTTCCTGTACTGGTTTAGTAGCCCACCGCGTCTTCTTCAAATTTTGTGCTTGAAGAATGAGTACTTTTACGCCACGAAAATGTTTTTAACTTCCGACCTATTTTGAAACCTGCCTGGAGTTTTATTTGTGCCAAGGTTTTTTATGGTACATGATGTACACTTTTCACGTAAGGGAAACCATGCATTTCTTTGCGTTATTAAGAAGACCTCATGTAGGACTCATAAAATTTTGCAGTAGGCGTGGATCATAGTGTTACTTCCTGAACAGCATTAATAAGTAGACTGATATGATGCTGCATGAATAATTATTTTTGGGTCTCACGATCATTCACTTTTTAAACCAGGAGATGCGCTCCCTTCATATAAAAAATAGTGGCGGATTTACATCTTGTCACCCGATGAGTGTGAACGAGAGTGTTTTGGGGGTGTTTTCTACAAAATGCGTTTCCAGTCATATAGACGTCGAAAATTAATAACAAAAGTGCATACTGAGTAAGAAGCTCATTCAAAAGCTAGCGTCCTGGCATGAATGAAATATCTTTGGATTATGCTGTAAGGCAATCAGTATTGCAACCCTCTCCAGGTAATCCTTTTTAATCGGCAACGCATTTCAAAATCTTGGTCAAGATTTTAAGAATTAGACCGGATTCTGCACCACTCTCCCCCTCCCATGCGCTGGTTTACTTTCTGGGCCTGTCAACCGTCTGACGTTGGGATTGGAAGCGAGTTGCCAGGAGCGACGTGAGCCCGCGCCTAGGCATGCCACCAAGTCCAATGTGTGACACATGTTATGAGATGGAGGGGGTCAGCGGCCCCTCTTTGGCGCCTGCCCTGCCCTTATCTGACCCCCTTTTGGTCCAGCACATCTTCAGCGTGACCCGTTGTGATAGCACAGCGTACAACATTGCACTCACTCAAATGCTTATATCCGTAATGTAGAAATGCCTTGAAACCTCACGATGTTGCGCCCTCTTGTTTTGTAGGCATTTTACTCCCATGTCTAAAAGTAAACAAACTGAGGTGCCCGAGTTGAGAGAGACATTTGTGAGCTGT
Source organism: Spirometra erinaceieuropaei (assembly GCA_902702965.1). Lineage (NCBI taxonomy): Eukaryota > Metazoa > Platyhelminthes > Cestoda > Diphyllobothriidea > Diphyllobothriidae > Spirometra > Spirometra erinaceieuropaei. The sequence continues at coordinate 415,916 of CACRXP010000345.1, read as the reverse complement.
AAAATATTCTTTCGGTAACATTCGTAACTTCGAAACGGACCCCAGCGAATTTCGCTAACGTAAAGAATTACAAGTTCAAGTCTGCGTGTGTGTTCAAAATCCCAAGTGGCAAAAATAACTGGATGAACCATCTTCCAAACCACGAAGTAAATTTACCGGGAGCAGTACTTTGGTTAATACAGTAGATGTGTTAACTCGTGAAATGTCAACCGAAATTCAAAAGTACACTTTCGACTCGAAAAGATTACGTAAGCAGGATTGCAATATTTATTGCAGTGCAGCATAATCCCAAAATCCTCAAGTTACTTGTTGATGCCGACTTTTGAACCAGCTCCTTTTCGGTCGCCTGCAAAAACTACACTCCGTAAATGTGACTTCTTACGTAGCATTAATTTTCCCATTGATACTCGATGTCCTCATAAAATTACTATATTTCATAGAAAGCATGCAAAATATGTATTCTTTCACTTATTTAATAGGAAATTACGTTTTCATTAAATTTTGTACTTCAAGGAAGGATATAATTTAGTTTAAAAAGAGTATCTAATAATGCGATTTTTTCAGAACGAAAAATGCACATCCATGAAACACCGTGGCGAATTTTACCCTAAACGACATGGTGCGTTGTCCGACCAAAATACACTATTTAAAGTAGCGAAAATTCCCATGGAGCAGTTCAGAAGTGCATTTGGCGAGCCTGCACGTGCTTTTGGTAAATTCTCATCGGGCCTATGGCAACGAGGTGCAAACTGAACGTGCAAGTGAAAAGTGCAATCGATCACGGTTCGTCTTTTCATACAAACAGGGCATGTGAATAGAGTGTGGGAGGAAAGGCGGGGGGAGGAGAGGAGGCAGTCAGTGACAGTGAAGGTAAGATTGAGACGTGTCACATGGGAGGGGGGGACGGGGGGGGCTCGGAGACCTGCATACAGTTAATCGATCCTGGCTTACGATAGACGCGGAGCTTGCAACAGGATTATCTGCGCGCACAGGACCGGCCTCTGCAGTCTGATGGCAGTTGCCTCTGCTGTTGCTGGTATGCGCTGACTCAGTCGCTTAGGGTAGTTAGGTGGGATCCTATAAATCACACGGAAGGCTTCGTTGGGATCCACACGGTGCCCAGAATCAACCATGTTTGTGAGGATGGAGCTGTGTATGCTCTTAACTTCGCCCTTAAACCGCAAGTATACAAGAACACCTGCCGGCATGGCTGACTAAGGGTGAAATTAAGAGCATACACAGCTCCATCCTCACAAACATGGTTGATTCTGGGCACCGTATGAATCCCAACGAAGCCTTCCCTGTGATGTATAGGGTCCCACCTAACTATCCTAAGCGACTGAGTCAGCGCACACCAGCAACACCAGAGGCAACTGCTATCAGACTGCCGGTCCTGTGCGCGCAGATGATCCTCTTGCAAGCTCCGCGTCTATCGTAAACCAGGATCGATTAACTGTATGCAGGTCTCCGAGCCCCCGTTCCCCCGTTCCCCCTCAGAAATACTTTGGATGACAGGCGACTGTGCAGACGGCACTTATAAAATGACAAACTGGATACCATTTAACGGCAGCGTAATGCAATATATAAGACTTATCTGACAGCTCTAACAAAAATCTAAACTAATACTCAGACAAATGTTACTTGGGGCATGCGTTACTTGAAAGCCACTCAACTTAGCAAGGAGATTAGGATCCTCTCTCGAAACCAACTCGTCATAGTCAATCAGATAAGTTTCGTTTTGTTGAAAAGTAGCAAAAAACGGGCGCATTTTCAAAGAGCTTTAAAACGTATGCGCGAACAGGCCACACCTTGCTCATCATTAAAGGCGACAACGGCGGAAGATGCCGGAACCCTCACAACACGTGCTGTACGGATAGTTATCTGTTGTCCCATTTTTAAAACCATTAGAGTCGGCATAATTTGCGCGATACTGCTGATTCATTTGACAGTCTCGAAGTCTCTCTGCAGTTGCAAGCTGACTAACGGAAAAAAGTGGCTACTTCTAAAGACTGGCGAACGATACAACCGTTTGTTTGCATGCTAGTGTGCGCGTATGGCGTTCCTTCTTGGCAAGGACAGTTGGTAGAATATCCCTTCTTTTGTCGACCTAATGCTATCCTCTAACGAAACACAGGCGTTTTACGACAAAATCGAAATAGATCATACTGAGGCCCTGCTTACCACCTCTGCTTCATTATTGATAGACTAGGCCTCGGTCTTTCTCTGCGGTACTACAGAAACGACTAAGAGTGAATTCTAGATTGAGGATAAATGCGCCGGGTATCTATTCGCTGCTCAAAAACTAGGGGTGAATAGAGATTCTGAAAAATGAGTAAAGTCAAATGCAATGTAGCTTTTTCTCAAATTTGTTTCTTTTAACTGATGACAAGAAGGAAATTCAAAATATGCTGAATTGAAGCACAAATGCAAAACCAACCAAACTGGACGCATACTACACGTCCAATAGAAATTCGGATGGCGGGGAAAAGACATGGCTTCATATAAGACGTGGAAAACGGCGATTTCGACTGTGCGCCTGATATTATCCATATTTCACCATCAAAGTACTTAGATTTCTAGGCGGCCTCTTAGTTCTTGAGTCAGGTTTATGCTAACGGCTAGTAGGCACCGCAAAAAAGTCGCATGGAACAAAAAGTGAAAATAAAGACAGTTAACGATAAAAGCCTGCCATCCTCAAACAAGCTGAGTACCAAGACTGTCCTGTTCGCATAGCCTGTCCAGAACAATCATCAATGAAAAAACTTATCTTTGTAGATGGATATGCTTCTGGCAGATGTGATAAAATCTTACTAAAAACATGACATGAGCATTTGCGGATGGAATAACGTCCCTACGTTTGGCAAGTCTTATTAACCTCCTACACAACTACACTTTGGCTCGCGAGTATATGCATATAAGACATACAATTTTAACCAATAATAAATTGAAAAGGACGCAATGGCGTTTAACTTTTAAAAAGGGCACCAGTGAAAACAGCTAAACTCCAAACATAAACAGTACAAAGAATCCTTTTCATTGGGAAAATATACTGGGATTTCTATTCATGAAATCGCAGTAGCAGTATGTTTTCAAGCGGAGAAGTAGCATTATTGTCTACATAACCCGGTGTATGTTTATTTTAATCCACAGAAGAGCTAAAGCGAACACATCTCCCCGTTAACTTATACTCCCTGTCTCCTTCCTGGCCGCAATATGGTTCTTTGGACTAGGGAGCTTTTATATAGTTGCGGAAATATATCTCCGCTTTCCTTGACCCTCAGTTGTCGTAGAAAAAGGGAACTGAGTTCCCGCTCAGCTACCTATAGTGGGTGGGCTAACACATGAAATGTCAACCGAAATTCCCAAATGCGTTTTCGTTCCGAAAAGATTAATTAGGTAGGGTTGTAAAAGTAATCATCGTTCAGCATAATTCTATAATAACTCAGTTACCCCAGGATGCTGGTCTTTGAATGAACTTCTTCCAGGCTACATTCAAAAACGATGCCTTGTAAAAAATTCTAACTTAAGTAACATGCATTTTCTCGTTGATTTTCGATGCCCTCAAATATTAACTTATATTTCATAAAAAAACATGCATAAAAATAGTCATTCTTTTGCTCATTCGGCAGAAAACTACGTCTCCTTTCAATTTTCTACTTGGAGGAGGGGTATAGTTCGGTTTTCAAAAAGTTTCTAATTGTGAGATTTTTAATACGCTAAAATGGGCGCTCATAAAACGTCATGTCTCTTCATTCACCAATGTGACTTGTAAAGTCAACAATATGGCTCAAATCAACTGATGAATTTTATGAACCCCATACGGTCTCCTATTAACACCGTAGAGAAATGTACGGTTTCCGTACGCGGAAAATATACGGCATGTAGTTTGGAAACGTTGAATGCGAGTGTAACGGCAGGTCGAGTTCAAAATTATTGGGGAATTGGAACTGTGTTTGGGAACCGAATCGCACCCTTCCTGCGAGTAAAACAATGGACGAGGACGTCATATTCTACCGAATGAGCGAACAAATGAAGAGTTATTATGTATGTTTTCCATGAAGAATAAATGAATACTTAAGAACATCGGAAATCAATGAGAAAAATGCATGCCGCTTAAGCAGTCATTTTTGACAGAGTATCGTTTTTGCATGCAGTTGAAAAGCAGCTCGTTCGAAAGCCAGCATCCTGAAATAACTGAATTATTATATAATTATACTGAACGATGATTACTTTTACAGCCCTACCTAATTAATCTTTTCGAAACCAAAACGCATTTCGGAATTTAGGTTGAAATTTCATGAGTTAGTCCACCTACTGTACGATACGAATTATAATTTGATAAGGGAAATTACGTAAAAATGAGGTCCGAACTTGCAAACGCTCTCCGATACACTACGGAGAAGTATAATCACGTCTATAGATTAGAAGTTTGTTCTCTTGTCCGGTACATAATTGATGTTTACAAGAGTATTTTGTTCGCTTGAGCTGAATACACCCACCTTATAGTCGATCGTTTAACTTAAGATGACATCCATGGGACAACTATGCGCACATTCCAAATTTCAGGAGGACTGACAGTTAAGCATTAAAACTGACAATTTAATTTTTGTTCCAGATGGGAACTAAAGCATGTTATGATCTTCCTTTAGCCCGTCTGAATAAAGACGTGTTCATACGTTCTCACAAGTCTCTATTCCTACCCAGGGTCGGCCATTCTGCTTATTAAAGCATTCGCTAGAAGAAATAATCGCAACTGATAAACGGTCAGGTGGCTGATAAAGACAACAAATAAGTTTAATAGTTGGTTGTTCGTTCCGGATAGGGTTGCCGTTTAAAGAACCTAATTTCCTGTATGAATGTTCTACGTACAGAATTCCTTATCAGCTTCCTGTGCTCCATGAAAGGCGATAGAAAATAAACCAGGACATGCAGCATTTAGTTTTCTTTCATTGGATTTCGATAGTGCATGGACGTTAATCGTTCGTTACCAGACTTTAGGTCCAATCGTTAGAATTTGGGGACCAAAAGAGGAAAATCTCGCATAGCTACGGTCTTTGAATTTATGCAACTACCTCTGGTGCGTTAAAACACAAGACCCTG
>CACRXP010000345.1:357703-410436 GCA_902702965.1 Spirometra erinaceieuropaei | reverse complement strand
AGGAGACGCTAAAAGATCCTCTGAAAATAATTACTTAGCAACAAAATGTATAAAGTACTTTGACGGCTTTCAGACGTATAAACCAGAAATGCCTTCGAAGAACAGTCCAAGCTTCCTTGAGTTTCTAGATGCCATCAGTTATACATCCTTGAAAAATATTGGGGTTTTAACACTCTGGTGTAAACTATAGGCACTGTAGATTGCATATTCTCGAATGTTGCATTGCCAACAGTTCTACTGTTTGTCGATGGGTAATAACATGAGCAGGTCATCCTTAATCTCACGGCAACCACTGTGAAATAATAGGGCTGATAGTCTCAAACAGCTGAAACCAGTCATCCGTTTCTTCATCCTTTACTGTACGATATTCGGTCTCCACTAACTTGCTGCTGGGCGGTTGGTCTGAGGTTCTATATTAAGGACGCAGAACGTTCAAAACACGCCGACATGACGGGGCGCGCATCTAATCATCTACATAAATTTAGAGTCAGTGATTACTTCACGCCTAATGCGGAAGATGTGATGCAGGCAATCCCTAAATTAAACTGGGCAAACGAATGTCTGAACTCGAAAATGACCCTCTACTACTCAGAGGTGAAACTGCCAAAGTCAAAGTAACGATGGAGAAATGCTGCCGCTACGGTATTAACGTTCATTAAATGAAATCAATGCAAAATCGTCGACCCATTCGCAGCAACGGAACTGGTATTCAGCCAAATGGTGGCGATGAATTGGAATCACACCAGCTACCAAGTGTTTTCATTTCTCACTGTCCATCAATCACACCAAGTAGTCCTCAGCCTCCATTATGATACAACGAAACTCCCAATAAGAGTTACTTCAATTCACTTCCGGTTTAGCGACTGTTTCGGCATCCCAAGGGTATGCCTGTTGAGTCGGGTAAAAGAGTTAATTCATCAGTACAATTCCTCAATAAAACTAAAGGGACAACATCCCTACTCCATTGAAATCATGGCAAATTTTTATGTCACATCTCCGTTTGTCTCTCTACCACAATGAATTGCTCCCGAATGACACATATGATGAAAATAAGAATCGTCTGAGACATACCCAAATTCTTCAACTTCCCAGGTTCTGCCTCAAAACAGACTTCTATGAATCGGTCAATGAGCAGCTAACAAACATCTGAATGGTTTGCAGAGTTATGGGGCAATTGATAAAACCGTTTTGTGACGGTTTAAGTTAATGGTGTTTTGAAACTAGACCATGACTCTTCACTCCATATGTATGTAAAATACTTGTGTCAAAATTGAACCAAATCGGACACTTTTCTGTTAAAAAGTTGCGCTGATCTTAAACTAATGCTTTCGGCGGAGTGAAAAATTCGGCAAAGCATAGGATATTGGTAGCGTCCGGTTAATCGACCACATATTCGGGCGCGCAAAGGTCCCCTATTGTGACGTACAGTAGTAAAAAGTATCAGATAAATTCGACGGGTGATCAGAGGGAATCGCCGACCGGTGCATGCACAAGCGAGAAGAGGAACAAAACCGCACTGTCCTGAAATTTTTACCACCATTTCCACACGTGAAGAATGTCTCGGAAACCGTCAACCGCCCTCCCACACTACTCAGGACTGGGGGATGTGCTTTGGCTGGAGACAACCATCCGACATCAAATGACGGAGCTGAAAAGTCGGCTGTCACTACAGCAAAAGCCAAGAGCCGTTTGATAGAACTAGCGTAGTTGATACGAGAGCAGCTACACCGGAGAATTTGAGAAATACTCTGCGTGCGGATAAGTGAACTCGCATAAACTGTGAAAAGAAATACGTTCTTAAACTGTGGCTGGATTGATGGGACGTATTCACACAGTCAATATGAGCGAGGCTGAGATTCTCACAAGAGGTGACAACTGCATGAACCGCGAGCTGCGTGATTCATGGTTTTCCGATCCTCAGACTATACACAAGCGCGAGGACCTTCTCCGTCCATGGTCAGTACTAAGAACTTGCCTGGGTAGAGTAATTAATTGCGCGAGCAAGCACTGCCTTGACTGAGGAAAGGGAGAGTCAAATTACCGAATGACGAACACGTAAATAGTGACAACTGAGGATGAAATCGTGTATCAGCTCTCCGGATTTGGGTGAACAGACAATAATCAACTTATATTCGATCATTTCAGATGAATATGGTTGTTGCAAACCTTGATAAACACTTGATCGCATAGGCATTGCATTTACAAATATTTTGCCCATTCAACGACCGATACCCTTAGGAATTACTGTTTTTCCTCTGAATAAAAAAACGTTGGAAAACAGAATTTTGTATTTCGGCGAACACATCGGCCTCTTCTCAAAGGCCAACAGGTCAGCCACATCCTCATAACACCTTTTGATTGCGAAGACCTCCCTGTACGTTTCTGTCTTCTATGGCCAGCAGGCTTTTAATTTAAAGTTTACTAACTTGCTCGGAACAATTTCTGCGTCAGGCCTTTTTCCACTTCCATTCATTAGTTGTCATAATTTGTTCTTGGCTTAAGCTCTGTTGTCGTATTATCCGGTTCAGTGAGAGAAGTACAGCCATTTACTTTTCTTAATGAAGACAAACGCTTACTCTCATTTTCCTTATGGCCCCCTAAAAAGCAGCCCTACATCCTAAATCTCCTTGAGTTAGAAGTCATGCGCTACTTTTTACCAAAAGGTCGACACACTTATCTTAACGTTCCCCCTCTTGGAAGATTTAGATGTATGTGAACCAGAAGCGTTTCTAAAAATAGCGACTTGGTTCCTTCGACCAGGTATCAGTCGAAGTTAAAAGACAGCAAACGCGCCATTTATTCAAATACATGACAAAAAATATTTAGTTTTACTGCCACGCACACCTAGTCCGGCTTGCTAATACACAACTGTCGACCGTCAAGGCAACACACTTATTTTCGACATCCGTCTTACTGGTTTCATGTCGACCGTCGTAAAATAGGTAGCCCTTGAATAGGAGAGTTTTTGGAAATTATGCCATGCAGTGAAAAGCATTTAAAAATGTGCAGCCGAAAGATGATTGTGATTCAAAGTAATGGGAGGTTGCTAAGAAACATGAACGTCCAAGTAATTCCTGGCCGGCGGTCATCAGCCAGAGATTTTCATTAGTGAATATATTGCTTAACTCTAGAATGCCATTGAAAATCTACACGCTGGCGAAGCTAAAGTCTCAAAATGTACCCAAAATAATGGCTCGTTAGCAATAAAATCATTCAAACGTCCCAGTGAGATCCTGCGACTATTTGTGTATATAGTTTGTTTAAGAAAGGAAATATTTAACTTTTAAACCTTCTTAAGTCAGGTTCAGCTCGTTTCCGGGGGGCTGTTGTAAGGAAGAAAGTATGTCTCTTCACCCAAAATTAATTATTGGGCAATTTGCTATGGTAATTTTTGGCATTATCAGCTAACGTCAGAATAAAGAATTAATGACAAAGTGATAGTCCAGCCTGGGTGAAATGTTGAATAAAAGCCTAGAAAAGATAGTGTCTGTTAAGCAGTACACTGTTGACTGAACACAGGGACAGGCTATCCTTTTAACTTGGATTATAGTTCCTGGAAAATTGCAAGATAATTACACAGTGGAAAAAAAATCCGAAAAACACTAACTAGCAGTTTGTACGGAACGTGCTTCACGAAAGTGAATATTTTACTCAATTTATTGCAATGGATTTTGCCAAAATACCGGAGAAATCTGCGTTCTTACAACGGAAAAAGAGGATGTATTCTTTAAAATTCACCTTCAATGGAACGTGACGACTGGAGTTCCAAGAAGACACAGCAACAAATATGTTTCGTTGATTTTCACAGTCATCAAGGTCTGGGTGGTATTCTCGAACCAAACCATTCAGCACGGACTGGAGACAGATAAATTGGAGGCCCAGACCGCATGGATGTGCGTCTACTCCTTTATTTGCTCATATGGAGCAGGTTTTATTAATCACACATGGTTAACAAAGGCAAAATTAGGAACGTTATCAGCGTCAACCTGGCATCAACAGTTCGGTTCGGAAAGTTCATGGACACCTATTAATTTTTTTGTGTATTAACAAGGTCCCAGTGAACTATAAAAGCCACTAACGTGATGATTACTAGCAGCAGCGAAGACGATCGAAATCAGATTACGCAAGCTAATCCTATACACTCAGAAAAGTTCGGCCGGGCTCCAGTTTATTGTAACGAAAAGCCAATTAGCCGGCTAATTGCATATGGTCTTCTGTGCCTTTCTCTCTTATCCTTCCTGGCACGACTCTTTCCAATTACACTGACGTTTGCTACTTCTCCCGCCTTAGGTGTCACCATACGCACCCGAAATAAGGAATATAACTCAGTTTATTCAGGTGCCAACATGTTATTATTAACCACATAATAGTATAAATGTATGAGTCTGGTAAGAGGTTTTCACGAGTAAATGCAAACTAGCAAAATATTTTCCGATGTGAGAACAAGATATATTGATGGTAAGAGAAATTCGTAAATGCTGCCTAGCCTGCATAATGCTATTTCGGGATATGTTACTGAACGCAGGTTTTTGTTTTCACAACGACGAAATGTTGTAGACACTAACATCACCTTAGGATACGACTATATCTAAGAAAGAGATCTTAAAGAAGTAAGTGCCAACCACTGAATCATCAGCCCACTAAGTGGAGTAGAACGAGACAATCGACGTTTTCAAAGAGTGCGCGAAGACAAGTCGCTCTAAGCAAGAGGCCACATGGGACAGACTATATCTGAAATATGTCATGAATTACAGCTAGAAGTAGATGAATAAGACTTTAAAATGCAAGACATACCAGCCTTTTTGATTCTTTAGCGTCTTCGTTGGCCAGCTACACAACCAACCTGTGGTTGGAGACGTTAAAATTTCTACTCATACGGCATGGAGGGTTGACAGACTAAGTCCAGCTGACGGGTTATGAGCATCAAGTCTTTGAGACTATATCTGCCATTGTCCTCCCGGTTGCCTAGCAACCTGGTGTGCTCGTCCTGTTTTAACTATTACTGCAATTTTCCAAACCTTTTATCGCACAAAGTCAAACAGGCGAGTGCGAGTTTATTTCTACTTGATAACATACCCATTTGTCACGATTTGGAGGCAGGAATTTCCTCCGATTTAATGATGTCGATGTCTCATCATTTGAATCTGATTTGCAGACAACTAACGCAGTGCAAACACATTTGTCTGTGCTTCCGCCTAAATTGTTCTTCAGAGATATACGTGGTAAAAGGGAACATAAATGAGCCCGAAATAGATGTAGTCCAACATTTCTGCTTGGCTCCACCAGGTTGACTTTTATGATGGATGCGCTTAAGCAAGTCAAAAAAGGATACATATGTCGAAAGGAGTAGAAAACGTATACTTTTTGTGATAAACTGTTATTCACAGTGTTCAGGTTTTCAGAACAGTAAGAAAAGTGCGTGAGAAGAAGACTGTTGACGTAAGACGGCCATTTCAGAAAATATATTGGTCTATAACATTTCCACAGAAAGAGAAAATATTCAGGAAATGATTATTTTTAAAAAGGAACGAAATAACTTGAGACCAAAAACACTGCTGATAAATTCATGAAGTTCACTTCCCACTGTAAGGAATATGCCCACAAAATATATTGACATATGCGTAAACCCTTCTCTTTACTTCAGTTCTCATATTAATCGAGCGAAGTGAACTAAACTTAGCACCAAGTTAGGACTACTGTTCATAAGTTGTTTTACTTCTCAAATGCCGCTGCTCTAGCTAGGCCTATATTAATGTACTGGCCTGACAAAGAATAATCGAAAACGCACGTTCGCCAACTTGAATTTCCTTAATGTTTAAGTGGGCATCATCACAGAAATAAACTTTTGTCACTATTTTGAAATGCCTTGTTTATCCATATTGGTGGACTTCGGTCATACAGACCTGACGCAGCGCGCTTAAGGAAAACAAAAAATCTTCGAATTTAGTGCTCACTTTTAGGGGACTTATTACTGTTTAAAACAGTAACGAACTGCTAAAAACGATCAAGAAATCTTAAGTTAAAAAATCCTTTCATCCGCGTGAGAGAAGGAGACGATCATCATAAATGCGATGCAAATGGTAAAAGGACAGACAAAAAATTGAACTGCGCCTGTACTATATCATGATTTAAAGACTGAGCGATAACAGAATAACAAAATAATATAATGCATTCGAAAAATGTCATGTGCGCATTCGATTTTGCATCAGATTCGACAAAAGTTGACTCCTCCAGTTAATCCTTTTGCTGAATTTATCACCAGTTTGTCAGAGGTGGGATGTCTAAGACACAAACTATTAGACAAGTGTATACGAATAACTGCTTTTGTGAAAAGCCGAAATAGGTCATCTGAGGTAGCGGATAAAACCAAGTCATTTGACAGGGAAGATACTTTATGTACTGAAGAATTACTTGCCAGTTCTTATCATCTCGAGTTCTTTTTTGTCAGCAATCATGGCTGGTATCAGAAACAGGAAAGAGTAATCTTGCTGCATAAGCGCAAAGACCGCAACGCAATTTTCTACCATGCGCAGAGAAACAGAAATATCTTTACTTGCATTTTTCACAAAGTATATTTGAATTTATAAGGACATCTAAAATTGGTGAAAAAGATTAACAGTTTTGGAGTTGCGAAAATTCCCATTGAAAATTCAAAAGGCAATTCGGCGAGCATACGCCGGATTTAGATAAATTCTCTTCAGACTTGTGATTTACAAGGTCCCGTCAAGCTATCCAAACCAACTTGGACAGCGTCTGTTGGCTACGGCAGAGGCGGCTGCAATCAGGCTACGCGGACCGGTCCTATGCGCACAGAAGAACCTCATACATGTCCCACATTTGCCATGGGTCAAAGCCACCAAACCAGCCACCCGCTTATAATTACCTTCCCGGGACCCACCTTCCTGGCGCTGACTGGAATTTCGGTGTTTCACTCTCCCCTCCCAAATCCCGAGCTCCAGCTTAACTATCGACCTATCCGTATCTTTTACTTCATTACTTCAATGGCCATATAAATGCGCAGGCATGAATAAAGTTTATCGGAAGCAGACGTGTGTTCGCCAAATTGCGTTTTGATAAAGATTAGTACCGCAGGTGTATTGAATTTTCATTATATGAGATTAGTGTAGGCGATTGAGAAGTTCATTCAAAAACCAACATTTCAGCTTGCCGAAATGCCTTGAGTTTATACCACATGATATTCAGCGTTACAACTCAACCAAAACAATTCCTTCTAATCGAAAACATTTCAGAATTTCAGTACACATTTCATAAGATAAGTCATCTACTGCACATATGGATTGTAAATGGAACTCGAATGTATCAGGCATGCTTCGTTGTCTTTAATTTAGCTAAAAAGTACACCAAATCCTCTCAAAGATTTTTCTTTATTTAGCATGCTTAGAGAATGTAAAAACGAAAGGGTTTGTCGACAGCATGGTTATATGGAGCTTAAGAAATTTCGTGTTACGACAGTCCTAACTGTAGTTATCTCCACCGGACAGTTCAAATTCATATAGTGCAATCGACTTCAATCCATAGAAAAATCAATTGCCCCTAACTATGAGGTAAAAAGGTGGTAAGGTAAAGTTTACTTTTTACAATTAACCAGCATTTTTTCAATTTCGTTTAGAATTACTGTGCCAACTTCCTTTAAATTGAACTCGTGGTTGAATGGTTTACCTGCTACTGATTGCAGAAAAGTAAACAAGAAAACAAATTTGGTTTAGTATTAAAAGAGTTATTAAAAGAGTCCGTTAGACACTATCATTTTTTAGATCAAGACTTTTGGACAAAAAACAGTCGGCTGCTAGAGGGTGGTCCCATTGCTATGGTCAAGACCATTCTGTCTTGAAGTAAGCGCTTAATTGGTTTCGGTCCGATGACAGATAGCTTGGTTAATCTCAATGGTCGCAATGAAAACATGATGTTAAGAAGATAAAGGAAATGCACACGTGTGATAACGAATAAATCAAGCGATTAAATGTTTGAGTTTGAGCTTCACCAAAGAAATCGCACTGTTATTTATTAATGACTATGTTTGTAATCATTATTATGTAACTGTGATCATTTTAGGAGGGAAAGCTCTTACAAGTAACCGTTTTAGACGTAGAAGTCGACCTTATTATACTTAGAGAAAAAATCGGGTTTGTGGTTAAAGACAGATTTGAAAACGAACTACGCTTTTAGCGGGAAAAAGTTAGACACTTAATTTTAGTATTGGTATTCAAAAATAATTATTCAAAAATATTTTGCTTTGTTACAATTGTGATCTAAATCTCCCAACTTAGTTGAAAGATGGAACTGAAGTTAACAGACAGGAGACTTTTTAAGGTACCTATGATGTTAGAATAGAAGGCCCTTCGTGACGCATTACGGAAGCATTTTACACGGTTAAAACCAGTCAAATGCATGCATACAAAGACTAAAATAAGCGCAAAATCGGAAAAACTCGGCAATTTGCTACTAAAACAACTACGACAATATGTTCCACATGATTTATAACAGAACTCATAGTTACTGAAGGACCTGTGTGTGCAATCTGTCCTTTCTATGAGCGTTTAAGCCAAAATATTAAAAAATAACCTTTTCCTTAGTCATCTACGTGTTAACCAGTCGTTTAAAAGAAGGGTCCCTTAAGAATGCATTTCTGTGCGGAAACATTTTGTTGGATATTCATCTGAATATATCATTGTCACCGCGAGCAGACGCATTCATTTGCAGTTGGCAATCCGAAAATTTAGATGATCGACTCGTTGCCATAGTGTGGGCTGCGACTATTGAGGGAGAAAACCAAACTATTTGATTAATAAAAACAGACTTTTTAATTTTGCCCCTCCTTTTCTATTTATTATACTCGGATTTGCGTCTGCCTTTGCTTTAAGCTCTTATGGCATAATTGATAATAATACCACACACTGTATGCTTGCTCACCACCTACGGTTTCTTTTCAAGTTACTAACATTTCCAAGAATATTTTTTCTTTGGTCAGTAATCGTTGCGAATGTTAATCTATATTTAGGGCGGCTTTCAGCTGAACTGATAAAAGTCGAAAAATATCATTTGTTTTGACATGTCCCTCGTCTACTCTTACAAAAGGCATCAAGTGCATATGTGTGAGTGTTTAAGAACAAAATCTTCGGTAACGGAAACAAAACAGAATCAAATGGCCTAAGGATATGCAGCTTCATTTGGCGTGCTGGTCTTAAAATAACAGAACCAGGGATGTATGCTGTCGGGTTCGGTTGACCATGCAATATGTGTTTGATAGAAAATGCCCGTTGGAAATAAAAGAAGAGTGGGAAAATCAATTGCGAGCCAATGAAAATTAAACAGACGTAATGAGAACGAGGTCGCAGGCTCAGGACGCTTGCTACATTTGGAGTTCACACATGAGTTGAGACATTTATTATAAAGAGAACATAGAGAGTTCTGTACAGAGTTTGCAATAATGTGTCACATTTTACGACAGGTAAAGCTCAAAAAACGAAACATGTTAAAACTAGGGTAGGTTAGATTTTTGCATGTTTCATGATATGCGAAGTCTTATTCACAGTGCACACTTAGCCTCTACCGCGAATGATTAAACAACTCCAATTTAAGCCTGTTTTTAGCATTTCTGACAGTCTCAGCATTAACTGCCTCTATGCTTTCAACGTACGGGTTATTCAACCTGTGGATCAGCTTGCTTTTAGTCTGCTGCACTTCAAACTATAGCAACATATTTTGCAGTTACTGAAAATTATTTTAGACAAAAGTCTTAAGACAAACTGCGCAACACGCCCACAACTTCTGATTAAGAATTCAAATCATTATTATGCAGTTTTTAACTCAAATGTAGCTGAAAAAGCAGCCGTGAGAGTAAACAAGAGTTTATGACATACACATTGAAGCGAGGGCATTTTCAAAACGTTTGCGAAGTTTTGTTGAACATACAACAGTATCAAAAAATAAATCAGATATATTGCCCGCACCAAAGGCTGCAAATCTATTTGCCGCAGAAATCGGCAGGAAGCTAGAAAAAGTACGCGTTAAAGACCGCGCAGTATGCAGTAAACTCCGGCTTAACGTAATGTGTACCAAGGAATAGCAGCACCTTCATGCTCAGACGTTCTAAAATTTTGGAAGTGTACGAAAGTTGATGTAAAATATATTGTAGATTGTAAGAGACATTCATGAAAAGGTGAAGCACTGCAGAGTACATATTATTTGGGGGTTTCTCCATAAGCATTTTTCATTTGGTCAGGCTGACATTTAAAGTTTTTTAGGGTTGGGATAATTTTTTGGAAAGTGACACATGATGAGCGTAGTTTAGCCCCCGTCATGCCCTTCCAGACAGGTGGCTATCAACTGGGAGCTGTTCTTGACAAGATGATTATAACTGACGGACGATCGACAAAACCACGTTATCCCCTCAATAAATTGCGTCATTTACCACGATGTATAGTTAAGTATTGTCACCTACAGCGACTGAGTTTATCACTTTAGTTAACGGGTAATGGGTTTCTGGTTATCTGTGTCTACCTAGAGATTTCACTCAGTACATCTCACTAATATAAGTACTCACCATAAGTCGGTTAATGTTTAAAGCAGGGAATGAATAAAAACAGGTCAAGTTTTAGGGCACGACCGTAGAATGACGAAAATATGTTAAAAGCAGGAATTATAGACCAACCAAATGGATAAGAAATACTTTTGATCAAGCATTTAAAGTTCTGCTTTTAAGTGCGGTAACTATAACTCGTTCATAGCTCCTTAAATTAATTTCTCCGCAATTACCCCAGCCACTAAAAACAATCAAGATGTTAATACCATTGTTTAGAACTGGGACCTATTAAACATCCTCTATTTTTAGCACGAAGCATACAGCTATAGTAGGTGAGCTAACTCATGAAATGTCTACCGAAATTCCGAAATGCGTTTTCGTTTCGAAAAGATTAAAGAAGTAAGATTGTAAAATAAATCGTCCTACGGCATAATTCTATAACAATTATGTTGTCTCAGGATGCTGGCTCTCAGAAGAATTCCTATCCGGCTGCAGGCCTATACCATATTCTGTAAAAATAACTACTTATATAGCATGCATTTTTCTCTGATTTTTGATGCCTTTCCAATTTCATGCCCAAAGGAAGGTTATAATTCGGTTTTAAAAAGGTTTATAAATGTAAGATTTTTTAATACGCTGATATGCCAGTTCACAAAACGCCATTTCTTCGCATTTACCAAAAAGCCTTGTAAAGTTAACGATTTGGCTCAAATCCACTACAAAATTTGATGAACCTCGTATGGTCTCGTCTTAATGCCGTAAAGAAATGTATGGTTTTCCGTACGCGGAAGATATACGGCTTGTAGTTTGGAAACCCTGAATACAAGAGCAACGGCAAGTCGGGTTCAAAATTATTTGGAAATTGGAAAAGTTTTAAAAAAGCATCATACCCTTCCTTTGAGTATAAAATTGGAAGAAGACGTAGTTTTCTACCGAATCAGTAAAATAACGAATATTTTCATCCATGTTTTCCATGATATGCAATTGATTTTTTGAGGGAATCGAAAACTATTTAGAAAAACGCATGCTACTTAAATAGTTATTTTTACAGAGCATGGCTTTTGCATGCAGATAGAAAGGAATTCTTTCGAAAGCTGACATCCTGAGCCAAAAGACTTATTTTAGAATTATTCCGTAGGACAATTAGCATGCCAACGCCACTTAATTAATCTTTTCAAAACGAAAACGCATTTTGAAATTTTGGTTGACATTTCATGAGTTAGCCACCTACTCCACTTCACCGCCACCCTAAAAACATTTGCTGCTGGAAATTCTCAGTACATCCGCACTTTTGAAATGTATTTGTTCGCCGTTTCGTGTGTAAGTTAAAAATATGCCAACAAAATAAAGATGTTTTGTTATATCTACGTCAGTCATCAATGCCATTGCAAATATTTGGCAAATAAACATCCTTTTTGTCTTCCGTGCACACACTGTAGTGGTGTCGGTTAGTTCATGCTTGGGCATTCAACATGTGTAAGAAATTAAAGCGGCCTTATTTTATGCCATTGTTGTCTAAATTTTCTAAGCCGCATTTAACGCATGAAAAGCAACGTGCCGTGGGTTGTAACCTACCGCAAACGTTTGTTAGTGAAAAAACTAAAAACCATTTTTTCGATATAGATTGAAAATTTAACAATACCGCGCGTGGGAGGATCGCGTCTGTTGCCTTTCTGAGTTATGCCGGTAAATCGCTAAGTGACTTAATGGGCGAACAGAGTTTTCAAAGGACGCTTATATGTTAGTTCTGGGTACACTGTGGACTAACAGTTAAGTCATTGAAAAACGCAGGACAAAGTTTATAACAATGTCAACAGATTTGCTGCAAAAGTGGCTTGTCAATTTTGGCTTTCTTTTGAAGACAGACCTTTCTCAGAATGAATAAATCGGAAAAAGAAATGAACAGAAAATAGGAAACGAAATGTTTATATCCACATTTTTTGTCATGCTTGTAAGGCATTGGCCGAAAATACCTGGGCATCATGTCTGGGTCAACCAGTCTTCAAACATTCATTTGTAACCCCGTGTTCTGTTTGGCGCGATCAAAATTATCCAGGTCTACTTACGTTGCGCTTGTCTGTTTTTGGCTACTCATGACAAATGTAGACTAAAGCATTAGGACAAGATGAGAACTCCTTGTTTTACGTTATGCAGTCAGAAATATTCAGTAAATATTACCATTGAAGAAACTAAACGGTTGTCGTCGCAATCAACAGGATATGATTCAGCGGCGCAAATGCCGGGGTCATTCACTCAAATCCTTGAAGTCGTTGTAATTTAATGTCAAATTTCATATCCTCCAGGGCTGCGGTAGCGAAACCGAATGCTGCTAAATGGTGAGGCGCAAATTTCTAATGCCAAAAAGCTTCCGGTTTGGGGTGCTTTATGCACTAGGCCACAATTCGGTTGTGTCCAGAAATCAGAGTAAATATCCATACAACGGTTAAGAGATTGGTTTAGAGATGTGCATTTGGATATCACGCTGACGACAGTTGGACTGTTTAGGTCAGCCTGGAATCCTGTGGACTTAGAAAAAATTCAGCCTATCCGATCTTCACAACTTGAAAGCGCTTCAAAAGGTATAGCAATAAAAGAGGATGCCGCCAGGGCCTGCAGACCGCCTGGCTAGGCTTAAAAATTGTGCAGAGCCAGGCTTTGGACTTTTTAATATATCGGTCGTTCGCCCAAACGTGTCGCAGACGGTTATTGCGTTACTACAGCAATTTATTTTGAAATCTTTCTCTGCACTAAGATGTAGTTTCATCGCCAAGAATATTAAAGCATTTCACACCCGCCTAGGCTCAGGTAATTTCTGTCGTATCCGAAGGTTTCCCTCGATGTTTTATTTTTTGTTAGTCAAATATAAAACTAAACATGGTAAGACATATAAAATAATACTCATTTGCCAAATTGCTTTTCAAAATAAATTAGAATTATGATTCACACCAAACATCAACAAGTGCGTAAGCTAAAAGTCTCAGTTTTCTTAAAACGTGTTCAAGTAAAAATCTACTGGAGTATTCCAAAAATTTGCGAAAAGTTTTTGTTATAAAGCAGTCACATCACAGGGTCATCGAAATTCTGCGTAAATACTTACCAATATGCGGCAACGGGAATTTACTTAAAGTGATTTCGAATCAGTTTCATTGCCTTATTTTGGATTTTTCTTGAAAAGTGGATGTCAACTTGCACCATAGTTATTTGTAAAAATAGAAATCACGAAGAAGGAATTAGAATCGTAACTATATCAGGTCTAAAATATACGGCACTGATATACTAGTTCAGAAAGCTCCGTCGTCTATTACAGATTCATACTTTCAATATTATCAAACTGAAAATGCGAGTCAAATATCGTTGTGAAAACCATGTTAGACCCAGAACTCTGTTAAATGCTAAAACATGCTCACATTTTACGCACGAATGATGGGGTTTAAATCAGATTTGGGAAAGAAAAATAATCTGTGAGGCTCATACAAAGCAGGTTGATGTAGTTAAATCCAATAGGAAATATATACGTTCACCTGTGTGGTCTGCCAAGACTAGAAACGTTGACTATTTTGCCAATCACCAAAATCTACTTCTACATAGTACTGTCTCAACAATACACACTTATCATCTAAGTCTTATTTAAGAGTAAAATGCTAAGACCGAGACTGCTTTACAATACTGTTTGGTGCCCAATTTCAGTTTTTACTGAAGAGACAGATAATTCAGAAGAAGAGAATGCAATCGCTGGAACAAGGATTTATTGGACCAACGTTTCGAATTCTCACTTACAGCCGTCATCAGCTACAGTCACAGATATAAGTGATGGAGCCACCAAGAACGCTATATTTACGAAACGTAGTTTCCACGAAACCAGATGCCTCCTTAAGCCAGCATCACCCGCTTTTATCGTTGGGGATAGTAATTAATACCATGATTGCTTATCAGCACGTCCCCGCCGTTATTTGTCGTGATTTATCATTGTTGTTAATCAGTGGCGTGATGACTACTTAGACATTTCCCGCGCTGCCACTGAAAGGTTGATAACCTTGCCCTCTTACGGTGGCTGATTGTTATACCCAGTCTAAATCTTAGTACACGATATGGAGGTGGAAGTGTATTGCGCAGATTAATGAGCTGTGGCCCGGTGGTTCATGACGTAGGCGGTTCGCGGCTAACGCGGTTGCCGCCTCATGAGAATTTTTACCTCATGTGGCCGGGTCCCGTCTATTGAGCTATGATCTGAGATCGAGCGTCATTCCACCTCACTGCTGCAGCCTGTTTGACTCTTCGCGTCTGTACTAATCTCCCGGTTTCTTTGACGTAGTTGCTTTGAATGCAACAGCACCAGATCCGGTAGATGGCTCCAGACGTTACATGCCGTAGTAGAAGTATGTCTTTCGGCTTCATGATTTGGTCCCTCATAATTGCTTCTGGTCCGCATGCAACTCCAAACGATGCAAGTAGGCAACTGAAAGCTCCCGGGACATTCTTCACGCACGGTAGCGTCAGTCAAAATTGAGAGCCGGTTGGATTTCGTTTATTATCTCGCATGCACATGCACCGATTTAAGAAATGACACAGGTGGACATTCGCTGTAAACACCGTCAAAGTATTGTAACTATGCAGCCTCGTCTTTCGTTTCATAGTAGTGTGTCCAGCACGCCGATAGAGCACCTTTACGCAACTGCTTTTGTGGATTTTCAGTGGTTGATTTAAATACCCGACAGTATGTAGTATTAGTTGCTTTCCTGAACGCTTTAGTAGTTCCAACATGGGAATGATTGCGGCAGACGAGGACATCAAATAAGGCTAGTTGGTTGTTTTCTTCTTCCTCTATTTTGAATTACATTTCCGGCAAGACGATTTTTGGATGTCCTTTAAATGTCAACATCTGTACCCTCTCGATGATGACAAAGACATCATCTACCTGCCAAGTCCAGAATTCCAGTCTAAAGCGCTAAAAGACTAGTGGGTCCAACCGTTGTAGGACCGCTTCTTCTATGAGTCCAGACGCTGATAAATCAACTGACGTGTCTAGTTTAACTCGTAGATTGCTCCATCGGACGTGACGAACAGAAACTTGAACGGCACGCCAATGCACTTACAAATATCAGGGAGCGTAACTGAGGTGGCCATGCGATGATAACAGTCGCTGCTCCATGTGTCCCGAGTACCTTTTTTGTGACTTTCTCCGACGGTGCGCGTGGATGAGGATTCGAAACGCCGGACTAATAAACTTTTTGTTTCATCGACCAAATCCTCACATTATTAACAATTCCTTGGAACCCGATTTCGTGCTTCTAAAGGCAGCCATTTAATAGCAAACTTTAGACCACATGAATGCACGCATACGCATAGTCGTACGCCTGTGGTATTAGGCTTTAGGCATTCAAAAGAAAAGGACTTTGAATAGAACGAATAAGGGAAGGCTAGGTGTTGTCATCGCCTTAAGCAACCTTAGGACATTTTACCTTCAATTTGAAGACCTTTACCGAATAATATTGCAAAAACCAATCATTCACAAGCAAACCGGCGCAAGTATTTCATCAAAAATTTATTGGTTACTAGAACCCGAGTCGTCTCCATAACGTTCCAATTATATTGCCTGCATTTCGAAATAAACACCTTATCCCTTACTCTAGACAACTTCATTCCCTCTGGTTTGGAAAAGCTTGCTAGTATTGAGTAAATAATGACATAAGCCTATTCTAGGTTTGCGAGTTATATAGTGGCTACTAGATTTAGGTGTGCAGCTTTCATTTATATGACTATTATAAAATAATAGAAGTGAACGTTTAAATAGATCCAAATAACTGCAAAAGAACATCCGCACAATATTTTGTCGACCGTGCCTTTCGGCTGGGTACGTTTATTTCAAATTATTTGAGACTTCAGGCAATATCCAAACAGCGTCGTTTACTAACGGGCCGAATAAAAATATTATTCCCAAAGGAAACTTCGTTAATCATCAATGAAAATAGTTGAAGAGGCAATCTTAAATCGCCATTTTCATACCGGTGATCCACAACCTATAACACTGTCCAGAGTTCATTGGTCGTCTCATCAAGTTTAACATCAACCTCGGGGTACAAAGTGACTATTTTAAATACTGCAAACTTCGTGCTGACAAGGCGTTTTACCATTTCTTATCACCACATCAACCCGATAAGTTCATAATACCTGCTTCTGCATAAACTGACAAACGACATCGATCCTCACGCTGACTTCAGGTAGCTAAATCTCAGTGCACGGTAAGTCAGGCCGAAGCCCATTAAGCGACTCCAGGTTAGAATCGCGATCGCACGCAAATTTTCGAAAGCTTCCCACTAAGAGCTTCTAAAACAAATGGCTTCACTGTCAAAGCTGAACACGCTGGGAACGGTTGAACGTATGTCATAGATAATGGCCGAATAGACGTCATAACCTCTTTGAGTGCTGATGATTGCAAAAACCCAACCAGAAAAAGAAGTTGATACCGTATAAGGAATTTCAATCATTTTCATGTGATCTCCACATATGAACAATATCGCACAAGATGTAGATGCTACGTGATTCACGGAGTGTGTGGACACTGGTTAGGAAACGCACAATCGACCTCTGGCTCAACAAACATTGAATCAGGTGACTGTAAGAACCAGTGGTATACCCTCTGATGTTTCAGGCTTGAATTTCCTTTTGCACCGACCTTTAAAACCCTCAATAAAAATTAAACAAACCTTCATTAACTACGAAGGAGGGGTGAAGTCTACCATAGTTTGCCCATTTGACGCCCGAACGCGCCCTATTTAATTTGTCATGTTTAACTGTGAAACAAGATTTTAGGTCCAAGTAGTAAACACTCCGCAGGATACCGGTATTCGAGTAAAGTAATATTGCACGTAGTGAGCTAGGGCTTCAGATGTTCATAGCAGACGCAAATTTATTCCGCACAATAGATAGAACATGGCATTCGCAGTCGCATACATGAAAGTCTTGTTAGCCCTTACCAAATCATGACGTATTCGAGCGGTAAATCGCGACATCCGTTGCCGCAGTTGTTTTTCGTTTCGTCGCGTGAAAGCCAGAAAAGCCGAATTCAGGTGTCGAGCGTGTTGTCGGACTAAATGATTTGACTGCCTCTCCAAGGCGTCGGATGTCTTCTCTATGATCTGTTCCAAAGGACTCCCATCAATCCCGGGGAGAAAAGCAGAGTCCTGTTTGTGAAACAGTAGTCCACGCCCATTAAAGATGGCCAAAAAAGCGAGGAAGAGGAAGAGGGCACAACCCAGGAGAATGATGATGAACTGATTAGTGCGTGAGAAATTCATCCGCAATGAACTGATGCAGGAGCCGGAGACCTCGTCCACTGACTGAGCTGGTCGTACGATTCGGTACGAATAAACGGAGCGCGAAGAGTGATCAGACCTTGTCTTGTTGTCTATTACGTCAGACATGTGCGAATACGTTCGTGAGCCTACAGACCGCGTTGAATTTGACTAAATAAAGCAAAAAACATATATTGACTGGCCATCTGAAATATTTGCATTGCGAAGAGGATGGGAATAAATAAATGTTTTGGCACAGGCAAAAAATCAACTTAAAACTACTTAGTTGTCTTGACTAAGTATGATATAGGAAAGAAAATTCAAACTTCGGCAGTAAAAGTGTTCTTTTGCAGCAACTATACTTCGATAATTGTGGGAAAAGAACCAAATTCATATGGTCTGACTTGGTCGCGCGACAACAAATAGCTCATTTGTTTGAATATCTAAACCGAAGGGATCAACAAGGTTTTTATTATACAAAAGCATTATTTTAAATACAAATCCCCCTTTAAGTTCCAAGGTGCACTCGGTCTGAATCAATATCGTTAAAAGCACTCTTTATAAAGGACGTAACTGGGACTAATTGAGTTACATGCTTTAAAACTGAAAATTGCTTTATCGATTGTTGCAAATAATGTCTGTGATTAAAAAAGAAATTTTTTGCATTCACATTTAAACCAGTGTCTGTGAGCAGCGGTGACAGCATCCATGCCCATAAATTTTACAACCATCTGTCGTAGAATATTTTATAAGACGTGCTCGGTTAAGAGTAATTTACGCTCATATCAATGACAAACGTTGTGCTAAGCGACAGAATGTACACCCACGATAAATACCCGAAATTCAGACAGAGCATCGCAAAGGACGGCATTCAATCAAGGGTGATCTTATATCACGACGATCAAAAAATTTACACATTAACAAAAAGCCGGTGAAGCTAATCTAACTTTGCCTATAGAAATAATGGGCAAAAGTTCTGCAATCAACATTATCAGCAGCAGGTATATGCGGTAGGGATCGGGCTTAGGACCCAAAGCATATGTGACATACAAAGAATACCTACCATACTTATTTAAGTGGGTTTTAATCCGACGCAACTATTTCAGTTTAATGTTTCATCGTACAAGGTAGGGTCGTCTGTTATAGACGGTCTGATATATTTTCTAGCATTTCTTCAACTGAGAAAGATGAAAAGCGATTGTTGTAGACACTTAAAGTTTATTTTCTTTACTTAACTGCTTAAGTTCGGTTACTATATGTGAATGCATTAAAAATTTTTAGCCTGAAAAACAAATTTAACAATTATCTCTACTAATTTTGCCATTCCACTATGCATACATAGGCCTCACCCGTAAAAACCCTATTATCAACTTTCCCGTGAGACAGGCACCTTTGGCTGGTCGAGTGTGCTTGCGGTCCTTCACCCAATCGTTGTCGTATATGCAAACATGTGATACCGCCCAAAACGCGACTGTACAGATCGACACGAAAATATAATTTAGAGATTTCGCCCTAGATACTTTCAAACTATCAAAGACAGTTTTAAAGAAAGTAATGCCTATACTAAAAGTATTTTAGTTCGGACTTATTTGCCAAAGTTAATGCATTTTACAGTAAACGTCCTTTTTATTGATGAAAGTTGGTTCTAAATAATAAGTTCAGTAAAACACCAAGTGCATTTACATGAGGCAAACTGATATATATTTCTTCTGCTTTAAAACAGAACAGAATTCTCAATAGAGGCCTTTCTTTTCCTGTACTCGCATGACAGTTGGCATAGAAATAACGTAGGGATAATTTTACGTGAGCGTTTTTAAATTTCTAATTGCCCAGTCACCCACAACATTAAAATCACCAGTAAACAGATTCAAGTTGCGGCAATGAAGACACTGAATTGTATAAAAGCCCTGTTTCGTTCATATCAATTAATAACGGAAGATAATGAGGTGCGGGTTGAGGACAGAACATTTGTACGCATGGCTATATATGTTTAGGAGGCTGAATATAACGGTAATCTTGAAACTATAGTGGGAGACCTTTAAAATAATAGTTGCCATGTAATGTCTTAAATACAAATCTACAGAATCGGAAGGCTAAGCAAACCGCAGTCAATTATATTGCGTCGGAAAAGTACCAATTTCATTGTCAATAAGATATCTAAGAGATCGTACTCCAATAAAGCCGATATTTTGTTATGGTGAGTTATCTAAAGACAGTATTAAATATATTTGCACAAATCTATAAGCCTCGCTTTGTGTACTAACGGGCTATTGTTAGCAGCACCACTTTGAGAAAAGTCAGCGGGTTCTGCCCACCATTGTTTTGTCTGTTAGCAAACGTGAAATTTTTTCTTGATTTGAAGCAAAGGGAATTATTGAAAGTGTGGATTAGGTAGGAGACGACTTATAGGGAAATGCTATTAATGGAACGTGGTTCAGAATGCCATAAAAGAGGAGGTGTACTTAGCTGTTTACAGTTAGTTATTCAACGAGATTTGGTCCTACAGTCCTACCTGAGTGATACCATACGTTTGGTTTTCTAAAAAAATGTACTAGATATGAATATGCTGACTTTATAAGTATGAAGTTTTTGTATATTCCTTGCCGTTTTTATCCAGCGAGTGACTGTGCCATGAGGGAAGGAGTGCTTATACAGCATCCTCGGTTACTTCAGGTATCAGTTCACACGTGCTCCACTGCGCGTGCATCGAGCCCTGCTTGAGCTCTCTTTATTACCTAAATCCTGCAAGCAGCTGAGAAGACTTGCTGATAAAATTGTTTGAACGGTGTAGAAGACCGTCGGTTACACCACAGTGGCCATGCACTGCGAATTACCACGCGGTTCCCTCCGTGGCCTTCCCGTTGTGATTGCGCCCATCTTATCCTATTAAGCCAGCAAGCGGCTCTGCCGGGGGAGTGTGTAAATGCCACCTTCACTCGCTTCCCTGCGCGTGCTTCGAGCTCTGATTGCATTCTCTTTCCCTTCTTAATCCAGCGAGTGGTTAGGTTAGCTATGTTATCTAATATTGCCTTAGTAAGCTAACCATACGGCATCAATCAAATGGGGTTGCAGAACCAAACCTCGCCAATTTTGCTTTGGGGGTAGCAAGGTCGCTTTTATAAAAATTGAATTGAATTGCTTTCCCGACAGACGTCTGCAAAGTCTGGTACTCTCTAGTTATAGAAGTCTCTTGAAATGATGTTAATATAGGATTTTTTGTTATATTCTGCCCCAACATTTTCGTAATCCAGCCTACTTATGGAACTTGAGTGATGCTCTTTTATGCGCCTTTTTCTACCCAAAAATATTGGCATTAATTTCCAAAAAATCAAGGCTATTGTCCAACTTTTCGCAGAAAACTGGCGCAATGCTTGACAAAATGATAAGTTGAATGCTCTGAAGAGCGCCCACGAGGAACTTTCCTGGGCAACTGAAGCGGTAAAGATACCGGTGACTCAATTTTAGAACACCTAAAATTGACAGCACAGCCACAAGTAAAGTGTAATGCAGAAGGATTATCAACACAGAAAATTCATATTGACCCAACTGTGAAAAACTCGGCGCCGAGTTTTTCACAGTTGGGTCAATATGAATTATTCAAAATATGCCAAAACATCAATGAGCAACACAGAAAAGACAGGTAAAAAATACCGTCTATGGCTAATTTACTGACTTCCGTCAATATGTATCTCACACAGTCCAGATGTAGCTGAGACTGCACGAAAAGCTTTTGATTCGAAGTATCTGAAAACCAAGATATGGGATCAAATGCTGATGTTTACATTGACACTTTACCAACCTGACTGCTCGGGGATTTGATTGAGGATTGGTGAAAAAAAACTAGGCGAATTTCAGTTTAAATTACTTCTTAACATTACTTTTAACGCAAGGGATATATTCCTTCTAATTTTACTGCATAGACATAACCTTAAAGGCGAATTTTAAGCTAAGCAGCTTAAAAAGATTAATTTATTTTGTCGGAGAAAATGATATTAAACCGTTTACTTCATCTTCCTGTCTTATCAGAATAAAAACTTTGCCTTTATGGCAGTCTAATTTTACAGAGTAATTAACGAAATTAGACTACCTTTTTACGTTTGGACATTTAAATGCCCAAAACAATCAGGTTTTAAAGCTAATTTGTTCGGTATTAACTGTTAATGTCATATGCTTGTGGCTTAAGTGCTTCATTTCTAGGTATGATTCTACTTTAGTCCCTAGAAAGGATCACTAATGGGGCTTTGAAGACCGAAAATTAAAATTTAATGTGGGTTTATATCCTTATTCTATGCAAAATAATTAGTTGCAAGAGATCTCACACCGAAATTGCAACTTGTGCAATAACTGAATTATGCAACATAAGCATATGAGATCCAAAATGTGTACTTTGCCCTCTTGGTAGTTTGACAATAATTCACCATTTTTACGAAGTACCGACTGAAAATCATTCCCAAAAGAGCGTTTGTCTTCCAAACAGATGATATTAAGAGCAAATATCGCCTATTTCATAACATAGCATGCAAACCAACCTTTACGACCAGCTTTGCTAGTATACGAACCCTCAAATTTCTCATTGTAATTTACTTCAAGTGGCACAACAGAAAACGTACTGACATTCAAGCTTAAAATGAGCGTTCAGTCGACTTGCATGAAAGTCTAGCTGCGAAGCAAAAAATAAAATAACCAAAACACTTCTTAGAATCTTCATTAAATTGCGACCACGGACGGCCGACGTAAAACGGATTAGAGAATTAGTTCTCCATTAATTAACAAACCAACATAAAGAATGAATATAACGTAAGCTTGGCAGAGAAAACAGTGTATAATAAGGCAAAAAATGTTTAGGCGAATTCGGGGTACAGGCCGCA
Source organism: Spirometra erinaceieuropaei (assembly GCA_902702965.1). Lineage (NCBI taxonomy): Eukaryota > Metazoa > Platyhelminthes > Cestoda > Diphyllobothriidea > Diphyllobothriidae > Spirometra > Spirometra erinaceieuropaei. Next base: position 387,733 of record CACRXP010000345.1, on the reverse strand, counting down.
GATCAGAGAACACAGTCCGGAATTAAGCTACAGCTGCCACGGAACGCGTTAAAAATTCTGATAACAGTCATTTTAGGCAAAAATTCTTCTTGTAAATAAGATGAGCACACGATCTCTGGGACAGTAGATGTATTCGTCTGAGCTTTCGGTCGCGTACAGGAGACCATCTCCAGAGACTGTGAGAATGCGGCGTCAAGTGAGCAGTTTTTGTGGTCAAGCCATTAAGGGGGGGGGATAGGAGTGCAGGGGGTGGTATTCGAGAGAAGCTGAGTCCCACGCCGTCTGACGGCGGCCTAACTGCGTGCACCCTCGACTGAGAATTGAGTCTCGCCTCTCGGCCGCGGGAACGGAGAGTGTGATAGCAGGGGGCATATCAACGTGTCTGTTGATAGAGTTGGTGTCAGACACCCAGGCCTCCAGCAGTTCTCGCCCCGTCTTATTGCTGGCTCGCGCCACTATCCGCGTGCACGCGAAGTGGAATTGGTAGCCTTCCTCCAGGGTGTGAGTGGCGACCCGAGACAACAGGTCGCCTCTTCGGACTGCCCGTTTGTGCTCCATTATTTGTGAGCTAAGCCGTCGTCTGGTCTGTCTTCTGTAATGGCGAGGGCAGTCCCGACATGGGATCTGATAAACGACACCCGACTGTTCTCCTGCGTCCAGTCGGTCCTTCACTCGCAGGATTTTTCGTCTTCAATGGCAGAACATACGTGCAGAGCAAAGGAACACCGATGGGTTCGCCAATATGCAGCCTAGTTGTGGAACTAGTCTTACAGGAACTAGAAAACGTCGCCTTCGACCACTATGAACTTGCATTTTGGCGACGGCACGGCGACGGTACGTTCGTTATAATTGAAAGGAGCAGACCGGCCGACTTTCAATACCTGGTTAACGGCATCTTCCCCGACATTCGGTTCACAAGGGAAGAAAAACATGCCAAACAGTTGCCTTTCGTTGACGCTCTCGTCACACGCACGTCCAATGGCGAACTCAGCACCACGGTGCACAGAAAGGCGACTTACATGACCCTGATTCTCACCTACGAAATTAACCACGCAATGGCGCATGAACGCAGCTGTGTCAGAACACTCTTACAAGGGTTAAAAACGCACTGCAGTGAACCGGAGGGACCAGTACGAGAAGTATGACATCTTCTGGATCAACTGGCAAGGAATGGATACCCCAACAGCTTCTTCAGCCGCTGCCTCCGCACGCACCCACGGCGAACAAACGGAGGAGAGCCGCCAACACCCTGACACCCTTTACCATTTAGTAACAATGTCTCCGGAGCGATGGAACGTATCGCTGGAGAGTTCGGCGTGGGTATCGCTCACTGTCCGACAGTGACCATGCGCAACAGAATCATGCGAGTGAAGGACCGACTGGACGCAGGAGAACAGTCGGGTGTCGTTTATCAGATCCCATGTCGGGACTGCCCTCGCCATTACAGAAGACAGACCAGACGACGGCTTAGCTCACAAATAATGGAGCACAAACGGGCAGTCCGAAGAGGCGACCTGTTGTCTCGGGTCGCCACTCACACCCTGGAGGAAGGCTACCAATTCCACTTCGCGTGCACGCGGATAGTGGCGCGAGCCAGCAATAAGACGGGGCGAGAACTGCTGGAGGCCTGGGTGTCTGACACCAACTCTATCAACAGACACGTTGATATGCCCCCTGCTATCACACTCTCCGTTCCCGCGGCCGAGAGGCGAGACTCAATTCTCAGTCGAGGGTGCACGCAGTTAGGCCGCCGTCAGACGGCGTGGGACTCAGCTTCTCTCGAATACCACCCCCTGCACTCCTATCCCCCCCCCTTAATGGCTTGACCACAAAAACTGCTCACTTGACGCCGCATTCTCACAGTCTCTGGAGATGGTCTCCTGTACGCGACCGAAAGCTCAGACGAAAACACCTACTGTCATAGAGATCGTGTGTTCATCTGCTTCACAACCAGAGTCTGGGGTTCGCATATTCGCTTATATCAGCAAGAAATTCTTTTATGGATCGTTGAACGAACCTGCACGACTTAATCGCAAACATTTTTCTCCACTGCAAAGTTATTATCAGATGGGAATCCTAGGCATTGGGAGAATTACATTGGCGAGAACTGAACAAAACTAACACAGTCCCAGAACCTGTCCGTCAGTTTTCTGTACTCCTGCCGTTGTTCTTTTAGAGCTTTTTTGCATTTAAGTTTTTTACTTTTTCCTGAAAGCTATGGCATATTAGGCCCATAAACTACGGCAGTAGTAGGCGTCGACAATAAATTACACACATGCCTTCAACAAAGTTTTCCATAATATAATGACAAGAATCATGACAGGTTAATTATGCCGGTTTTAGAAATTCAAATCCAACTACCGGACTGATAACATGAACTTCGGAAAGTAAGACCTTGCATACACAACTTGTGACATTTCTGACATGCATTTGACTGCACAAAACTGAAGGAAACTGAGCCATCAGGTCGACTCTAAAGGTTTGCGTCCTCTCCTTTCCAAGGTTGAAGCAGTTCGTAATTTCCCCCCACCAACTTCCAAGCGACAAATGCCGCGATTCCTCGGAATAGTTAATTTTTACCGCCGGTTCCTACCGAACTGTGCTGACCTCATATTGCGGCTCACCAACATTCTTTCTGGTCCCAAAGGCGTCCTCGAGCTGACTGGTGAAGTACGGACTGCTTTTGAGAGAATCAAGAATTCCTTTGTCGACGCCACCTTACGCTAGCATCCCGCTCCCGAAGCTCAGCTGTCTCTGATGGTAGATGTTTCGACCGTATCCGTAGGTGCAGTCCTTCAACAACACCTTGCTGGTTCGACTCGACCACTTGCCTTTTTCTCCAAAAAGCTCCTACCAGTCGAGACACGCTACAGTATCTTTGGCCGTGAACTACTTGCCATTTACCTGGCAGTGAAGCATTTCCGGCATTTGCTTGAAGGTTGTGACTTCACTGTTTACACTGACCACAAACCGTTGATTTTTGCACTTCGTTCTTACCCCGACAAGTACAATCCGAGGGAAGTCGCTAACCTGAACTACATTTCCCAATTCACCACCGACATCCGCCACATTGATGGCACGAAGAATGAGGTGGCTGATATGCTGTCCAGACCCTCACTGTCTTCCCTCCAACTCTCACACGGGATCGATCTTTGCGCCATGGTGGCTGACCAACAGCGAGTCGGTTGTCCTGCCGACGAGTCTGTTAGTGGTCTCCAACCCAAAGACGTTCCTCTGACCACCAGCTCTGATACCATACTTTGTAACGTCTCAACTCCATTTAATCGCCCTTTCGTGCCCGCCTCGATGCGTCGAACTGTATTTCAAGCTCTGCATGGACTCTCCCACCCTGGGATCGGAGCCTCTCAAAAGCTCCTCGCAGAAAGGTTTGTCTGGCATGAACAAGAACGTCAAAGCTTGGGCCCGTTCGTGTCTGAGCTGCCAGCGCAACAAGGTGCAGAGTCACAACAAGTCCCCACGAGGCACGCTCCCCAGTCCCGACGCACGGTTCAGTCATGTGCACCTGGATGTCGTAGGCCCCTTGCCTCCATCCAATGGTTATACCCACCTCTTTACCTGTGTCGATCGATATACCCGCTGGGCTGAAGCTATTCATTTGTCGAATGTGCAGGCTGAAACCATCGTGAAGGCCTTCGTCAGTCGTTGGGTCGCCATGTTCGGTGCCCCATCCACGGTTACGACTGATCGTGATATCCAAGTTGAGTCGACACTCTTCCAAACGCTTCTCAATTCCCTTGGCTGCACACGCATTCGGACGACAGCCTACCACCCAACCGTCAACGGTATGGTTGAGCGTTTCCATCGCCAGATAAAGACCGCCCTGCGTGCCGTAGAAGACCCAGGAAACTGGTCGGACAACCTTCCTCTTGCACGCCTTGGCATCCGCGCAGCTCTTTAGTCGGATCTCGGCTGTAGCGCAGCTGAATTAGTTTTCGACACTACCCTTCGACTGCCAGGCGAGATGATTACCCCAACCTCTCGTGGGGTCGAAGAGACTTCTGACAACTTTGTGCATCGTTTGCGGCAATTTATGCGCTCGCTTTCCCCCGTTCCACCTAGAACTCCAATGTCGAGGAAGACTTGGACAACTGTACTCATGTCTTCGTCCGGTGTGACCGTGTGCGTCAGCCGCTGGAATCACCATACGAAGGACCGTTCCGCGTGCTCGCGCGCAACGCCAAGACCTGCGGGATTCTTCGCGGTGACAAGGAGGACGTGGTCAGTGTCGATCGGATCAAGGCTGCTGTTGCAGAGGAGCCGCCGGACCTGTCACAAGGACAAAAATGTGCTGACCGCCTAACCCCTGTTCCTCCATCTTCTCTATCCCCTGCACATTTACCGTGTCCACTGCCTCGCCCTTCTCCTCCCTGGCCCTCTGCCCCTCCATCTCCCATACTTCCTCTCCCAACATATCTACAGCATCCAACTGCAACACTATCCTCCACCATAGCACGCAGTCAACCCTCTTCGACTGTACCTCCTGCATACATCGCTCGTAGTGACTATCACGTTTATTTCCCGGATCGTTTAGCTACGCATTTATTCTAGACTTATGCATATCCTCCGGCGCCGTATTACGTCGCCCTCCGGTCTAGTAGGGGAGTACTGTGGTGAGATACCGGACTAATTTACCTTTGACAATTTAGCCCCATTTGCTCTGACCGGATTGCTTGTTTGAATGTGACGAAAAACGACACACCTGTACAACTCGCCTTGCTAGCGTGCTCCGCTGTGGTATTCTATTGTCAGTTTTCTTAACGTTCAAAATCTCTATATTATTCACTGTTCAGTTTTTACTTGCTGCTTTTAAGGCTAGGGGCTCATGAGATATAACTCGTTAGTTTGTGTGAACATTACCATTTACGACAAGTCCATCGTCAGAGGTAGCAGCGGCAGAACAAGCGACAGTTATAGGGCACGTAGGCCAATCATCGACCGACGGCGCAAGACTGGAGGTGACTATGCAGGGTTCTGTACGCCGGCGCCAGATCGATAAACCGATTGACCGAGTTCTCATCCGAGTCCCAGGCTTCAACCAATTCTCGGCCTGTTTTGCTTCCGGCGTGGGCGACTATTTTGGTGGCTGCGAGGTTAAACTCCTGACCAAATTCGTAGATGTGGGCAGCCACTTGTGATAATGCGTCGCCTCGCCGCAAAGCCAGCTTATGTTCGTGTATGCCCGATCCGAGCGTGCGCCCAGTCTAAACTGTGTAGTTACAAGGACAATTTTGACATGGAATGCGATACACTACTCCAGACTGATCATCAGGCTTTAATTGGTCTTTGATTTTCATGACCCTCTTGCGCATGGTGGCTTTGGGGCGGGGTGCAATTCCAACACCTTGCTCCGCAGCAATGCGTTCGGCTGCTTCTGAAACACCCTTGCTGTATGGCAGAGAATGCCATATCGTCGGTGACGTTGATGCTCAAGTTCTCTGGTGGCGACCGCGTAGGCAGCGACTTATTAATGCCCTCGGATAGCCATTTTGCACTTTAGCTGCCTCAGAGGAATATTGATGTCGCGAAGGTACAAGAAAAGAGGATACACGAGAGTCTTAAAACGAACAGGAATCCTTTCATCCATGTCATGATGTGCCAAATATAACTAAAATACAGCGAACACTTCGTGAAATGGATGACAAGCGTCTTTTTTATGACGGCATTGTCACGACTGTCTTTCGACAAAAAGGGCAGAAACGATGTTGTGAAGACGTTCTGAAAATTCCCGTCCAGTTTCTACAAGTTAACCCGGCGTCCTAGGAATACCCAATCCATGATCGACTGGCCGAAAAAAGAGCGGTGCAGACTGGAGCAGCAGTCGACAAGGCCAACCATTATCGCCGCTACCGAAGTTAAAGAAACGTTTTGCAAGTCTCTAATTTCGCAGATCAATAATCTTAAAAGGCGACCTTGTCCATCTTGTTTGCCATGCCATTGGACATTCGGCGCACGTATAGACCTCGTTGGACCTCTCTGCACTCAACGCTCTACTGATGCCGCATCTCATCCCCTGTCCGAGAGTCCGCCTACACCTCCATCTCCATAACCGCAACCGCCCTGTGTCGTCGAGAGCCACTACTGCTCATTCGCTCACCACCATCGCCCCTGCATCAGCAATGAGGACTCGACATAAACATGGCCCTATCGTTGTCGTACTTTTACAACACGCATTGACTTGATCAGTCATTTACGAATCACCATACTGAGACTGGCGAATCAATGTCAGGGGCATCAACACCCGCACAGGTCACACCCGCCCCAATTGCACACACCGCCCATGGTAATAAGGCCACCAAATGAACGGAATCATGCATAAGTTTCTCCGCAAAAATCTGCGATTAAACACTCTAGTAGATAAGACCCATCACCTCACATCGCCCTCGTCAGGCCACACCTTCCCAGACCAGAAATAAACCCACCATTTACACAGGAGATATACCTCCCAACTAAGAGGGAACATGTTTCTTGGTGTATGACTTGATCACTAGGTCCTGTATGGCATATGTAAGCAGACTATTTTGGGTCTGTCAGTAACTTTTGTCCTACCACCGCCTCAGATGGTTAACAGGATCGGACAGTGGACTAGTATCTGGGAAGGAGAAGAGGAAATTAGGTCCATTCTGGGGACTCCGTCCCCAGGGTACTCCCCTTTGACCATGTCATGTTCATAGTAAACGCTGACCATTGTATAAGACAGTTAAACTTCAAAATAGCAAACTGCATCGGCAATACGGAAAAGAGAAATACCATGTCGTATAGTCTCCGATAAATGGAGTCGGCAAATCAACTTTGGACCCCTTAACGAATATTCAAATTGGCTTTTGCAGTTCAGAGCACCATCTAAGCACGACGTTTCGGATTCCTGCTCGAACCCATCACCAGAGACAAAAGCAGATAAGGGTGGTTCATGCATAAAGGGCTGCAGTAGTTATAGGATGCAGTAGCCATGCTACCGCATACCTATGAATATTCACGGCTGCCCCCTTCATCAGAGATCGTTGCACGTGGTGTCATGGCCGACCTTCGCGTCGTTAATTGCTGCAATTTCATCACGTGCGTTGGATGTTGGTGTGATGATTGCTCGACCATCTGACGCACTGACCCTAGTGTTGGGAAAAGTGTTCACCTGTGCGTTTCCCGCGTGGCCAATTACTCCGCCTAGGCAAGGTCTCAGCACCGAGTGTGGAATGGGAAGGTCGTTGCACTTGGAAATGGACTGGGACCAGTAAACCATGGCTCAGGTAGCTCCCGGCTCACGCGGTTGTCACCTCTTGCAAGAATTTCGACCTCATCGAATTTGAATATGTGGCCGGATCTCGTCGAATGAGCTGCAACTTGAAAGCTGGCGTCATTTCTCCGCACCGCTGCAGCGTACTCGGCACGCTGCCACGGCAAGAAACGTCTGGAGTCGTTTTAGGATCTGGCGCAGTTGCGGACAAAGCAACTACGCCGGAGAGACCGGAAGACAGCTGCGAACGCGAACGCCCTCTATGCATGAACCACCCTTATCTGCTTTTGTATCTGGTGCTGGGTTCGAGCAGGAATCCAAAACGTCAGGCCAGCAAAGCTCTTGTTCCAGCGATCGTGTCTCCGTCTTCGAGACTGCTTCCTAGGACTCGTCTGTTTGCTTCTATTGGCACTATCTAAACATTCCTGACGATGGAAAGTACAGTTTTTGTATTGAGACAATAAATTCAAAAGGCTTCTGCCGGGCTACTCTTGAGATTTTTAAAGCTACCTATGCGTCATTTAAATGGGTCTAAAAAGCCATATACCCCTTCCCATAAAGACAATCATTTTGATTTTAAGGAGAAATATTGTGTAAAAAGCTTTGAAAATCTGTAAGGCCATAGTTGTAGTGTCAACGAACATGATTGATTTCAGTAATAAAACACAAGAAAATCTTTAAAAACTCAAAGACCCACCAAGAGTTTTTATTTTGCCTATCTCGCCTGACAAAGAAACCAATTTGTTTTAAACTATGTGTCAAAGATCGGTCGACTTTTACAACCTTTTCGGGTTGTGAACGGATTGAATTGTAGCTACACCGCTGGCGACTTTCAGAATACATTATCTTTACCACTCTTCGAGTTTACCCGCTGAAATGACGGGTTCGATGGAAAAAAGCAGACACGCGGAAATTAAGAATCCATTAATGAAAACATTTAGAAAATTTTAGTAGATACATATTCGCAAATGAACCTGAGCGATAAGAATTGAAAATCACCACCTGAGAAAGGAATCGAATTGTTCTGTTTAGAATTAGGCTAATTTTTCACAAAATGGATACTTTGTGAAGCAACTTGTGTACTTTGCTGTGAATAGAAAGCCAAAAGGCTCACATCAATTTTTCCGTCAATAAGGCGACTGATTGACCGTTGGTTTTGACGATGTTTTCTTTGTGCTCCACTGCAACTTGGGAGCAGGAAGGGTGACTCGTGCGTGAATTAGTTTATAGTGATTTTAAATTCGCAAAGCAGTCACCTCATTCACTCTTCCTCTCCCATCTTGACCCAGTGTCAAGATAGAGTAAAGAGAACCAGAGGCGAGTGAGGGCAAAGGTGCTAGTAAGGCCGGAGCCGCTCCTAGGCGTACCACTACACATGGCTCAGGCTCCATATAGGCCAAATCAAAAAGCAGCCATTGCAGCCTGACTCTCAGTTCACAGGTCCACCACTCCAAACGAACACATGTTGGGCAGACTACGAAGTAAGAGTTAAAACATCATTTGGTAACCTTCTAAGCCATGGCTTTTAGCGCACCGGATTGTTGTAAGGAAAGTGCGTTGAGTCCTCTACCGCACCCATTATTCGAATTCCCAGGCCCTAACCACTGTCCGAGCCGGTCAGCTGTCTGGTGTCGAGAGTGGGCTTTTTCAATGAACTGTGCTGAACTTGTAGACTGCTGAGTTGTTTAATGTAAATTTTAAGACGTATACTTTCCCAATTATGAATAAGGAAAATATGCAAAAGCAGGATAAACATTTCCAGGAATAATGTTCCGGCAAACCGCTAACTTCGAATTTAATGGCTTTTGCACGCTAAACCTAGGGTCTTAATAAAGACATCTTTTAAGTCAAAAAGTTTAAGTATTTAATATATATCTCCTTAAAGTACCATATTTCATCAAACGATGAACTGCGAAGGACTTTGCTGGTCACATTCTAAACAATTTTTGAATGTCTGTATCGGAAAATCCACAAAATATAACAGGACTGACGTTTATTTCACTGCCATATTGACGGTTTGGACTTTATCACTCGTACACATAATTCAAAAACGCCTTTAATCTTATTATTAAAACAATCTGCTGTTCTCAACGCAGATATCCTCAAGTTCAGCTAAACTGGTATTCTTCTAAATGTTTGGGCTCGGTTGTTAAAACGATCATCAAGTCTTCCAAGTGAAATCAAACATTAAATACAAAAAGTACTGCAAGTATTGATGCGGCCAAAAAATATTAAAACTCGAAACACAAATAATGAAATTAATTTCGAACAAAACAAAACGACGACTTTAATGCTCAGCCCTGGTCTGTTTGGTCTCATTATTCACTATTTGTCGGAACCCAAAACTTGAAGATTTTATGCTTGGGTCAAAGGTTTTTTCTCCTAAATTGATGTTTAAAGTAAAACATAAGCGCAGTTTTTCGAGGACGGGAGGCGATGCAAAAAATGCGAGCGATGTGATTGACTAAGGCATCCTAGCCTGCGAACTCTGTAGACAACTGCAAACGTAATGACGAAGTAACGCACAAAGTTCCGTTTAACATTGACAAAAGCAAAAAATAAGGAAATGAACATATATGGCAAGTTGCGCAAAAACCCTCATGTCATCAAACTGCTGCTGATGTCCGGAATATCACGTTAAATAACAAAAACGTTTTTTAACTTTTGGCCGACACCTAACCTTTTCTTCGTTTTTTACCTTTGTAACAACGTGCTGACGAAATTCAACAGTCATTTAAAAACACAAGGTCTTGATTTAACCACTGCATTGCTTTTTTAAACAGGTTTCCTCTTAGGTTCTGGGGATAAATAGCTGAAAATAAGGGATTAGAGAGAACAAGACTAGTTCTCACTAACTAATTTCCATAGACTGTCATGTGAGGATTAACCGGTAGAGAAATGGCGGTCAGCGGCCTCAGTTCAACTGAAAGCAACCAACAAGGAAAGTTTTGATTTGCGAAGTCAATAAGAACTTAATTGACACAAAGCAAAATCCGTGTGCTGCAAGGGAATTTTAAAGATATTGCCCACTGTGTTGGAAAATTGCAAAATTAATTAACTGGTTCGTATTAAAATGCAGAAGAAAGCCGGTGAGGAAGAGACGGGAGGTAGCTGAATGCGACAATTATTAGCTTTTCTCTATAACTGCATTTTGGTCATGATCATATTTTATATTCTGTTTTTGATCTCTCAGTATGTTTAGAGACCAAAAAGCTCCCGAACATCAATCTTTCAAGAGTTTGCTCTAGAACGTTGCTAACAATCAGGTTAACAGGGCTTGACTCTGTACGATACTGCCTATGGTTCTGGGATTTCGCTTAGATTACTAAATCTGCAAAGATTCACGAAATGCTCGGAACACAATAGTCTTATTAATGCTTCACAAATGAGCGTGTATTTATGTCTATTGTGTCTTGTTCACACCGAATTTCCATTTACATTATAAGAAAGTCCACCTCAACTGCATTACCGAGGTCATGTGCGGGACCAAATAAGAATCTTAGAGACCAACTACATTGGAATGGGCTATGACGAACAATAGAAGGAAACATGACTTTACCCTTGAAAAATGACCATGATATTCTTAGTTACATGAAACTACCTGAAGACTGTTAAAATATTTGAAGAGAAAAGATTTTCTTGCATTCACTTTTGCACTTTACAAAACCGAAGAGAGTTTTCGTCCCATAAATCGGACACATGATATTTTGCGCACAAGCGCAGGCTTCTGAATCCGTAATTTACCGTCGATATGGACTGCCATTCCAACGTGATATGTCGGCTGTAAAAGAATCAAAACCGCATAGGTCGCAATGCTTGAAGTTCATGAAATCCCACAGCATTCAGAAAATTCAGTACCTTAGCTTGTGCAAAAGACAAATTTCTTTAAGAAGGACTTTGTGAAAGTTCAGTCTTTGATGTTTTTGATGACGCAAAATTATCTTTGCCAATTTTATCCTCTTCCACTTTTTCCTGTACTGATTTCGTTAATGTTTGCAAGTTTCTAAGACAATAGATCTAAAAGAGACAGCTGCTGTAGAATTTGGCATACTTAACTTAAATTAACAGATAACGTAACTCTGCATAAGTCTGCACATTACAGACAAGATAGTTTTCAGAAAACGTTCCCAAGTGGATTAACGAAATGTCTGACGAAGAGTTGGTCGGTGACCAATAGCCCGCCATCAGTTTTGAAATGTATGAATGAAAGGTGACTGGAAATATAGAAGCTTTTAGGGAGTTCTAAAAACTCTTCTGAGTCGATCGAGTAAAGCCAATATTTCACTGAAAGTAGTACGTACATTGCTTAAAGTCGAACGTCCTAAACATGCCTCTCAAGAGGAAAACTATCGCATGTGATTGGGCGTTGGTCATTAAATAAGATCTCGAATAGAAAAGTGCTACATAGTCCCAGACGTGTTGACCTTCTAAGATAAAGCGACATCATACCTGTGGCAAATCCAATCGCCACAATTACTGGCTGTGGGAGATTGGAAATCTGAGATCCTAATTTATCTAAAGAATTCTATGCAAGTTAATACCAGGTAGACAACCAGAAAACGGCAAATCACAAGATCTATTTGACTTTAACTTGTAAAATGTCAGTGGGGAAAGTTCTATACCAGCTTTGAATAATTTATCTCTCGTTAGAAACTGGATGGTTTAATTAGATTTCGTGTTTTAGCAAAGTATGTCTTCAGATCATTTGGCACATAAAGGAGGACGTTTCGTCTTATTAACAGGCCATACACCTTTAACTCCACGGAGTGCTTCTCAAAAATTATAAAAAAACTCTTGTTGACTCAGCAACACTAGGTTCTATCGATTAAATCTAGACCAAAAAGACCAGAATAAGTTAAGCAAAAACCAAATCTGAAATGCAAAATGTATTAAGGGTATTTCGTGTTGGGTTTAAAAAAAACATCAATGCCACAGCCACGTAAATGAGCCAGTCAAAGACGTACCAAGAACGAAGATCAGTTACTTGTGTCGTTATGTACTTTTTGAAAATAAATTTAGCTTGTGTAACATTAATTGCCGAATTTTAAACCCGCGGATAAACTATCCGATCCCACTATATTTAAAGTACTACAGGATGCGGAGATGCTATTTTTTATTATGTATTCTAGAAAAAGCGACAGTTTTACATATGTTTAAAATTTGTTAATTGGATAAACAGGTAGACGTGAAAGGTGATACTTGCAATTTTGTTGGAAAAGCAAACGTGGTGGTTGTTGGTCATTTTCAGAATAAACCCTACGTTCAACTGCTTAATGCCGATGGATTCTAACTGCCCTGTTACGAATATTAAGGCTATTCTTGTTCCTACATCAGCTTTGGCAGCAACAATGCTTGCAATCAGAACCGCTTAGGGTAAATTTATCTTTCAGCTACGAAACACTTATTTCGTTCATTAAAACATTGTCGAATTTAACTTTCGCATGCCTATCCGTTTGGTGGCTTCCTATGAGCTAGCTTTTTATTTGTTTTCTCTACATTTTTGGCTTAGGACAGAAACGAAAACGTAACCTAACCCAACTTTTATGCTTTATGGAAAGGAAAGTAAGTTTGGAAGTCCCAGACAATTGAGATTGTCTGAGAAACTAAAAGGGATTGCGTTTGTTTCCTTGACGATTTAAAATAGTAATGGAACATTAGCGTTTTTAAATGTCTCAGAAGGAATTCATATAATCAGATGTAGCTTAGGCAGAAAATGAATACAATGAGCGATATTCTTGTAAATAACGCATTATCAAATCCAGAAAGTGACTTAATGACAAGGATTACGGCGAGCATCGTCACCTTTATTTAGTGAGTGTACTCGAAAAGCAAGAAACCTTTTATAAAAGATGTTTTATTTGAAGGCTGTTCCAAGAAAATATGAAATGGCATTTTAGATAAAAGCAAGTGATATATCAAGGTTGTCTATTATGTCGCCGAGTGCTGGAGGCCACGGTTTATTACTTACTATTAGTTTTTTTCGACAGAACGTCAATATATGCGGAAAACATACATTGTCCGTTGTGGAAAAAATATGTGATTTACTTAAATGTAATTTAGGTTATATATCAGATGAGAGGTAATAGTTTTGGAGAAAAATGGAGCGAATTCATCATCAGATTCCGGAGTTACCAATTATGAGTACGCGTGCTAAAAATGCTGCAATAGTTTCTTCTAACCGTCATTTGCTCCACTGAGCAGAGAAGTACTGGCGATATATAGCCAAGTTTTTCTGTCAGGTAGCCACATTTTTGCTTTATGAATCGTTAACAGGCACTTTCGAGTTTAGTAAGATGACACTATGATAAATTTATAGTAAAGGAACAAGGCCAACGGAGGCAGGCCAACCAGGAAGGTACTCAAGCAGACGGAGTGGCGATATTGTTTGTCGAACACTAAAAAGTTTCATATGCCTGTAAAGTTTGTTAACAGAAAACATTTGTCAATGTTCCTTTGTAGAACAAATAGGAAGAGAATGACGCGATTTAGACTACATTGGCAAAATTTAGAGCAGTGCTGTATTTTTACAACAGGAAACTGATAACAGGAAGTTTTTGTCTGTCAAAGTGTGTACTAATGAAAGATACTTATTCTGGATGAGTTTTTTTATTTTTATTCAAGGTTGCAAAGACGATCCAGGTGTTCATATTTAGGACGATCATCTCATGAAAACAAGGTGTCCCGATTCCAATATTTACGTATATTAACCCTTATAGTTTAGGTCATAAGCAAGTGCGGAAAGCAGCTAAGTTGGAGGTCGACCATAGATACAGGAAGATATTCACGACGATGCCCACTGTGTGCTCCACAACAAGGCGATGCGATTTGAAGACCTGTAAATTCCAGATGAAAACGTCTCCGTAGAGACTCAATGGTGTCAACTATGAAATGACAGTTTGACCGCCGATTCCATCGATGTATCACAACAAGGTGGGAATAGGTTCGGCGACCTTCGCAGAATCCACCGCACACTCTTCTCCTCCTCCTCCTCATGTGGACACGGTGTGAAGACATAGTTAAGAAAAACGGAGAAGGAGAGGGTGCAGGTGGCTGGCACGGCCGGACACGCACATAGATTTACCACCACACTCTTTGGTCCGCAAAAAAACATCAGGCTGTAATTTTAGCCAGCAATAAAGATCGGTCAGAATGAGCGGTATGACACAAACCACTGGACAACCGTGTACACGACCTGTATACCCAGCGGGAGCGAAAGCGCATCCACCAACAGGGAACCAGGTTTCAGAGGACTTCCAGCGCACATCGGGCTGAGAGAGCCGTGGCTTAGTTGTTCATGGCGTAGCAGACGCTCACAGGGCTTAAGGCCTGAAAGAGTGACAGACAGTCCTGTATTTAGCCTGGACCATCAATTTGCAAAGGCTGGATAACCAGTCAGTCATCGACTGAGAGGCACTACAAATAAAGTATACACAGACTTCTCACACGCGTAAGAGTATGAGAAGCCACGTTAAGAAGGAGTAATCGCAGCCTGGCTCTCAGCCCACTAGTTCCCCACTCCAAACAAACACACAAGTAAGCAGACTGCGTTGACCGAGTTGAGGCGTCAGTCGGCAGCCCTCCAAGCCACGGCGCTTGCGCACCGTAACTGTCTCAGGCTCGAATCACACGCAACAGAGCAGTCACACGGGGAAGGAGCTGAAAAGCACACGTCGCTCTTGCGTGGGGAGTGGCAAACGGCCGTATCCATAAACGTAGAACTAGCGTGATGGTGTTGTATGATAGTATTCACATTTGTCGCTCTGACGGAGTATAAAGCCAGTTCACTAAGAAAACAGTAAGCCTCTCTGTCTGCAGTCTCCATGCCATCTTCACTCCTGTTAGTATTCTGAACCCGCACCCGTCGGAATTATTTTCAAGATAAGACAAGAAAAATTCTCAGAGAATGAACGATTTAATTTTTGGCTAATCGTTAAATGTGAGGAATAACCGTGAACAGTTTTCACTTCTTTTTTTGATGCGAATGAAAATTCATTACATTTGTTAGAAAAATCGACCAACCAGCGCTGTTTTTGCATCTGTTTTTATCTGCTTTATTTTTACTCCCATACAATACATTTGTTTTCCTTCTGTTCAGTTATAGTCTCAAATAGGCGATTTGTAAAAGACTAACGTTCGGGGTCACTTTTTAGAAGTCATCTTATTTATCAACTAATAGCGAATACTGTGCAAATTAAACTATGCCTCCTTTTGTGAAAAAGTTAACTATTTAATATTTGACAACTATAAAAGCACGAGATAAGCTGCCAAGTCATGCAGGTATTTTTAAATTTCGTAATATTTCATGATCTACGTTGCCTTCTATGTAAATCCTAATGCCACAACATTTTCAGGACCTTGTTAATTTGAATTAAAATTCTGCAGTGTAAAACGCTTATAGTTCAGCATTTTTTTGTTAAACTTTATGCCTTATTAGCCGACATTTAAACAGGCTTATCTTTTATTTACTGCCAGAGTGGCCTTATATTATGCTTAGGTTAGTGGATGGACCAATATAATTCTGAATGTTCAAGGGAAAACATTTGAACTTGCAGACCGGCAGTTACCTATCCAACTCTGTGATGAACCTTTTAATCATAATTTTGGAAATGTATAGTGTCAAATATATTTCCCGCCTAAAATGCTTTGCGTCATTCAGTTTACTGGAAATATGGGACATGTGGCACTACGAGTGCATTGCCCATGATCTTATAGGAGTACACCGTGGTGTCGATTTTTTGCAGCAGTTATGGAGTTGAAGCGGGAATGGGTATGTAAACCGAAAACCATAAGACTACGTTTCGCATCATAGTGAGTCACACACATGATGCGTGACAATTTGGCGAATGGTTAACTGTGCAAATCCTGAAAAGACTAAATGATAGACTTGTTAATCTGTACACTCTAAATAAGCAGTACACTTAATTATATCTCTTAGTCATAATAATAGGCCACTAAATACTCCTTTATTAAAAAAGAAACAAATAGTAACATATAATTACCATGCATTGCAGCTACGGTCACTCACATAGGGCACGAATATTGATATGTAACTCCCTTACACTTAAGCTAACACACGTCCTTTCTTTTTTATGATTTGCCATACTGACAAAAAAAGCCAAAACACATGTTTCGCTGATATTCTGCCCCCGAACGACGGGAGTGTAAGGCGTTGATTTCATTGATGGGTCCGCGTCGTTTCCCATTTCACTCCTGGCAGGCACCTTGGTTTTTAGATTAAGGATTTTTAATCTCAGAAATTAATTGCTAGATCCATAGGTGTTTTGGCAGATTTCAAATAATTCACAGTTGGGCAAAAGGGAATTTCTAAATCGACGCAAATCATTAAAAATAAATATGATGGATTTTTGTCCCAAGATTTATGTCAACTTTCAGACGGAGCCTGCGAATTTTTATTTCATATGATTTACGCAAAGCAAGCGATTAATCCTCGAGGAGATTAAAGGACGTTCTTTTGCGCTAAAGCAATCGAAACAGTTTCCTAGATTTTAATTTCAGGCTTGTTATTTATTTCGAAAAAGTGCGTGACTGTTGTATTGCAATGCCAATTAAAGTCGCTTTCTGAAATGTAACTGATTATAATGTGGCAAGAGCCCTCAATAAATAATCGTTTGCATTGCAGAAAAGCTGGACTTCAAATAATTCAAAGGACACTAAGATGTATGTTTCTGCAGTCGAAATCCAAAGAGGTTTTGACGGACATTTACTCGCAAAAAATTCTTTAATTTGCATTACGTTTTTTAGGTTCGTCCTATAAGTTTGCATTGGAATATGAACGAGGGCTGATCGATGACGCCAGATGTATACATGAATGGAGTAAGTTTCGATTTTTGGCTGATATTACGGACGTTATGTTCGACTATAACTACTAGCACCTGAGCTTGTTTACTTGACGTTAAAAGTGGATATCAAGTTTGCCTTTAGAATTACGCTTGGTGAAATCTGGTAATGCAACGAGTAGAAGGAATCAGACATAAAATTAAAATGCTTAATTCAAGGTAAAGAAGCCTACTACTTTGTCGTTGGCAACGCTAGGTTGTGTAACCCTCCTTCTCAACCAATAACCTCAGGCTCGTGTAATACTGAAATTGTGGTAATAGGGTTTTTCGATTGGGGCACCGCAGCGAAGGGGGAGCAAAATACATGTAATAACATTTAAACGTGGATAGATTTCCGCTGGGCTTTTTTTTCTACGCCTATATATAGCAACGAGAACGAGCGCGTTAGTTAAAAAATTAACAAATGAAATCTCCAATATGTAAAATGTAATTGAGTAGTCCGTTACTTGCAAATTTGCGACAGATCAAGAACCAGTGGAACAAACAAACAATAGGAAAGAAGAACGGTAAGTGCCCACTATTGTAACTGCAAAAATTTGCCGCGAGATAGAGTAATGCACACGAGTATTAGTGAAGCTATGGAAGCACGGCATAACAAACAAGGAAAATGCCAAATAACGTAGGTATAAACGCCTGTTTATGTCTTCATAAAAAGCAAACTGACTGCAGCAAAATAAACAATTAAGGATAAAAAGTATTTATGTGTATAATTTATGCACAATAATGAAACGCAGTTATAAACGGGGTTGCTGATAATGCCTGTTTTTTCCTTCTAAAATACAGACAATCGGCTGCAGGTCACAGAAAAGTCAAAAAACCGCAGCTTGATTTTCTGACCAGCGCGAAGGAAATAACCTTAGATAAAAACTCGAGGAAGATGATAGAATATTGCCAAGCAAGAGGGCTGCTATCAAGTGCGGCAAAGTGCCAATACTACAGCAAGCATTGAGGTCGGATACCGAAGTATATATATTCCAGTGCAGTCAATGCCAGAGAAAAGCTTTAAGAGCTCCGGTGTAGCGCCGATCAATATGGGCCAACGTAGACGGAGTCCAATATTGTCTGTGGCTTGGCCTAGACAGCGTTCGCCTAAAGCAACCGTGGGAAATTTCCTTGTCGCATACTGTGGAAGCATATCCGATCCACTAGCCTTGCGAACAGGTGACTTAAAGGGCCCTAGTCTGAACGCCACTTAGTGACCAATTGTAAGTTATTTTTTATACATAAACTTGATTGAATTTAATTGTCCTCTTATGGGATATGCGAGGGAAAATGCACAAGCATTCTTGCAAAAGTAACCATTTAGAGATATCTTGGAATTTGAACGTTTGTGCCTTAACCGACGCAAGGTAAACCAAGAAGTAGCCGACGGTCCTTACAGCACCTGTTGTACGATGGGTACCAACCTCATACAAGAGGGCATGGCTACTCTTTTGAAGGAAACGGATTAAGCAGAGGGAGACAAAAACCGAAGGCTACCTCAGATTAACTAATTTAACACTTAAAAGATCATACTGAAACAACTCGGTTCATGTGGTTATATTGGTGTGGTAGGTAAAATTCAAAGGGTAGCTCCCTGTAGCTATAAATCGACAAACTAATCAAAGCATATTAAGCCTATAGTAAGTAGTTATAATAGTAAATATAGTGGGCTTACACAACCTATCTTAACCGTCGTTTTTGAAAAATTCTTTTATGGTACAAGGCTGCACTAACGTATATAAAGATTACTGTAAATGACAACAGTGAATTAATACAAAATAGCCTTTAAAGTTAAGCTTGAAGATAGTCTCTTTTAAAACCAATATGTGGACTAATTATTCGTAAACACTTCCAAAACTTCCAAAAGGACTCTGTGAACATACATACATACACGTACATACGACACACTGCGAAGAACTTTTGATGGACTACTCACAAGGCTAAAATCAAGAAAATTACGTTGCTTGTTCTTGAGAGTACTTTAGTACGAATCTTTTTTGTCTTTGCACAGTTTTCGCTGAAATCAGAAATTTAAAATAAAATAATGCCCTTTTTGTTAAAAGCAGATGCTCAAATTCCGCTGGCTCATTTGTGCATTGCATTTGGCATAACAAAATATTTTCCATTACGTGTTCAACATGATTTTAAACTTACCTGCCGTTGAGATGAGACATCAGCAATTAGGCCTGAATTATATCTGAAGGGCCTTATATGTTTTTCTTCATAAGGGGCCACCTATCGTGTTTCGAGTTTGGCAACCAACTACATATCCCATCCCCAGGGATTTTATAATTATTAGGACAAACACTGTATATCTACGTGACATGGATCTTCATTTTACTGTCCGTCATTCATTATATTTTTCTTACGAATGCGGAACGTTTTAAAACCGGGTGACAGAAAATATATGATTATCAACTGCCATAAAAATTTTACTTGCCACAGGAAAATCGCATTTCTATCCCTTATAGTGGTAAAGATTTAATTTGGCATTTCATCAAACACATAAATTTACCCTCTTTTCATGATTCAATGAAAATATATTCTGATGAATAGTTAGATTAAGCAAAATGTGTTCTTGTGCTGTATACAAACTTTCATTTATACCTTCTAGAATCCCAAAAAATAACTACATTTATAAATATGGCCAACAACCAAAACTAAAAATATTTCTGCTCACATTTTAAAATTTTCTTTCCAACTGGCCTTTGACAAACCCGAAAATTAGTGAACCTCAAAATGAGTCACCAGAGGGAGATTTTGGCTTAAAACAATGTAAATAAACTGATTTTAATGGCCTTTGTGTAAATAAAAGATCTGAGTAAATAAATATTTTAATATGTATTAACTCTGTTCACAAAATGCGCCTGAGAGTTCAAACACGTAATCATCTAGATCACCGGAAAGAGGCCAAACTCAGATCAAGTTCTAACCATAGCGCAATGTAACATTTCAAAGTCAGTAACTAATTTTCGCTGGGTAAGAATTTATTCGCAGTCAATAGACAAACGACTGAATGGATAAAACGTGTCTAAACTGTAACCTTTGCGGCTATTTTGCCCTTTTTTGAATAATGAACCGTTTGGAATTCTTCAAAATATAGCCACTTCCCTTACATTATGGTAAATCTTCGAAAATTGCAAAACTTCATTTTTATGACAGAATTTCTGCCTTCACACATAATAGAGGAGAATTGAGATTAAATAAAGCGACGACAAGCCCAACAAATGTATGCGGGAGAGAAGAACTAAGGGAGGCAACGACAGTTTGGTTTCCTTGAAGCGGTACTTTAGGACTTGGGAAAAATACATTCCAATATATTGCTTACAGTTTGCTTCTTTTCAAAGCTTATAGCTCGCTTTATTGCTGCCTCTGTGTAAATTGATATTTTGCATTGATTCGAAAATACTTACTTGGAACATGATGTCAAAATTTTAAGGACTAAATACTCGCTTCTTTGTTCTACAGCGTCTTTTGGCAGTGTTTCAATAATTTCCAGTTTAGGTTACTACTTGCAACTTTACTAAATTTATATAACAAATATTTAAGCGCAAGAGCGTCTCAGCCGTTATAACTGCGATGACACACCGAAGTGCGTTAAGAAGGATTTTCCAAAACAATAATTCGTCTTGATTTTAATGTAATATGTGCAAATGTGTGCAATCGTAAATACAAAATACTTGCTGCTCGCAGAATCTTTCGTTTTTATGTACAAGCTGAAAGCGCAGGTAACAAATAAGATAGGTTTCAACCCTCGCAAAAGCATGTTGCAAATAGGAGCAGTGTGTTTTGAGGGCTAAAGTTGTTTTTTGCATTGGGTCAAATACGTAGCGAAACGTCAAACGTTAGCGGAAATCAGCAATAAGCACCAAAATCTCCAAACGGGTACAATTTCGTCTTTTGACGTCTGGAGAGGTTTAATGTGACCTGAAACCCAGTCTCTAATTTTTGTGAACGCATGTTGCAGTTTTTACATTATTTATTGGTCTTCCTGGACTTAGAACGCCATTACGCGTAAATAGACATCCAAAAAGGTACAAAGTTGATCTTATGAGGTACTCCTGACGCTGATCCTTGAGTTTTCTATCCATCCCAAATGACCAAAAATAGACTAAAATAGACTGTTTAATTAAATCTTGTTTAGATTATATAATAGGTCTTTGAATAAACGCATGCAGGTCTCTTGTTTTAGTGACCTTAAGTGAAAATCATTAAAGCACAAAATTTTTTGTATTAGATCATGAAGGATGATATGGAAATGCCTCGATAAGCAAACATTTTATCTTACCTGTGCTTTCTGACTAGAGTGATGTCCACAGTAGTAGAATGCTTCTTCTGGCAAAGCATGCATGTATGTCTCATTTGAAAGAGGATACGAATCAACGACCTCTTTGTACATCCGCCCATCAATACAATTTTTGCTGCTTCGATTTGTGTTCAACCTTCCAACATCATCGTCATCAACGTTCCTAGATGCGGATGTCATGACAGTTAGGTAGTTGGAGGCGTCAAGGACCACACTTTTACCAATCAAGATCTCCTTAAGTACGATATATGTGTTGTAGAAACGGAAGACAATGACAAAGCAGTCGAGAATAAAGAATATTAGTCGAATGTGGGCGAGAGTGAGGACGTAGAACTTGGAGAGGGGACAGACGTTAGAGAAATAATATCTATTATAGTGGGGTTTCTGCATTAACCGAGACATTGCTGCGCTAGTCTTCTCCACATTATGAATTACTGAGTCATCATCTGATGGATAGAAGGACCGAAGTATCATGGGTTTGAAGTGGCCTTTTGTCCCTTTCTCCTTTTCGGTAATGTTGGAAACTGAATTATTCTTCAATAGCCAGAACATAAGTTTTGATGGGGGCGTCAATGCGATGATCGAGTCTTCCAATCTAAAACATCAAGAATTGCCTATTAAGCGTTGACAAATTAGAATTCTACCTACGTTAACCATAAAAAGGATAGAATTTGTTCTGAATTTTGCAAAGATTACTTGAGAAAAACATGTTTTTTCGCGCTTATTTTTATTTCATATTGTAATTTGTTATTCTTGCGTTGTTTATGACCATGTAGGCGCAGGATATTTTCAACAGTAGACCCTTGGAAACTTAGTGACTTTAATGGCGTTATTTATATTTTAATCAATTTGGGACATTTTTCCTAGTGATGCCTTATCCCTAGCGCAAAACAAATGATGCTAAGTGGAACGGATAGAGGTTAACTAAAAAGCAAGTAAGTATATGACATTGGCGAAGGATAGTTAAAAACAATTGAGTTGACGTTGGATTAATATTTTTGATGACTTAAAGCATCCTCTGCTCAAGCATAAAAATAATTTGGACCGAAGTGTACGGCTTTTTTGTTTTCGAGTTACCTTATAAGAAAATGTGTTAATACTAAAAAGACAGTAAACTTTCACTGAATATTTACACAGGTTGTTATGCCATAATGACTAACCGTCTAAAGATGTCAATGTTTATAGCTTCATGTTCGATTTTGGGCGACCCTAAAACTCCTAGTAGACATTGGCAATAAGATACTAAATTGTAGAGCAGGAAAGTTTTTTTGGGTGGAAGGAAAAATTACTGCACGGTTACGTTTGCTTGTTAGTGAAAAAAATAGAAAGAGGATTTAAAATTCCAAACACTGTCTTGCTGCCTAGTCATGTTAATTCTTAAATGACTACGAGCAAATCCAATGAGACAAATTCTGATAAAAAGCAAAAAGAAGGTAAATAAAAAAACAAGTTTTCTGACGATAGTTCAGCTGATGTCATTCACGAGGACACCCTTTCTCGCTTGAATAAAAGAGAAAATGAATAATGTGATAAGTCACGAACTTTGCAAAATCTGCGACGAACAATTTTAAGGTTTCGGGACATTTGACGTTTGTAGTCACGTTATTCGAACAATGGGCGAATAATTGTTATTTATAATTTCAAAAAGGTAAAATATTGAAACTTTCAAGAACAAACACTCGCAGACATGTTGCTACGCAATACAAAACTAAGGTTTCTGAGGTGTCAGGTTCGTGTATCCTTTCGGAACGCCAAAAGCCTATAGTCCTGACTAAGCTGGTATACCTCCTCCTTGGTAGCATCGTACCCTAAAACGGGTTTTCTTTCGCATACTTATTAATTGATGTTGAAAATTCATATTGGTATGCGCATACGAACCAGAAACTTTCGAAATGTTATCCAAAGGCGAAGCGGCCTATTTATTTAATCACTAAGTTACCGTTTTATCATATTCCGAGTATCTTTTGGGTATGAAAACCCCAAGTGATAACTGAAATAAAAATGTACAGGCGAAGATGAAAATATACATGAAACCAGTACCCATAAACATTTGTGCGACCCTTTGAGTGTGATTTGTTGAGTGACATCAAATAATTGATTAACGTGTAGCTAAACACTGTCTTTAACAAAGTATTAATTACACCTATATATAGTCGTCCAAAGCGTGAAGAAAATGACCACTAATTAAACGAGTGTTTTGATTTTATTTATGCTCCCTGCATAGAAAGAATAAACGGATTATTCACTTAACTTAATTTTAAAAATTACACCATGCGTTACGTTTCATATGTAAAAGGTGATGGCATGTTTTTGAAAAATTCTAAATTATGGGATATTTCCAAATAGTTGTGTTATTATTAGCAGGTCTAGCTGCTTTGAGTTTATCAGTATTTGTGTTACAACATACAACACAACTTGCATCCCTTGGAACGTAAGATAGTCAAAATGACAGACCGTAATCAAAAAGATTTATGACTTTATTTTAGGAACAAACGTTACTATGCTGCTATAGCTCTCGTTTTTAATTAAATACAAGGTCACGGTTTAAAGGCATAAGGGATTTCAACCTTTTAATATCAATCATAGCTTCTATCCTGTAGGAACAGAAAAGCGTGAATTCGTGCACTCTTACGTAGAACACAACTAAATTTACATAAACCTAAATGTCTATAAAGAACATACAAACGCAACTGCATTTCTTACCAAAATCAAGTATGGACGGAAATATGCCAAACCGAAATCTGGCTCAGCTATTACATCACTTATTCAAAAATCTTTGGTTATTTGCATCAGGATTTAGGCTTTTCTTATGTCCTTGATTACCCAAAGATAAACTTAAAATGTCAACCGATATTTATGGACACCAGCACTTACAATATTGCGTACAGTATAATATTAAACAACGCGTAAATACGATTAATGCAGAAAGGTAAAACGGAAATTACGCATTCAAAGTAGCCGGTTGGTGTACATTTTCCAAAAGACTGTCATTTTCAAAGAATAGGGCAACAAGCCGGTCAAAGGTATAAAAAAAGCAAAGCAAAATATTATGTTGAGTCGAAATTAGTTTTAAATTGCAAATACTACTTTTTGTAATGTTCAGGTTAAATGCTTTCAAAAAGACCGAGAACATAGTTTTTGGTCTACTGATGGCTTTGTGCGACAAACGATAGTTCCATACATAATAACTTTTTGTGGAGTGATGAACAACCACCACATTGCGCTGCCACAGGCATCATATGTATGATATAAGCAGTTTAGTCACATTCATGCATTTGGTAAAATAGACGGAGCCCACGGAATAAATATATTTTAACCATATACGGTCTAGAATAATGGGCAGCAATGTCAACAGCATAAATGCTGCAAGGTTTCTGATTCTTTTTACTGTATGTTAGTAGCCGGCAAGCTTTTTTCTAAGAACACGTTAAACGTACGTACGATAAGCACATTCCTGTAAGATTTGCTAAAAACGCATCACGTTCGAAATCCAGAGTCGGTGTCTGTCAAATAATGACATTTGTATTATGCCTAAAACAAAAAGACCTGTTTCTATTCAAAAACATATAAAGCATCTGGTTTTATCTTATTGAAATGACATTTTTTGTCAAACAGCATAACCCATGTCGTAGAATGTGAGCCTACGAGCATTTTATCCGTTTCAGACAAAACAGAAAGACTTGTTTCAGACATCTTTGGCGTAGGCTTGAGGAACTCATTTATACTTATGATGTCGGATCCAACGAAGAATAAAACGTAATTCCATAAGTCGGGGTTCATTAGAATAAATACTGTCGGCAGCAGATCGGAAAATTTTATGAACGTCAACACTCCGGAATTTGTCTTGTTATTTGTGAGGAGATTCTTTACTTTTATTTTTATCTTTATTTTGACGTAACGGCTATCCTTGCCACAGATCTCTATTTGCGATCTAGGAAATGATTTCAGACTTCAGGAAGCGGTTTCTGTTTTTAACTACAGTACAAAGTTCGTTTATAATCATCCTAAGACATCTAAATTTGTGCCTACTTAGCCTCAACTAAAATTCTGTCAAAAAATTCGAAGTGTTTAGTATGTAACTAAAAGTAGAAGGTAATAAGCGAGCGTCCTAGAGATCTAAAAGAATAAACTACCTAACAATAAGCCTAAAGCCCATCTCTATTCATCTTCCGCACGACTTTTAGTTCGTTGGATATTACTTTTTATTAGAATTGTTTTCCTGATTTGTCTTACTTATTGCCTCATCGATATCCATCAACGATTTAGATCTTCATCAGACATGCGCAGGTATTCTCAGAAATGTTAACGAAATTCACTTAAAAGCGCTTACTGCACAAGGCCCAAAAACGTCAGGCTCGCGTTTTATTATCTAAGGTGAGACAGACTAAATAAAGTTTGCATCGAATGCGACCATTGAATTACACCGTGATTTACTCCTTGAATACTGGTCTTATGTTTTTCATGATGCTTTTAACTGTTCTATCGGCATATTAAATTGGTCTCCTTATCTCATAACGCACGAATGAAGGGTTTTTCGGCTCTTAACCAAACCCTAAAATGTAATTATTTCTGGCATCTTTCTGAGTCACAGTTGCTACTTATGCAGTTGTAACTGTCACGAAAATCCTGCAGTTACTTCGGACTTATTTATTTAATTTTATATAAAACGAAAGCAGTTTGTCACAAGAAGACTAACGGTCAACCTTTTTAAGACATTTTCTAAAATGGCGGCTAGACGATTACCCGATGCTGGCAAGGAGAGCTAAACTGATCACTCCGGCCCATTTTTGATGCAAGTATGACCTTTAATGTTATGGTCTTATGGTAATATGGCGGAATAAATCTCGGATTCCGGTTTACGCAAACTGTTGGTGGCATGTACCCTACGCCGATACATTAGAACAAATTATTAAGTGGGCATTATATTTGAACCGTTTGACGTTATGTTTTTAAAGGCCAAAACTATTCCTTTTTGAACACGAAATGATCAATGGGCAAGCAAGGACGATTAAATTGAAACAAAGAGATGTTGGCTTTGTGATGTTACCTCCATGAGATCATAGCAATAAAGTGAACAATGTATAAACGTCAAAAGTAGCCTGTCGTTGAGTGCTAGAACGTTGGTAGTGTTAAAATGACGATCATTACGGAGTGAAACCACTTATGTAATTGTCTGACCAGTAGCTAAATGATTATTCGTGAGCTTGTGGACGATTGTGATTTTGACTTATTAAAATATTTAGAAATGGAATGCCGTTTTTCAAAAATGACTTTTTTTAGTGGCCGGATAATTAGAGAAATATACGATACTTTCGGGAATAACCAAAAATATGTTGTCTTGAAAATTTCCAAGCTGCTGAACGCCGCACTCCTTGGCCGCATGCGCATGCATTTTGTTTGCTAAATGAGGGGTGTTTACATTGCATGTCATCAAAATATGAAAAATCCGGATTTATGCTAATGAACTTATGCAAGACAGGGTATAGGAATTCAAACTTTAAAAAGGAAGCAGAACCACGGTAAAAACACATATAAAATTAGTTTGATTTAACGTTTTGAGTAAGATAAGGTACAACAAATATGTAAGGGATACTTGAACTATGCTGCCACGATTGTCCAAAAATCCATGAAATTAAGATGGCAAAGCAATACTTGTGTCTAGCCAACATGTAACGGATAGTAGAATTAGTAGGTAGACAGCTGCTAACTGATTTAATACATACTATTTCTAATATAAGTAAGGTGGGAATACGACGGATTATTAATTATAGAACATACACCCTAGAAGCAGGACGTGCCGAAGCTGTCTTCAAACAAACAACAAGACTATTTTATTTCACTGTTATCTAACGATAATAATATATGTCAATTAAGGCCATGTAAAAAGGATATTTATGAGTGTCCTCTCTGAATACTATAAAGAAGGAGGTAAAATAATTTAGTCTTTAGTAGCAAAATGTCATAACACTGATATTTTTAAGTAATAAATTGATCAAGAGGCGTATATCAGCCAAAGATTCTCATTTTATATGAAGATTTGCTTCTATAATTTTTTATTTTTGTTACCTCAAATGACATTCCAGGACAACCGTCTCACGAAAACACACTGTGCAATATAAATCTACCAAAAACTGTCGAAACAGATGGCTCAAGTTGCAAGCGAATTCGGCAAGTAGCTAAACTGGAGATGGACATCAGAAGACATCAGCAGCAAAATGTTCATCGTTAGAAAAGCCTTCAGCTACGATCGTTTCCATCGATCTTATGTTTGTCTGATCACTTTACCTTTCTGACATTGTATGAAGCTAATAACGACTACGACTATAATCTAACGTCTTATGCAACAGTCATTCTTTCTGCCTGCGACCTCCATATCATTTTTACCTCCGTCGGCATTCCAAACTTAATTCCGTTTTTTGGATAATTAAAAAAATCGGCACAAAGTACGAAACCCTAGGCGCTTGAAAGTTTGTCTATGTGCACGGTAGCCAGGTGTGCAAAAAGCGCACGGGTCTTTTGTCTGCTTTCACATTTTACGGACTTATATTGTACTAATTTTGATAGGGTAGTCAACCAATTTATGCTGTTTTGCACTTTTGATATTTGGCTATATATTCACCCCGCATTTACTTTTCCCCACCCTATCACTGTTACCATAAAGTGAGTGAGTTTTAAAATTTTCGTCAACCGAACTGTCCGTGTTTGGCAATGTTTTGTTCTAAAGCTAATAAACAATAGTTTGCAAAACTGGAGTATTTTGTCCTTTGTGTTAATATCCTGCAAGAGGAGACGACAAGTTTTAGTGGCAACAAAATAGTTCTCACACTTTGGCAACTGTCATGCGCCGCCGCAAAGCACTAATACCAAGCCAGATGCAAAGACTGATTTGATTTCGCCCAGACGTTCAGCGTGGACAAAACAAGATCATAAGTTGGAGCACACAGTGAAATATAAAAGTAACGTAAAGGAATTGCTATAATCGCATGACTCAGTTTTTATGCAAGCCAGATTCCTCTGGTCATGCGTAAGTTGTTTCCGGGTACCGTAGATGTCCCAGTAACTTATGTAGGAGCAAACATCCGGAAGACTCTTTCTTGGTTTACAGAATGACCATTATTGTGGTGGAATTTGGAGCAAGAGCCTTTACGTACCAAATTTAAAATCTATTTGCATGAATGTTTCACCGGTCTGACTGACAGAAATGCATGTGAATTCATAAACACTGTTTGAATCAGCGTGCGATTACAAGAAAATTTTCATCCCTTTACGCAATGACAGTCATAGGGACTGGGTCGATCCGTAAGGTTCTACAGTGGTACATCACAAACTTTACATGACACTACTTAAAATTATGTCGTAGGTATAGAATGAGGATATTAGAACAAACCTGTAAAAAGTGAATGTTTGATCGATCTTTGCCACAGAGGATTGCTATAGTTCTGAATGTAAGATGACGGATATTTGCGTTTATTCATGGTTTCCTTGTAGCATGTAGGTTCAGACTTAAATACCTCGCTGCAGCCAGATATTTCGCTATTTCGTTTTCGTTAACCAGAGCGAAACCTTTGAAGTGCGGATATTTACCCTTCTATATCGTCATGGAAAACTATTTGGCCAAACTTTCTTCCTATCTATGCATAAAGACTTACTATTCGGATCACTTACATTTTAAATATATCACGGAATGCGGGTCATTTAGAGTACTAAGCACAACTGAAGGGTCCTCTTCGTTACTAAAAATCGTTAAAAGTTTTCTCCATGGTGTGTGCATATTCATTTTTAAGGCATATTTTCTTCCAGATGATCCATACCTATGGCGACTTGCACCGAATGGGAATTGTATTGGCTCCTTTGTCAACGTGTTTGTGTAGATATTCACCAAAGGGGGTCTAGAACTGAAGCAGATAGGTATACGCTCGAGTCCTCTAACCGGACCTTAATTTCAGCTAGACTTTACCAAGTGTTCAGTGCATGAAAGCAAAGTTTCGGCAATTGGGCCCCTGCATGCAGATTAATGTGTTTCATCCAAGTCATATTAGGAATTAGGGGATTCTCGGTCAAACGAACAATGTCACTTAGCTTGCGAACGTTCATAAGTTGAAACAAAATGAGCCCTTAGTACACCTTTGTATGTAAAACGTGCGTTTCATGACAATCAGACAACAATATAAACAGGCCTAACCTATAACGTATGCCATCTGGTCAAAGTATACTGGTATGTAGATAGTAACCTAAACTACTTTCTCCATTTCAAACTATGTGAAGTAGTCAAGATTTTTAGCTGTAGGGTACTACTTACACCTGCGTATCCCTTGCTGCTTCCATAAGTCCGGAGACATTCGCTGAATTTATTTCAGTTCGACGTGCTGCACCCTAATTATTTAAGGTTCTTCAGAAACAGTATACTGTCCAAGCATGATGTTCCTCAACAAGATTAAGAAATTCTATCCCTGTTGTAAATTTAGAACAAGCGTAAACAACTGTCATAAAATGTATTATTACCGCTACACCTTAATGTTGATGTTCATTTTAAAACATTTTATAATTCGTACAACGTTTGTTTTAGAGAAAATTAAT
The DNA here is from genome assembly GCA_902702965.1 of Spirometra erinaceieuropaei. Lineage (NCBI taxonomy): Eukaryota > Metazoa > Platyhelminthes > Cestoda > Diphyllobothriidea > Diphyllobothriidae > Spirometra > Spirometra erinaceieuropaei. The sequence goes on along the minus strand of CACRXP010000345.1, from coordinate 357,762 downwards.
TTTTAAGTTGGCGATACAAGCGAAGACGCGAGTTCCAAGAACTAGTTGATCGGAAGAAG
>CACRXP010000345.1:325779-356691 GCA_902702965.1 Spirometra erinaceieuropaei | reverse complement strand
ACTTAGTGTTGGAGTTGCGGAAATTCGCCAAAAAGGATTCAGAGGACCAGTTGGCAAGCATAAGTGTGTCTTTGATAAATTCTCATCTGGTTAGTACATTTATATGGAAATGGAGTACGAGTAAAACATCTGTCCGAAAAAGGAAACTGACTACAGTTCGTCTGTTTATAAAAGCGGGCTCTGGGATTAGGTGGCAGTGAATGTTAGGGGACGGGAGAGGGCGCGTAGGGCTGAATGCACCTAACCGACCTTTGACCATGGTAAGCGCTCATATTGCATCAGGTCGTCTGTGCGCACAAGATTGGCTTCCGTAACGTAATGGCAGTCGCCTCTGCTGTCGATTGCAGACGCTGACCCAATAGCTTATGGGACCCCCGTGGGGGCTTATAAATCACACAGAAGACTGCGTTGGGTCCACACGATGTCAGGAGTTAACAATATACGCGAGAATAGCGCTGTATATGTTTTTTTAATTGCGCATTTTTTTCAACCGTACTAGAAGGTATTCGTGTATTCTTTTGGACCGGCGTCTACTCGTGGGACCAGTATAGCCTCCCCCACAGGAGCAAGCAAAGGATTAAATGCACATGGGGTTGGTCTGAGCTGGCAACCTATCCCTACCTTAACCGTGTAAAACAAGGTTGGCCAACAACAATACTCGAACTTTTGCCTCTAAGGCTCTTGAAACGGTCCGTTCGAGGTTTCTTCTCAGAATTCACTTGCTTCAGCTGCTTATAAAGGGACTCTTGACAACAAAGGTCTCTTCACCGCCGTTATTGTAATGGGTTTTGCGGGTTCCTTTTGTTATATTCTTCGCAATAAATTTATCGTTATACCCGTCCTCGCGGAGCAGACCTTGGGTCTTTCTATGTTCCTCTTCGGTGCTCTCTGTCGGATAGAATTTTAGCCCTTTGCGTTAAATAACGGCAAGGTAGCGTTTTTGTTGAAAGCGTACGAAACTGCAGCAGTTCGCATATTGGCCAGATCAGGTTTTCTTTCATTAGATGTTCCTTAAAATGCTACCGTCAGGTCTTCTGCTTGGAGAGACATCCAAGAAGGAGAGCGGCCTTTTGGTTTCCACCTCGAGCGTAAACTCGGTCGACGAATGTGTCCACATTTACAGTTACACGAGGGCAGCTACGTTGGCTTCTGTGGCGGCAATTACGAAGATGTCGTCAGAGAAGAGATCATTATGCCCTGGCCTACTGATTTGGTCATTTATTTGAAATTTTTCCAACTTGTCCATGAAGACGTTATTAATAGGGAACTAAGGGGCGGGCTCATAAGAACGTCGTCCATTTGTTTATAAAGGTAATTGTCAAAAAAGGATTGTGCATTTAATGTGCATCTTACTAATAGTTCATCTAGTACGTTTTCTTAAGATAGGCTACCGGGTATTCGCAGATGTAATCGGTTGTCGCCGTGACTGAGGCGTTTGCGAAGAGTGATGAGACATCTGGCGAAAACGCAGTCATTCCGCTTAGATTCAGGTTTTTGTCATCGCCAATGAATCCGAAGTTGTCCTGATAGATATGTGATGCCAATTAGTACTGTACGAGTTTGAATTTGTTTGTTAAATGCTTGGCCACATCATGACACGGAGAGCAGCGCACGCTCGAAATTGCGCGAACTGGCAGAACGTCTTTGCAGATTTTTGGCAGACCATACAACCGAGGAGTGTGTGTGCCGACTGGTCCGGTGTGTTTGAGGCAACAGTCGCTTATGAAACTCTGCGGGGAGTTTTCTTAGGCGGCCAGTCAGTTGATCCTCCCATTTGTCCACCTTCTTGAATTTCTTTTAGTCCGAAAATATGAACTGTATCTTCACTGAGCAGCTTGATCTGTATATCATAACGACGTCTGTTTGTTTATCCGGCCTAGTTACCGAGATATCATTGTTTTACCTTCCCTATGTGTCCTTCTGCCAATAATCCCCCACGTTTTGGCCCTTGTTCAAGTATTGCCAATTACAATAAATCATTGTTAATTTAAAAAGTTCAAAAATGTCTGCGGCAACGGGTTTTAGATCCTAGGTTTGGGTCCATAGTTTCTCAGACGGAGTTTCTAATTCTAACTGATTAACTCTTTGACGAGGCATGCCTAGCTTGGGATCAAAATGCTTCAAGCGATGTTATATCAAGTGTAATGTAAACATGGCTGTGTACGTACTAATCTGGATATTTTAGACCCCTTGATTGTGGTTTCATTTCCTTTGCCCTTTGAAGGAGCAAAGATCTCTTTGCGTCTCCATGTTTTCTGCCTATGGACTAAATGTGGTGGTCAAATTCCCCTTTTTCGTTCTCTGTCAGAATGTCCAGAATGGCTGGTCATTGATGCCGATGTCGCTCCTGTTCTGCGCAGGGGCTTTTCGGTTGATTCTCAGCGTATCTTCTCAAGGTTTTGCTGGCAATGCCTGTACGAATACGTCACAGCGCTCGCCAGTGAGGGTTCGGATACCCACTTGATACTAGGTCTGCTGAGGCTAGCCACACATTAAATATTACAAATGGGGTGTTATTCAAGACAAAAAACGTTTTGACAGTCATCTATTAAAATAGTCCAAAGGTAGGTTTGCTCATTTGCCCTCTAACTGCGCAGATTCGACATCGCTGGAGACTGTGCTTAAGTGAGTGCTTCGGCATAAAACGCTATTAAGCAATGCCCTTTCTACCGTTTCGCTAGCTCTGCCTCGATAAACCGGTTATGGGATATCAACTCTAAAAGGATATCTGCAGGCCCAAACCGCGCAAAAGCAGGCGCACAGACAGGCACTGCTACATGTAAGTTATTTTGTAATAAACTACGACACCGTAGTAAGTTAATGCATTAAAAAATAGCGGCGTTTTTACTATGACGGAAATTCACTTTGCCTGCTCGGTTTTGAGTCCTTATATTAAAGCCAGGAAAGCTTTCCGGTTCCGTGTCGTATCACACGTTTTCTTTCGGTATGTTTCTTATTTCCTATACCTTCATACATAGAGCGGAGTCGGCGAAGTTCGATTCTACACAAGGCATCCTAATATGACTTACCTGAGAGGAGATAATGCAGGCTGTTAGGCCTTCTTTTAACAGAACGAAATGCGGATGTCAGCACTGGTAGTTCGCAATGGCGTCATGATAAGGGCAGCCGGGAAGTATGCTGGTAATTCGAATTTAAAGGCAAAAGCATATCGGGCAATAAGAATAAGAATTACTCAAGAACTGGACCTCGGCTAGACACCAAACATTTTCGACGAAGAAGACATAAACGTCGAAGAAAGAGCTTTATTAACCAGGCTTTACGGACTCTCACTTGAATCTACCATCATAGACAGGTAAAGATAGTCGATTGTCAAGGTGTTGCGACATTTATAGGATGTAGTTGCAAGGCCCCTACATGCCTAACATAATTGGCAGCTCCCTAGGGCATGACGATTAGACTAGCCAGGTGCTGCAGTATGCAGGTAGCATGAAATTCCTATCTGCCTGCGGTCCGGTCAAGTTATCGGCTCCCATGCTTATTGCGCTTAGTCGACTTGCTACCTTCCGTCTCTTGTTATCCGCGTGGATTCCTGAACAACTTGGCTCACCGAAATTGTTGCCTAGAAAAGGGGTCACCCGCGCACATGAGCATAAATAAATCATAAGCATATCTTGTTCGTGTCTCAAAAAACACCAATGTGCGATTTTTGGAGACGCTGGGTCCATTTAGTTTCAATGTCATAAAAATGTCGAGAAATAATTAATGGTCTTCACTTATCTCAAAGTTATTTGTTTTCTCCTACGTGTTGGTCAAGATGCTCAAACTGGGATAGTTCCTCAAAGTAATTATCAAAGTAGTGAGTTATTTGGCCTTTTTGTAGATAGGGGTTGGGTTTGTTCAAACGTCTAATGCTCTGTCCTTTCCGTTTCTAAATTGCTCAAAGGCAGAAACTAGAACGCGCTAAAGGTTTTAGCACGCTTTCAAATGCTAAACTCTTCATTTGATGACAGGTTCTTCGGTGGTCGTTTATAACGTATTTACAAATGGCAGGACAATACCGGTACGTTCAAAGAATGGGTTGCCTATATAAGCGCTACCACTGCATTTTAGTGTATTTAATCACACAGATTTGTACATCAAACTTCTAAGGTCGATGGGGCGTCTGAGTTTCTAGAAATAACCCACCTGCTTGCGTCCTATTTTTCTCCGCTCTTATAAAACAAAAAGAAAAATTTTCCAATGTGATACATTTCTTTTGGTAAAACTGTCCGGATTAATTTACTCTACTCCTCGTGAAAACATACACGGATGCGCAAATGTAATTTAAGGAGATTCGAATTTAATGCAGCGTAGATTCTGCCCTAATTTGCGAACATTTTGCCGAAAAAAGAAAACTTTAAAAGCATGCTGTACGTACAACGGACCTTATCCTGAGAAGGAAACGAGAATATGCGAAATAAGTGTAATTTTGGGTGCCTAAAAACGATCTTCTCAGTTTTTGTCATCACAGCTCATGATTCAGGTCGCTAGCCGCAAATACATGCATGTGAAGACGAAAGCCTGAGTTCTAGACGTATGGTCAAGAAAGGGAGAAGACAGGTCGAATATCGGAACAGTCTGAAGCGATCGAGCGCATTTTTGTGGAGCTGAGTATTGGAATCGCATACCAGTCCAAAGCCACCATGCACAACAAGGTCATGAAAATTGAAGGCTGGTTAAATCCAGAGAAGCAATCTGGAATAGGGCATAGCGACGCATGCTAAGGACCTGTTTACGTGTCCCAAATTTCAGACCTTGAATCAAAAAAGCTCAGTTGGTTCATCAACACAATTGCCTGCCTCCGGCCAAAGGAGGCCGTAGAATCTTTTGATGTCATGTCCTACCCTTTATCTATTTCCCTGGATCTGACAATGGAGAATATTATGTAAAGTCTGCAAAACAAATTTGAAGAGACCAAGGATCACACTCGATACGTTCAAACTTCCCAAATCCTGAACTTTTGTCCTAAGACGTCCTTCACTTTCAACTGAACAATTTGCAATCAAGTTAAAAGCATGGTATTGGCTTCGTCGATGGCAGGAATCAGATGAGGCGGTCTTACAGCATTTGGCATATCTGGTCTTTGACAAAACGGACAGAAATTCTCGGCTTGGAATGCGCACGCCACCCTCGTAGTCATCCAACGGAATCAGCTGTCAAACTTCAAAGAAACATATCAGCGCTGTCGTTCTGGAAAAAAAGGACAATTAGTCAGTCCCCGCCTATGGTCTGGTCTCCCGCAAAGATTGCATTGGTCTAAAGTTGGTGTGTCCTTGGAAACAACAAATAGGGCTGAGAAACGGAACTTCAAAAGCCGCCAGCGAATCCTTCACAAGGGTATCCACTTTATATCTGTGTGTGCAATGAACCAGAAAACAAGGTAGGCGAATTACGATGCTTACGACAGATGATAGGAGAGAGTGACCATCCGCGAAATTTCGTCAACAGATGCATGTCCAATCGAAATGAGAGACCAAACCTCAATGATCTCAACTTTGACGTCAGCTACCTTCTCATACGCTCTGGGGTCTGGGTTGCACACATATAGGGGGAAATCAGCACATGAAACGTAATGTGGCCGATAGACCCACTGCCGCTATAGGAAACATAAGGAGAAGCTTGCCAGCTCTGACAAACTTGTGGCAAAGCAAGTATGTCAGAGAAAATGGAAGATCATTCCGAAAGCGTGTGATATAACATGCAGAGACAGTGAGGGATAATAATGCCAGCTCTCAGTTTGCGGGTTACTAAACCGGACTTGGCAGAAAATTTAAGTTTAACAAGTCTGGAATCCTTGCGGTAGCTGACAATAGCGTGAACTGCGAGGTCTCCAGTCATGGGTTTTTGGGCTTACACTCGAGTAGCAATCGAAATGACCTTCCTGTCTATGTAAGGGACCAACGCTTTGCCTGGCCAGGGTATTTAGCCAAACAGGAAGCGTGCGGTGACAGTATTCACGGCCAAACGGCTGAATAAATATCGCGTTAATAATGGGCAACTGTAATGAACTTGTGGCACTTAAGGGTGAGGATGCGAGCGAGGAAGCGCAAGATAATCTAACTAGTCTTGCCATCAGTAAAGACTGCGGGAGCTGGTAATTACTATATATGTGTGGTTACACGGCAACTGCAACCTATGAACACTGTACACCTTCTGCGCCGATCAACGTGATCTCACTTTGTCTCGTATGGTGAGTCAAGGTGGGATTCGGAAACGTCTCACGAACTAAACTCCCGTTCCGCTAATCGCGATCCCATTTTTCGTATTTTTACATTCAGCTAATGTTTATAAAAGGATTAAACGTTCACAAGGGTCAATATACTAAAACGACTCAGATGCTGAATCAAACATACGTCAGGAAAAGCCAACTTTTCCCATAATCGAGCGTAGGTTCGAACATGTAAACCCACATTAAATTGAACCTTCAGAGTTATGATGCGGATGGTTTCACAAAGTTAGCCCTGGAAAGCGTTCAACAGAGGGTACAGATAGAAGTGCGATATATTTGTGGTAAATATATTACATCCTTATATACTGCAGTAGTGAACTTTACTACGCCAATGTACACTTTTGTGTCACTTGACTATGCACACATCACTTACATTTTTTGACAAGATCGTATGCTGCCCTAAAGGAAGCATGCTAAAAAACTGCAATTAAACATTCCCTGATCAATTCCAGAATACGTTTTAAGTCGCAGCGACTTGGTATATGTATCCAGACGCTTTCATGAAAGCTTAGCGAGGTTTGAATTATTAATAAAGCGATTATTAGAAAATAATTATGTCAGACAGCCCTTCTGAGATCTCTTTGTTAATTTTTAACAAACTCATGCTGGAATCTGCAAAAAATGCACGTTAAATGTGGAATCTGAATTTTTGATTTAACTTTTGAATGCTTGATAGACGTTCCATTCAATGCAGACTATGGTTTCATATAGAAATTATATTCTGATATTGGCATATTAGGCCTCTCCAAGACCATCTTTGTATTTTCATAAAATAAAGAATATAGTATAAGCTGCAGAAGAATTTTCCAACCAATATGACAATGAACATTTGTAAAGAATGAAAATAAGTGCTAATTGAGACCGCCAGCATCTTACCCTTTCTCAATTCTCGTCGGCGTCCATAAGAAATTCTCCGCTTCCGCCAAACCGAGCTGTCGTGCAAAGTCAATTTTCGACATGTTTGATCTCCTTGTTTCGGTGTTTGTGGACGATCTTGAGTCAGCACCGTCGGCTGGCTTCCACCAGGGTGTCATACTGTCTGCAATATCGTGCCCGCTGTTGGTCGAGTTGAGCATTCGCCTTGCAAACAACAACCACTGCGACGAGTGGACACGCGAGAGTATGTCCGAAAAGAGGGCAACATCGGGCATAACGATGTACTCTATCTCCGTTTTTAGATGTCTTAGGTAGTCTTGAATGGCTTGGTGGAATTCATTCATTTGGCACATTACAAATTTGTCCAAAATATGAAATATATTTGAGGTCATTCTCTGCGTTGCCGCCGATTCGACCGATGCCGACATTTTTAAAAGAGAGTGTGGAACCTGTGAAAGTGTTGCCATCTTCATGCTGTCATTCCACCCGGCCTCAGGAAACGAGAATTCGTCATCTAGGAGTTTTTGAATCACGTGATCCAGTTCGCGCACGACGTCCACAACTTGTGTGATAACGAGTTGCTGACAGGCAAGGACAAGCTGGGTAGCCCTGTTCACTTGCACTGATAATTCTTCATCTGTCATTGCCTCCCTTGAGAAGGCTATTCGCTGTGCTAATTGTAGTTGGTTAACCCAGTTGTAGTTTGGTTCCGCTGTAGGCTCTGGAAAGCCTCTCATTTGTCCACGAGGCGCTGATGAGGGGTTATGCAACGGAACAGTGCTGCTTTCCAGATATGGTGGCCATAGACTGAACAGCATTGACAGGGCAACAGAAAACGTGAAAATGAAAGTATAGAATACCCGGAAGCTGAGATACGATACAATAGCTGCCTTCTTTACACAAGTAAACGGCGGGAAGCTGAAGTGTTGACTAATCGATAGACTGGATAAATCCACGTGTTCAGGCTTTTGACGTCGAGTAGGGGGTTTGGGATCGAGCAGAGCATACTTTCCGGGGAAGGATGGTTCCCTTTTGTGAGAGTTCTTATAGACGTTGAGCTTTATGAATTCCACGTTTTCTGCCGTTTTGAGATAAAGATATTTTAGGGATAATCCACGAGGTAATGACCTCCGCCGTTTGGCAACCAGCAGGAGGACAAATAGCAGGAGCAGGACTAGGGCAACTGCAAGCGTTGCTGAACAGAGAACGAGATAAGGGGTATATTGACCGTCGGGCGAAATCAAAAGTTCCAGAATTCTGTCCCAACTGGTATTGCCCAATTTTGTTACGCTGGAAAGGTCCAGGTTGAAGCCCGTATTACGGTAACCAGGACTGTGCTGGTCTTCTGTATCAACGGCACTAGACCGCATCATTTCTTTAGGCCGATGAACTTTGATGGTTAAATTTGTTTCCTTTGTCCCTCAGAAGTCGCTTACTTGCGCTGTCAGTTTCCGAGGTTGACAGGCATTTGTGGCTTAAAAGTCTACCTTGATAGCAGAATATTAAAAATTTAATTTGCATCTCAGGCAAATAGCGTAACTCTTCTTTTTGTGAAAAAAGATCTCAGTTTTAAAGCCAAAGCGCGGACATGTTAAAAGTTATCTGAAGGTTTTAAGCAAAGAGGCGCTATTTATGCTCAATCTATACGGTAGCCGAAAAGCAGCATTGCCATTAAAAGTGCTAAATAATGGGCAATCAACACTCTGACAACGGTAGCATGGGGACTGAAGTTGACTTGGTAATGAGTTATATGTCTTCGGTATATCAAAAAATCAAGCGGGATTTGTTTTTGCCTCGGGCCTATTGCAAGTCTCTCTTGGAGAAAGGAATACAAAAGCTGAGGTACAAGTATTAATCTGCAACCTTGAAAAATTCAACTCAATTAAAACTTATAGATGTTTTCGCAGATTTTGAACAATTCATATTGACCCAGCTGGAAACTCAGCGTGGTAATCAAAACTGTTCGAAGTGACGGAATGTAGGAACTATTGGCTTGCCTATATGCAATTAATATTCCAACCCTTCCTCCCTTATACACTTTTAAAGTCCATCCAATAGTATTTGCTGTCTGGAAACATTCTAACACTTATTTATATTCGACACTTAACGATAAAACATTTTCACGTTATATACCTCTTTTAATGATAGACGGAATGGACACAAAAATCCATTTGAGTAGATTCAAGTTATTTTCAAAACTATGAAAGGGCAAACGTTTTGAACAAGAGGATATAAGGGCTATTATGCAACACTCAATTATTATGAATTTATATAAAACAGAGACATAATTTCATATAATTTTTCTAACATTGCTCTTAAAGAGTGCTTAAATCTTTTGGAGCCAGTCTTTTGATTATTTCTCTTTCAAGCCTTATTCTTATGCAAAATACCTTCTTAACTGAATGCAATTTTGGCATAGCAAAGGCAATTTAACTAATTAGTCTCAGTATTATACGTCTAGTTAAGAACGTATCATTTAATTCAAAATGACGCTCTGAAAAAATGAAACAATAGCTTAAGATTGAAAAAAATACTGATCAATAAATAATCCCCTTGTCATAAAGAAAAAAGGTCTAGCATATGATAGCTTACTACCAGTATGCTAGGTGCGGAGAGGTGAGTGGTAGTTTCGCTGTAGATGAAAAGTTCAGGTTATATTTGGAGTTCACAGTGCACATATCCTACTCGCTATGATAAAACGCACACAGGTCTGGATCATATCCGAAGTTATTAACACTTCTGCACAAAATCGCCCGCATTCGGATAAATAGATAAACTGAAACCATATGCATTTACTTCTTATTGGTATGGGATTTTACTGCGAAACTGTGCAAAACAAGGAAGTCCATATTATCAAGCAGTGTTGAGTTGTTGATCTTATTTAACGACGGCCGAGTTGTATCGGACATGGCTGCCAGCATTGAAAGCAGTTGTATTTATTATCTGATTAACTCCTCTACTGGGACTTAATACCAGATAGCTCCTATGCAGAAGAAAGGGTAGCGCAGTCCATATTAAATGTTCTAATCACATTTTCTGATAAAACACATTTATTGTGCCCTATCGTACTTATCCTGTCTAATTATCACAAGACTTGCTCAGACAGTACTCGCATAAATAAATTGCAGCACAGGGGGTATTTTCAACAAGGCAAAGCATTCTATAGAAGCCTTACTAAACTCCCAAAACATTTCTGCGGAATACAAAGCGGTAAGATTAGCAGTTAATTAATACTTCTGGTAATCAGGACAGTTAAATCAAACATATAGGAAAATACCAGCTACAAGTAAGGGAAATTACCTACAACTTCGAACTACACGCCGTTGAATCCGGCAACTGCTTAAAAGACTCATGCTTAAGAAAATAGCGTAGTTCAATAAGTGAATTTATGTCTTAACTCATTAAAAACTATTGTTGAGAACCTTAATTTGTTTATTTAGACAAATAATGCTCAAATCTAAGTATCTTTTTATAAAGCAAAGGTCCACTATGTGTTCTAATTTGGTTTCTTCATTTCTTATAAAAATATCAGAGAACACTTACAGCATTGCTCTTGGAAACTTGAAACATTTGAGGCTTATCCTACAATGAAACATAAATCATAATTTGACTGCCCGGCAAGGCGTGAGACAAAGCCTATCCTTTTACAGTCTCATTGGTTAATTCTCAGAACCAATGGAATCACAGATAGTTTTTAAATGTTGCTGCTTAAAACAGTCGCAAATTTAATTCCAATAAACGTCGTACGCACTGAGCAGAACACAGGGCTGACTATGACTAGGACATGAAGTGCTTAAAACCTTTCTTTGAGGTGATAACTAAATTCAAAACTTAACTTCTGATTTGCGGACAAAAGGACAGATGTCGTCATTCCCAAAATGTGAAGTTTATGGTAATGTATACACGAAAGTGCAATCAAATTATAAGTAAATAATTGCTTATTGTCCAAGAAAGGTGAAAAACTAATGGTGGAAAATGTGAAGAGATACCAGAAGGAAGTGAATTACATTTGCCTTAAATAAGAAAATAGGGATTTACATCCTGTTTATAAATTGCTTTTTTAATATAACGAAAAGGCCTTTTAAGATGTTCGTGAAATTACAGTGTATACCACGGTCAACTAAGCAGAAAGGCCAAAAACCATGCAATAGCAGACAAAGTCTTTTGCCCAAACTGTAGCTGAAAGACGACGCACGCTCCCACACTGTTGTCTTGCTTATCGTTAAGGAGACTGGATGTTTTTTTTTAAATATGAGTGTCTAAAAACTGCTGACCGAGATCTAAAAGCGGAACCACGCAGGGGAATCAGTCACGTAGGGAGAGTGCGGACGAGCAACAATGCCGCTAAAAGCGGGCTAAACTACCAAGTCATCATTGCGCCAACATCCAACGAGCATGATGAAATTGCAGCAATTAACGACTCGGACCCGGACTGACGAGCCATTATCGATTCAATTACGACCCCCAGCGGTGATCACGAGAGCTGTTAATTATAGTACCCATGTGGATCCACTGCAACCACGCGCTATAAATACTGCATTCTTTGTGCCTTCACTACCTTTATCTGCAGCTGTCTCTGATGGGTTCGGGTGAGAATCCGAAACGTCAGGCCAATAAACTTCTTGTTCCAACGATCGTATCTTCTTCTGAACTGCTTCCTGGCACCCGCCTGTTCGTTTCTATTGGGAACCACGCACAGCTGCAGAATCCATGTTACCAAATCCAACTTCCGAAGATATTTTGTGATTTCGCAATACTGTTCGTCATTCACTAATGACCCAGAAAATTATTTCGACTGTAAGTTTAAATCATAAGCCTAAAGATTTCACACAAAACAACAGACCTCACCGTAAAAGTCGTTTTTCACTGAAAAGGAACGTCTAGGTTCCAGTTATATTCAGAGAAGACGTGACCACTGAAACGCTCTGCTGCCGTTAAAAATATTAAAATAGAACGTTATTACTTTGTGGTCAGAAACGCAGTCCTGATTAGGTTGAACGTTTAAAAATGTTGCACTTGCGTGATAGAGTCTGGTATCCAAACCAGTCTCAGCGTTCTAATGTATTAGGAGACTTTGGTTTATCTACGCTCTCGCTTGTGTTTTAAGTCATATGTTCTTCTGTTATTGTTTCCATACAGTAAGAATTCACATATTTCAATTAAAAGGTTTTAGCATACGGTCTGGGTGGAAATAACTGCTTTTTAATACCCAGGCGGTGTTGAGCGTTACTAAACCCGATGATTTTAGAAGAAAGGCATCTTTTATTTTCAAATTCAGATCCGTAAATTAATAAGATTTTGTTCTGAGGTAAGTTGATAATAACAAAAATGCTATCTTTATTTTCCACAGACCTAAATTATGAGGTATTTAACTCATCCGTCTATGAAAAATTTGCGACATCGGCGATGGATCAACTAACAACAGTAATGTCATGGGTCTAGCACAATCAGTACTATAACCGTCGACGCGAGAGCAGTCAGTTTTTTTGCATATCGACGTACAGCGAATGACCAGTTTTATAAAACTGATAAAAAAACTAGTATGAGAATTTTGAACGTCTTAAACGTCTCGCACTCTGCTCAATCAACCTGCCTCTTTAAAGAAATCCCACTTGTTTCAGAGCAGAATATGTGTCCCCGTAATTTTATCAAGAACAGTGTTCATAAATTTCGGCGAAAATGGACACTGTAATAAACACGAGCGAAATCCCATGCAATTACCTGTCTTAAATTTCGTTCGCGCATCTGAGCGTTTTTTCTTTGAGAGAAGAATGCATGACTCTCGAGAGCTTGACTAAACAGACCTTTTCGTAATTTAAAATTGGTTGTTATCAAATACTAATTGTCGCAATCAGCTTACTAATACACAGGTTAATTAAAAAGAACAGGAGGTTTACTCGATTGTTAGAAGTCAAATTAACAAATATGAACAATATGGTGCTCTAAATGCAGTAATAACTCACTCAGCCAATGGTTCTTTTGAATGGGCTAAAGTTGTTTTGCTGTTTGGGAAGTTATATTTGTCGTCACAGAAATGATTACCACCAAATAGTAATTTTTAGTTTTGAACGTATGGAACACTACTTTTCGTGCAGTACAGCTTCTATATATACTTAATTTAAAAATGGAACGAGCAAGATATTGGTAGTTTCAACAAAATATCAGCATTTATATAACCACTCCGCAATGCGTTCATAGTCGTAGAACGGAGCCAAAAAGGCTCAAAGATGATGGAAACAGTGGCAATACAAAGATAAGTGCATGTGTTCACGTTTGCGGTAGAAAATGATCAATATTTTTTGTTAACGTGAAAAAAATGGCTAAAGATGTCAATAATTCATTGGCTTTACCATGTAACAAATTAAAATCCACAGACTTTGTCAATGGAATGCAGTATTAGAGCATTCATTAAAAGGCTAACGGATTTGAGAATGTTCATAAATTGATCGAAAATATATTCGTTGTTGACGTGTGTTGTGGACGTTCACTTGATTTAACTATAAGTTTTCGTGATCAGGTAAGTCTGCAAATATGACCCATATGACCTTGTACGCGAGGAGGAAGTCTGGAATACTTAAAACCTCCTTAAATGTCTCCGAGATCTATCTTATTTTAAAGATTTGAACAAACACATAGTACAGAGTCCGTTTTCATGGACAATAGATTGAAAAAACTGCAAATCCCAAAGTATTTATCGATATTGCATGGCCAAATCCAGAACAGTTAAATTCAGAACAAATGAGATGTTAAAAGATCGTGGTTTGACTCTAAACGAGTAACATGAAGCATATTTATTTGTATGTTCTCCGTGAAATATATTTGGTTTTTGTAGGGCCATCCAAATTTAATGTGAGAAAAGCTTCTGCTTAGAAGTGCTGTTTTTGCAGGCAGTGGGAAATAAGTACATCACAGAGCAACATTTTGACGAGTTTAAAATATTCTGGGATTAGGCCGTGTAATTACTGATATTACAGTCCCACTTAAATAATCCTTTCTAATCAAAAACACATTTAAAAATTTCTGCCAAATTTCGTGAGATCGGTCGCCGGCTGTACGGCTGGTTAATGTTGCACAGAAAACAGTTCTATAAAGTTTTATTGTAGGTGGGTGAATTTCAGTTTTTATGGCCTAAGTCAGGGTACATTGTAAATATGTTTATAAAAGAATATAATTCCATAAATGGAAAAGAATCCCTTTCTTTTGGATGACTTGTGGTTGGCTCGGCAGAAGGCGATGTCGAACATTAGATTCCTTTGGCCTGCTAATTGTTGTTACCAGGTCAAGGCATTTTTTAGGTTAATATAGTTAGGCTTTAAATCCTTATTCTAATAACTTGAATATTAAACCTAGACTCTGCAGTTAACTGATAAGAAATCTTGTGAAAATAGATTCCCTAACGACGAGCTTCCTTTTCCCAAGACTGAGTGACATTTCACTATCTATATCGGCTTCGTCTGATTCGATTGCAAACCTTTATGATAATCGGACTTCATGACAGACTCTCTAGTTTGCACGATTTGCGGGTCAGATACTAGTACTGCTTGATCTCCGAGATCCAGCTAACACACCTTTATATAAAAGGGAATAACCCGTAGAGCCTGTCCGCTACTATGTCTTGACCAACAAGTTATTTATATGGTGCTCCTGCCTGCTTCTTTTAAGCTGTTGAAAAGTTAAACTGCAAATGCGAGAAAACGTACACTCATAAGCAGCATATGTTAGCCTTAGAATAAACCAAAAACTCCCTACCGATTTCAGTGGACATCGCGTGCAATCCTAATGAGTGCAACGGCAAAGGAGGAAGGTGGCAGAATAATTTTGCAAAAATATGCTGCTTGGAATTTCGTAAGAAATATTTATTTTGCCTTTGATCGATTAACTTTTATCAACTACTCTCTTCAACTGTTTAATGCAATTCTGTTCAGCGAGCGCTAAGGATAATACTGTTTGTTTTGTGCTTTACTTCGAGTGGTCAGGTGCATTTTTTCGCTTTTTGCTCTGAGTGGTACTCGTGGACGGCGAGTTAGACCCAGTGTTTCAAACTCGCATGCAACGTTAGCACGGACAGCCATAAAACGTGAAATTTTGGCAGGGGCACATAAAAAAGCCAGTGGCATGACAGTACCAATTATAAGAAAGACAACGTTTAATTAAAGTAATTTAAGTCGATCCGAATAGCAAGTTATCCTGACTGACTAAATCTGCGTTGTCCTAAAATCAAAAACATGAAAGGAAAAACTCTCTTTTTCTGCTATCTTGCATTAGGAAAAGGTTAAAAATGTCGCCTACTACGTGGATATAATGTTAAAAACATAAAAAATCTTTTGCTACTTTAGTTGCAAATAGGATATACCCAAAAGATAGATCGGTTACGTTTTGGGGGTTTAGGAAGCTGGCTAAAAAATGTGCAATGAAGAAAAGTAGGGCATAAAAATATTAGATGTGACGAAATGAAGGGACTGATTGCAGTGTTTGGCAAAACGTGAGTGTAACATTTGAACAAGTTTGCTTTAACCCGACAAAATAAAAAAACCAGGTTCTATTTACATAAGGGCGAGATGCCTAGAAATGGACAGATTTTTGTCTGCATACTATAGTCTGAGCAACTTAGGTCATTCGTATCACCGCCAAAACAACGATGAGACAGCCAGAATTTTTGCCATGACCCAAGCCGTAAACACAATCATCATCCTTGGAATTTCGTCTCCTTGCGGAACATCTGCAGTGGATTTTGCAAGAACGGCCAACATATAAATCCAATTATGGTAGAGAATACTTATGTCTAATTGATTTAACTTTCGCTTCTCACCTATATTACGCCTTAACGCAAGACTTCCAGCATGCTAGAAAATGTGATTAGGTGAAATGTCCGACAGAATGTCTTGCTCCTGTCTTCATATCCCAGTGATCTTCAGTATCGACAAAGTCTGAATTTGGCACAGTCAAAAGTGGCTGAAACAAAAATAGGCTTAAAGTTCTGCAAAGAATCAACTTACTCCCTTCTGCAGTGGGCCTTCTTGGCGGGACTTTCCAGAACCCCCTAGACTGCAATCAAAACAAAAACCAGACTTCCTTTTATTTAACAAGTTAGAGGGCTGATGCTTTGTACAAAGACTGACCTGCACCAAATTCAACTACTGCTTCAATACCCTCAGAAATGCTGTGAGATAAATTATCCTCATTCGTTGAATTTGTTATCCCACACTGACAGTCTTGCGAATGAAACTTCAGTTTGCAGTGGACCATGCTAATTCATTCAAACAATGAGGAAGTCAAACTTGAGTGTGCATTGAAGTAGTGAAGGTGTGGGTCATAGTTAGGGTATCCCTCGGTCAAGGGATGTTGACGATATGGATGATGTTGTTCGCCTGAAAACCTACACAGACTATGATGTCACGAGCCGTCCTTTTTGCATTTTTTTCTCAGTGGTAACTAATTTAACGTTTTATCAGAGACAATTTGGACATCAGGAACTCTTCAAATGAGCCATCTGGAAAAAATACCAGAGAAGTTATAAGCCTCGTTTCAAATATTTCAAATTCTTCGTTGGCACATCAATCGGACTGAATTTAAGCTAGAAACTAATGGCAAATGTTATCAGAAAAGATTTCATGGGCAATTGTATAATAAAAATACTTGAGTACGACCCTCTTTTCAAGCTTCCTATGTGTAAATAACCGCATGTTCGTTTTCTAGTATAGCAGATTTGTCCATACCTTAAATAAAAGGTATAATAATTTACGACAAATTAGCCAATAATAATAGGAAAGTAACTTTGTCGTTCGATCTTCCATTTATCTAAGTGGCGAGGAATACCCTCGTATGGGAGCGACGCGTACTGAGCGGTATTTGACGTGTCGGCTAGGCAGTATTGCGAAATAAGAAGAGAAAGACAGCCATCCCAGACAACTTCCGCAATTCAGGTTTTGCTGTTTTCACACACAAACTAACCGTTAAGAGCGCATTAATGCCTGCAAGAAAATGAAATAAATTAAATGCCTTGAGAAAAAAAACATTATGCAGACCACAAGACGGATCGCAGCAGCCAACCGACGCACATTTCCTCTGGTCAGTTGATTACAGCTCTTCTCTGGTTCCTTAATGTCTTTTCGCAATCGCAGCACATGTGGTAGTTTATATAAAATATGGCTTTAGTTCTACCAGCACACCGGTCGTTGCTGACTTACGGGGGCCACTGTGCGCAAAATGTAGGTGTCTTACCTGTTCATTCTCTTCAAGGTAGAATACAGGAAATTGGATATTTAACTTGACCCCCGATAATACAAGATGTACATAAATATTTGTTAGCATTTTACTACCTAAGCACGTAAACAAATTTAGCTTATATCGTCTCAAATTGCGGTAACATATTAATGACTAAACATATATTAAACCATGCTAATCTTTTATATTCTCCTTTTTCCAGAATTATATATGCCGTCTGCTGCAACAGTTTAGACACTTTGTGTAGTAACATATGCCCAAACTCAGTAAGGCCTGTGTGTCAACGTTCATTTGCCTCAGAATTTCGTAAATAGGCGTCACCATTGCAGTAAATGTAAACGTAGCATATGAAAACTCAGAATAAGGGCTGTTTGAGTCGGAAAAATTATCCGGATGGCCAGTAGTTACGGAAGAGATAGTGCACTAAGTTTGCGAAGCGAGTGGCAACAGACCAAAGCAATCTGCGCGAAAAGCAACTTTGGAAATCCTGTTCCTTAAGCCAACTGTTTGACACGTCATAAGAAAACTTTGATGACTAACCGCCTACAACTTTCCGTCTGTAGAGGCTTGAAAAGCGGGTTGCAAGTGAAGGCGTAAAATGTTTCGTGCCGATATTCAAGAAAAAGTTAAAGATGACAACTACGAAAGAAGTCTTGCTTTGAGTAATGAGGCTAGACTTCATAGGAATGTCAAACTGAACAAGAAAAATGTTCGCATTTTCGGCGAAAAGAATCCACACACCACAATTGGATATGTAATGGGCTAATTAAAGGCGAGTTTTGAGGCCGTCTCAGAGAACTGCCATACGGCTGATTTTTGCCCGAGAGCAACGCCGTCGGTGACAGCTATCTAAAGATGTTTCAGAACTAGTAGTTAGACGAAACCGAGACAAATTAACATGCCAAATTTATTTTTAACAAAAAGGGGATCCCTCACATTAGAAACTCACAGTGCAAGCATACACAAGGGAAAAACCGCCAGAAAGATGGATCAGACTTTCTGTAGATGTAAACAGCGTACTATTAAAATGATCCGCATGCCAACCTGACCTGACAGCTTGTAGATTATTTCTGTGATGTTAGCCGAAAGGACTGGCTTATGTCCCGCCACTTCCGGCATTTGCAAAAAGACCCAAGCAGTGAAGCACTGCCGGTCAGAATATTGTTACACCGGAAATGCTGTAGAGAAAATGACAGGCACCTGACTACCGACCTGATGTGTGTCACATCAAAGGCGGCGTACACACCAAGAATTTGTAACAACTTCGGACATTTTGGAATTATCATCTCAGATAGTTTTCTTTATAAATCTGTAGAACAGAATTTGTCCTGTTCCCAATCAGGCCTATAAGGTTTCATTTCTCGTAACCAAACATTTACTTCCATATGAACATCTCAAATGATGTCATATTTTTGAGCACACCCTGTGAACAGGATATCGTAGCGAGCACCTAGAACGACATTATTTAAAGTCAGCACAGTTTCCGTTTCTATGTCTGGTAACCACGTTTAAAATGGCTATAAAGACACTGCATTTTAAGATTAAAGTTTTTTGATTATTTTGCGTGTTAACTTTAATTTAACACCAGAATCAAATAATCATGCGCCTGTTATAAGCATGACGGCAAGATCAAACAGATGATAAGATAACCCTGACAAACTAAACTATGTAAAAGTACGCCCCATGTTTCCTGTAGGAGGTACAATTTAGTGTTTAAGACAAAGGACTACATGGAGTTAACTCCACTGTATGCTGCGTAGGTCGGATTGCGATTCAGTAATTAATCATTCTTTGGAGTTTTAGCGCAAGCGTCACGTTAGTAGTGACAGCCATAGAGTAAGAAAAGATGAGAACTATTGTGCTTTGTAAGCGCAAAACGCTGTTATCTACTACTTTTGAAAATATATGAAAATATGCATTGCCATTTGAGAATATTTTGAGTGGGTTTTGCAGGCTTCATGATAGTTTTTCCATTGATTTAACCGAAAGATGTACCTACCAGAAGACATTGACAATGCGAAAGCGATTGCCCTTTCCCTTGTTGTCAGAAATGGCGGAATACCTCATGTCTCATATGAATTTCGTTAATAATGTTCGGGGTTGAATTTGGTTCTGCTCACATGTTGAAAATGCATGTCGACTGAGAGAGAGAGCCAAGAAGTTTCCATTCGTTTCTGTTAAAATGCTGACGTTTTCATGGTGTTTAACTTGCAGTCTGAGTATGCTTGACGAGCTGAGTTGATGCATACTAAATTTACATCAAACGTTGGGGCGGTAACATGAGATTTGTCGTTTGCTTATAGTTGGTACGACTGCAATCATTGCTGCAACAGCAGGCTGGATCGCGTTACGTACATTAGGTGGGCTAACTTATAAAATGTCAACGACAATTCCGATGTGCGCCTTCGTTTCGAAAAGATTTATTACGCAACTTCGTAAAACTAATCGTCTTGCAGCATAATTCCATAATAATTCTGTCACCTCAGGATGCCCGCCTTCAAACGAACTTCTTTTCGGCTGCATACAAATCTATATTCTGTAAAAGATGACTGTTTAAGCAGCATGCATTTTTCTTACAGATTGTCGATGCTCTTTAAAATTTACTTGTATTCCATGGAAAAAGTACATAAAAATATTCATTCTTTTGCTCATCCAGCGGAAAAGTACGTCTTGTTTCAATTTGATACACGATAGAAAAGGATGATTTGGGTTTCGAAAACTTCTTCAATTCCCGAATAATTTTGAACGGTACCTTCTGTTACACTTGCATTCAGGGTTCCCCAACTACAAGCTGTATATTTTCCGTGTGCGGGAAACCATAAATTTGACCACGGTAGTAAAAGGAAACCATATGGAGTTCATAAGATTCAGCAGTGGATTTGAGCCATATCGTTAACTTCAAAGCCACGTTGCTGAATGCAGAGACATGACGTTTTTTGAACTACCATTCCACGTTATTAAAATATCTCACAATTAGAAACTTTTCTCAAACCAAATTTTACCCTTCCTTCGAACATAAAATTGGAATAAGACGTAATTTTCCACCGAATGACCAAAAGAATGAATATTTTTATGCATGTTTTCCATGAACTACAATTAAATTTTTAAAGGTATCGAAAATCGATGATAAAAATGCATGCTGCTTAAGCAGAGAGTTTCTTACAATGTGCAGTTTTTGCATGCAGCCAAAAAGAAGTTCGTACGAATTCGGGCATCCTGTGGTAACAGAATTCTTATGGAATTATGCTGCATGATGATAAGTTTTATAAATTTACTTAGTTAATCTTTTGGAAAAAAAAGCACATTTCGGAATTTCGGTTGAGATTGCCTGAGCTAGCCCACCTACGGTATTTAATATCTCCAGGAGGGACGACCTGTGGCAGCAGCCTGGGCATCTCGACCCAGTCTCTTTTCCGGTGAAGCTGACCGAATTCCGAAGGTCCAGAAACTACTTGCACGCACTTGACAAACTGTGTCGATCCAGCTCTTGATTTGACGCCTGCAAGTGTTCAACGCCGCCATATTGAGGGCAGTAGCTCTAAGCTCATGAGGGGGTCAGCGTAGAACGAGTGCAAACCATCTTGGTTGTCTACCTCGGGTGGCCCGAGATATCTTCGCGACATGGTCACAGTGAATGCAGACGGCCTCATTTAAGACAAACTCGGTGAACTTCCTTCGACAGGCGGTTTTCATGCAGTAAAGGCCAAATACATCCTGTTTTTGCTTATCGTTCACACGTAAGGTCCAGCACTTGCAAACGAAGAGGAGAGCTGACCGAATGACGGATGCACGGTACACGCAGAGTTTTGTGGCGATGGAGATGTCACGTCGAGCTAATGGACGCTTTCCGGCGGTTGAGGGGACCCTGAGATTACATTCAGTTCGGGAGACCATGTCGTCCTGACTCCATCCACTGGGCAGCACTCTCGCCGCGTGGCATTTGGAACTGTGTACCTTTTCGAGTTTATGAACGGCGATTCCGAGTAATGACCTCTCCTGGTTAGAGATGCAATTCGAAACCAACTTGGTCTTCCCAGCGTTCATGGAGAAACCGACTGAGATAGTGACTTCATTCAGATGGGACACCACAGATTGTCAATGACCAAAGTCCGAGGCTAATGACGCGATATCGTCAGCTTAGACTAAATCGGTCAGCCGGCGTCCGAATGCGAACCCCACATCTTCAAAATCGTACAATGCCCTTCCGAAAGTACAGGGAGTGGTGGGGTTGAACAGAATGGGTGACCGAATGCAACCCTGTCGAACACCAGATCGGATATTAAACGGTTGGGAGAGATTGTTATGGATAAGAACTCTCGCAGTGGTAGAGCGATAGTAGGCCCTGACCGTGGCGGTGATTTGGCCGGCACACCATATAGTTCCATTATTTGCTACAAGGGACTCACGGTGGATGGAATCAAACGCAGTGGCGTAGCCAACATAACAGACGGCCTTTGGTTGCCGGTAGCCATGACAAAATTCTAGAATAAGCCTCAGTGTGAATGACCGATCCGTGCATCCAGGCCCAGCCCGAAATCCGCCTTGGTTAGTCCCCAACCTGAAGTGATGTACAGACAGGAACAGTCCGAAAAAGATAACAGTGAAGGCCATCGTTGAAAAGTTTGTGAGACATATTCCGCATTATTTCTCAGACATTGTTATATCTCTCTTCTTGAAGACAGGCACAAGGATGTCCGAGCCCTAGTCACTAAGAGCTATCTCAACTCTCTGCGCTAAATCACTCGCCAGGACGATACAAGACATCAAGATTTCGGTGGGAATGCCGACCTCTCTGGGTGTCCTGTTGTTATACATCGGCAACTCCGCCATATTGATGGGTGTCACACGACCCTGCATGGGCTGGGGAAGGACAATATACAGCTGCAGAGTACAGAGAGTGCATGACAAGTTACTTATGGAATTTCAGTATATGCTTAAAGTGATTACGCCAGCGACCGAGCTTGGTTAATTCGCCAGCAATTAAGCTCTTATGCACATGGCGAACAAAGTCATTCACTGGAGAGGATATACAACTAACTTGGGAGACAATTTAGTTATTTTCGAATGGTACCAATGTTTGAGGCCTTTACTATGAAGCAGGTTTTTCCAGTTCAGTATTGCTGTCGCTCATCATTGTCAAGTTTGCCGTTCTTTTTCGGAGCTGGCAGATCGAAGCGTCGTTGCGGGACCTGGCTTGAGCCGTCTTGGAAGACTACAATAACACTTTTTTTCTGTAACACGGTTACCGCGATGCCGCTGGTTTAAAATGAGAACTTTCTAAGCCTCCTCATAAACCGGCGACTCCAGTAACAACCATTGGTAACTGTCTTCGCCGTCAGTCCGGGTCGAAAAACAGGACCCTAGCTCTGTGCTCAGGTTCCCAAAGGTGCTGGGTTGTCGACGCTTTGCAACATCAGGGCGTTTTGCAGGCGGCATTTTGAGTGCAGATGAGAGCTGAACTTTCAGACGTGTGTGAATTAGAACTTGACTAAACACATGGACGTTGCCAGTTTCGGAACTACACATTGATCTGCAATCGTGAGCACGGTTTAGGAACCTTGAACCAACTAGAATGCAGACAACTTGACCGACCTTAGGGTTGTCGTTTTTCAGATGTCATAATGGTTATTTATGCACCTAAAGCTCGGGAAGTTTTGGGGGACATTCATAGAGATGCATGAATAAAAATTTTTCATTAGGTATGCGAGGTTATTTGTAATGCTTGTCTTTGTATTTTATGGTTAGTCCTTGCGGCCTTGAGATGTATGAGGTTTTTTTGATTTCAATCAGGCAGTCTAAATTTTAATAGTATCTTTCTTCAAACTGTCCTTTCCTATCGACAGTACCGGTGCGTATGGTCACTGCGTTTAAACCGCTTTGCGGAAAATCCGCAGACAGATCTTGAGTAGGCGAAGACTTGATTGCTGGAATAGGAACATTATTAGCCTGACGTTTCTTCGTGACTACTTCCTGGATCTCGACTCTTTGCTTCTATTACATCTTAGGGAGTTGTTTTTTCAAAAGATGTTAAGGGGATTGATTTGAAAGAAGTTTCTTGATAGAGCTATTTTAGTAGAACCACCATTTGCTTTATTATCTCTAATCCCACGTAAGCCGGAAAAACCAATTTTTGTTATTTGCTGACTTGCGCAAAAGGCATAAAGCGTTGGAAACGAATACACCTTCGCTTAGGGGATCTGCGAAGAAATTCGGAACTTTGCCATTAGGGTACTGTCTTACTTATTGACATGAAACACATAACTGAACCGGACTCAGCATCAACTTCACAGAATATATACGCTTTTCACAGTGCCGTTCACATGTGCTTCTGCATCCAGCCCTTCAGCCCTTTCTGCAGAAAAATTAAGGTCGGACGAGTTCAGAGAATTCGACTTAAAGATTACGACAACAATGTCTCGTCGGAACAAGAATTTACGGATAACGGCTTAAATTTTAATGCAAGCAGGCCTGGTTTACCGTGGTCACCGTCAGGAAGCCGAGCAAGACTTTCGTTTTGTTTTCGGTGTTGGATGTGTTTCCTACATCATTGCTGGCAGCGGAGAATTGCAGCAATGATGGCACAGGAGAGGGGCACAGAGATGGCAGATTTCTGAACTTGGTAGATTTCTATATGGTTTCGACGTCAATAATTAAACCTACTGCCTTTAAGCGACATCTATCTGGCGAGTAGTTTTGCTTATAGGAATCCTTAAATCACTGCTCAAAGTTGCTATCTAGTCTATACCCATCAGCCAGTGAAACTCAGATGGTTTCCCTTTTCATCGTTCAAAGTGCTCTGCAACAAACCGCAGCACGAAATCATAAACTGCTCTCAGAGTAGGTGTTGTTTTACACATGGACTGATAGACTCATCCTCCGCGGGTATTTTCTTAGTTATAACGCCTTTTTGGTCGGACAAGGAAATAACAAAGGTAGTCTGCTTGCAAAGTGCCCTTCACTCAACCTCAGGATGGGCAAGTTATAAAAGCTCGGAATTATGCACCGATATGGCTTACGGTCTTCTTAATAATAACTCTTCATATTTACATGAGAAAGTGGGTAAAACAGGCAGGTATGGGACGTGTTTGAGATGTCGTGTTGCGCAATAAGTCACTCTATGTAGAGGAAAAACTCCTGAGTTCGCCTATATTTGATATTTAGTTAGCACTATGATTTGGATTTTTGCCTCGACTGGTGTTCAGAAACAGGTCACAAACAATAAGAACTACAGCAGGTCCTAATGCACGGGACAACGTACCGGCTATTTCTGGACAGGTAAGTACATATGTGGCAAAACTACAACTGTCAGAAGAATCTAGAACATAGAATCCTCTTCCTTAGATAAGGACAAAGATATATCCTCTCTTAATTTTGCATTGAGCTGATTCAAAAATACTTGCACAATACACATCTTGCAACATCTGCCGAGTGGTAGTTTCCATGTTAATACTGGCATCGACAAACTGATTTCTGGTTTGCTTCTTCATTAGCTTTTATAATGTTGATGTCTGCTTACCATAAGCTATTTTAGATTGATCAAAACTGCAAATAACCGAAACAAGACCTCTCTGCGTATGGTAAGGCGGTAGAAGTTAGACCCACCCTAGCCGCAATGATTATTTTCTTGGCAGAATGGTATTACCGACAAAGACAAGGGAGACTGGAAAAGCCATTTCTGGCTTATTAGCCGTCGTCAGCCAGCCATACCCAAGCCCGAAGTGTGGAACACCCGAGCCTCAAACTCGCCGCTGTTCGGCTGCTGGTTGGGCTCGAGAGAGAGCCCTTGAGGCACAACGGAACGAATGAGTTCCGTATGAACTATCGGTGAGCGCCCTCGACCAATTATTTTATTCTACAGTTACCACCAGAGAACGGCGGCGTAGAGAGAATTCGAGTAAACTCTGTAGGGACAATTCAGTAACTTTATTGGCTTCCTGACTATACGTTCGCCAGGCAAGTTTCTAAATCAAATTTTCCCACTTTCACCTGCGGTTGTGCTGTCAAAAAATAAACTTATTCAATAGCTTAGTCGTTGCCTATGATAAGTCTTTTATATAGCCATTTTAAATGTCGTTGCCAACGCTTTTTAATTACCCTCAGGGATAACTGTTCACGTTTTGTCGAACCAACCCAATCGATCTAATTAGTTTTTAAATGCTATTGCCATTTCTGTGACCAAACGGGAAAGTAGGCCTATATTTACATCCCTAGATACAAAAGATTTGCGAGAAACAGGTTACCTGTAGAGTTTTCTATCTCAGATATATGGAATAGTAGACATATCCAGGAATGCTGTCAGAAGATATGGTGCAAGGAAGTGACAAAGTGGCTCTGAAACTTGAATTCTCAGGTGCAGGGTTGTACAGAACAAAAACGATTCCTTTGCTATCAAATTTTACAACCATATATTGCGTCGGTGTGAGTCGTCATGCTCGCTTAAGGTAAGCGTACAGCATGCTCCACAACGCTCTAACACGTGAGGTGACTAGGCACACCAAGCGTCCTATCTCCCTCCTAAGCAAACCACCGTTCATTAACCGCGACGGAAAGCGTGATTAACTGCAGTAACCCACCGTTGCAAGGTAATGCGAGTGAGGGGACAGCGAGTTGTTCGCGGCCGGCATAGCAGTAAGTCTCTTAACTGACGAAACTAGAAGCGGAAGGCAGCACACGGACTATAAGTGGGTAGGAGCAAAATGTAACGGTACAAAACTGTTATTTTGCTTTAGTGGGTAAAAGCGGGACCCTCACCTGCCGGTCGCCCAGACGAAATTAGCAAAAGCGTAAACGACGATAACTAACAGAGTAGGCGTGTCAATATCTTACAGAGACAATGCTTGTTTTCAACTTGTTATACACACAATGCAATCACATGGATATATCTACAGATCGATCTGACTGACAGTCTCTGTTTTGAGCATAATTTGGGTAAATTCTCCCCTTGTCTCACTGCCCACTCCCAAACTTTGGACAGCTTGATCGCGAATGATTTCACTTTCACTTGTGGTGCCCGATAGCAACAACGTTTTCCATCAGCTGTTTTCAGGAAATACCGTTATTAGCTAGAATCTTAGACAGCGCCTGGAACTTCCCCCCAATCACGAAGCATGTAAATGGAACTGAACAGTACTCCGGGCCCGGTCTACTTTAATAAATTCACGAAATTTCGCACAGGGTTATGTCTGCAAATCAATATCTGTAAACTATATTGGTTGTACGATACAGTGGTTATAGTGATTAGACTGCACTCTGGAACGTCGGTCGGCTTCAACGCCTCCACGGCTTTTACTCTCTCCAAGTATAACACGCACTTCAGATAGGCGAAAATCTCTCTAAAGGGATACCTAGGTGATCAAACTACAAGCCCTCCTCAGTTGGATCGGCAATCGTCGAATTCCTCGTTGAGATAGTCGTGTGCTTCATGGACCTAGTGGGGAGGGGTTGTTCCCGCCATAGTGTTACATAATCTAACTCTGTTACCGCAAGTGTTGTAAGAAATAGTGATATGGCAGCCTAAGCCGCAAAATACAGACTACTCTGCCTTAGACGCAGAAGAACATGCGCAGATTTTCGACATTCCAAAATGGGAGTTTGTGATTAATCTGCTCATACAGAATACCACTTTATCGTGACAGGGGTTGGCTAAATTCTAATGATATAAAGCGTGAACTGAGATTCTTTTGATGGTTTGTAAAGTGAACCGAAAATCTTGCAGTCGTGCAGCGTGGTATGGCTTAAAACGGCATTCATTCAGTATTCTGAAGACGGTCCTCCTAAAGGCGCCTCATTCAAGACAATGTTATCCAGTAATTTTGCGAAGCAATCCTGCATTTTGAAAAACATGGTAAGCACCAACGTCATGTTTTGAAGCGCGTGAACTGTCATACTTCACTAAGTCATGAATGGTCCCTGGTTTCGAAAAATGTTGAGGTCGTGCTCAAAATAAAAGTTCGTATGACTGACATCCGCCCATTTGTTTAGAATTGTCCTTTCATGCGGCATCACGGTTTCGGCTAGATTTAAATGTGACTACGAATTCGACCCTCTCATTGATACTTGCCACCATCGCCTTCGGCCTTTCCCTATTTACAGCATGCTTGTTGTCCGTTTCTGATTCGGGAAGCTTGTTACTGGGCTAGACAAGGGCGACCGACCTGGTGGTTAAAGCTACCTTCTTATCGATCACCGTAGCAACTATGCGGTACTCCGCTTGACTATCGCCGGCGGTCGCACACTGTTAACGTGCCCTCACGCGCGTACGTCGGGACGTGTGTCGAGTGCACGCAGCAAGTTCTCACGTGCTCAGCCGCGTGCGTGGGCATGCGTACGTCCCAATCCTCTCGGCGAATGCCTGTCCATCAACCATGTTGTTAATCGTGGCCAACTTGAGTACTGTACCGTTGCAAAGCGGATCAATCACATGGGGCAACTTTCGCCGTCCAACTTATGCAATCAAGCTGCCGCTTTGCTTACCAAAACGTGAGTGGGTGGCTGCACAAGTGGCTAAGGCATTACATGAGTCATGGGAGTCGGAAGTCAGCTGTATCAGTTATTGTCTTATCCCTCATCTTCACATCTGACAGTAAGTAACCGCCTTCAATAACAAACACTCCAACGTATGTGGGCATCTCCCACCGACGACAGAGGCTCGATTTGCGGACGAAAAGCAGCCGAACCTGCTGGTTGGCACCTCAAATACCAGCAAGTGCAACGGCCTGTTCTGACACCAGATCTCATGATCACACCAGCGAAGACGGAAGGAACCGACGGTAGTTGCAAAGCGGCCAGTGCGCAGCCGAGGATGAGGCCAAAGCATTAACTGTAGAATCACAGGTTATCCATCCTCACATGTCGCATATCACACCTTACATTCCGGCTGGCCATTGAATGGGCTATAACAAATTGGGTCAAACAAACGGTAAGTTGAACGAATGTCTCCTTTTCCGATGGTTCGTCAATTAAGTGTAATCCGTACTCTTCTTCCTTTCTCCCCACCACCACCGCCGCCACCACCACCACTACATCCTCATCCCGCACGTTGTTTTTATTTGTTTCTCCCGGTTTGCTTAATTTTCAAAATTCTTTATTATTCATATTTTATGGCGAATAAAACCTCAGTGATTTGAAAGCGAAAAGAGGCTGCTTGCTCAATGATAAGGTTTCCTATATTGATAACATGGCTGACACTTTTGCATAGGTGGATCCAGAGTTTGCTGAAAAGGATAAAAATTATCTGGAAAAAACAAAAGTTAATACAACAGTAATATTATATACCTCCAAGTAATAATTTCCAAAATAAAGCTGTCTCTGAACGAAAGGGCCATAAGCAGCACAGTGTCATTGTGGTAAAGATGGTATTTTATTTTTTTTTCGTTTAATAATTTCGTTGACACTTTATTTCATGCTTTAACCCGAAATTTCAAGTCTATTTGCACTGAAAACTTATGATAGTCGCTAAAAAGCGTCGTCCAACTAATCCTTATGGTGCGCTTTATCGTTCTAATACACAAGTCTGTATAATAATATTTCCCATAAAGCTTCGTCTAGGTTAGGGTCGACAATCACATAGAAGCAGGTATTTGCATCAGTCTATGTGTTTATCGATCGTCGCATTGTTCTCTAATCCGCATATAGTCTAAAGAAGTTTTTTTGAAGTACCAAGTTTCATAGCAACAATAGTCGAAAATTGGCAGTGGGTACTTTACGTGTTCGAATAAAAGATTGAAAAATATACTTTTTTCTACAGAAATCAGTTTTGCACGATAGTTTTCCGCAAATGCCGGGTCCCTCATCATGTTACCCCAGTGATAATTTTGGCCTCTCGAGGGTCCAGATTAAATTGTTTGTTTGTGAGAAGGCTCTTATGACAGCAGTCTGCCAGGTTGAGCGACCTTTAGCTCAGCGCCTTTTATATTCCGTCTAATATTCATCGGCGCGTTTGCTAGTCTAATCAAGATTGGCTCTTTACGATTGTCTGCATTGTACAATACGAAGACCTCACTGTTAAAGCTCGCTTGCTAGGGCGCGTGCTACCATTTGTCGTTGCTGTCCGCCCTCACAACAGCCTCTCCATTCAAGGCGTTTGACCTATTCACTTTCGGTTCGTATATTCTGACTGTAATTTGCGAGAGCCGTCAGTCGTCTTGATCTCTTTCTCCCCAGGCTTTAAGAATTTTGGACGTCTTAAACGTGTCGCAATCTGTTCGCCTAACCTACCTCTTCAAAGGAATTTTCCCTAAGGAGAAAATGTGTCCTCGTAATTTTATCAAGAAAAATGTTCATAAATTTCAGCGAAAATGGACTCAGCGACATATTTGGGCGATTCCCCATGTTAATACCTGTTCTAGATTTCGTTTGCGCATCTGATCGTTTTTTCTTTGGGAGAAGAGCGATTGACTCTCGAGAGTTTAATTAAACAGAGCTTTCCGCAATTCAAAATTGATTTTTGTCCCATGCTAATCATGAAAGTCAGCTTACTAATACACAAGTAAATTTAAAAGAACCGGAGGTTTTCAGGATTGTTAGAAATCATATTAGCGTATATGTACGGTATTGTGCCCTAGATGTTGTAATATCTCACACAGGCAATCCTTCGTTTAAATGGGCCAAACTTGTTTTGTTGTTTGGAAAGTTATGTTTGTCGTCAGAGAAATTATAACCACCGAATAGTATTTTTTAGTTTTGAACATATAGGACATTACTTTTCGCTTTAAAAAAACTTTTCATGTTCCCGAATAATTTTGAACTCTACCTGCCGTTACACGTGTACTCAGGGTTCCCCAACTACAAGCTGTATATTTTCCGTGTACGAAAGTCCACACATTTTTCTACGGTACCAAGAGGAGACCACACGGTGTTCACAGCATTCAGCAGTGGATTTGAGCCATAGTGTTAACTTTACAAGCCACATTAGTAAATGCGGAGGCGTGAGGTTTTATGAACTGTCATTTCACGGTGTAAAAATAACGCACAGTTAGACAATTTTTTTAAAACAAAATTATACCCTTCCTTCGAGTATAAAATTGGAAGAAGACGCAAGTTTCTACCGGACGAGCAAAATAATGAATATTTTTGTGCATTTTGCTACGAAGTAAAATTGAGCTTTTAAGGTCATTGAGAACCAATTAGAAGAATGCATGCTACTTAGGCAGTCATGTTTTACAGAGTACAGTTTTTGCATGCAAGCGAAAAAAAGTTGATTCGAAAGCCGGCATCCTGAGGTGACAGAATTATTATGGAATTATGCCGCATGATGATTAGTTTTACGGCGTTACGTACTTAATCTTTTCGAAACGAAGGCGATCTCGAAATTTTGTTTGACATTTCATAAGTTAGTCTACCTACCGTATACTTAAGTTGGAAGCAATGGAAAGTGTTGTTCCACATCAATAGGTATTATAGTTACTAGTAAATGAAAGCTCTACCTTTTACGTTTACTTGAGGTTGTGAGCAGTGTTTCATAAGTGCATATGAAGAATGCACATGACTATTTCAACATTATTGAGTGTATGATTAAGAACAGAAAAAGCCAAAACATCAGCCGTCCTCCGTCCTAGGAGTTTTGGCGAAGGTGCCTGTTTGAG
>CACRXP010000345.1:293254-325754 GCA_902702965.1 Spirometra erinaceieuropaei | reverse complement strand
ATCCCGTAGGTTTGAATGAGATCGCCGCGCAGTTGCCTGTAATTTAGAGGAAACAGATTTAGTTCAGTCAGCCTGGTTTCGTAAGGCAAATGATGAAGATTCTTGACCATCTTCGTAGCCATCGCCTGTACTCTTTCCAGTCTGAAGATATTTAAAAATTAGCGGTAAGTAGGAAGGTGCACACATAATTTTATGAGACATTACGCACTACCATGTTGTTCATCTTTGAATAAAGGTTTAGGACGGTTTCTAAGGATTAAAACGTCTGGTGCGTGATGTGCACATACATAAATATGTAGATCAGAGGTGGTATGCCTTCCGAGTTAATATAATGAAAAATAGAAGAGGTTCGTCGGAAAAGTCGAGTTGTGCTCGTGAAGTTTCGAGCTGGTGACACCAACCCGTCGTCAGACGAAATGAAAACAAGGGAGAAAGTTAGCTTGTAACAGTATACCAGTTGATGTGATAGGACAGACAGACCACTGACGTGTGAGGGGGGGGTTCCGAGGTCATGGTAGGTCCCTGAGTGAGTGGGGGGGAGGGAAAGGAGGCGGAACAACTACGGCGCACTGTGCTGGAGGGGGAGGGCGGATGGTGAATCAGTTGGAATGCGGACGGCTGTATTCGCGGTCGTTGATGCGTGATTAGGACAGCGGGCAGTCAGTCGTGA
This sequence comes from Spirometra erinaceieuropaei, assembly GCA_902702965.1. Taxonomy (NCBI): domain Eukaryota; kingdom Metazoa; phylum Platyhelminthes; class Cestoda; order Diphyllobothriidea; family Diphyllobothriidae; genus Spirometra; species Spirometra erinaceieuropaei. The sequence goes on along the minus strand of CACRXP010000345.1, from coordinate 325,084 downwards.
ACGTAGACCCTCGTAATGGGTATCTAAGTCAACGTGACGGTTGATACTACCTGCATTGGAGTATCAAGCCTCAAGAAATTCCCTCGGTCGCCTTGTGTTAGCCACGACGATGACCCCAGTGCCATCCCGATTGAATCGGTGGTCGTACTCGATTGCATGGGCAAAGACGAGGGACATGGGTCTCGTCGAGGGATAGCTAATTTGTGCTCATTGATATGTGTCCCCAGGCGTCGACTCGTATGGGCAACATACAAGCAAGAGCAATTGCCGCTCGGGATGCGATAAATTACGTTCGTTTGTGGCTCTTTGGGGATGGGATCCTTCACTGGAGATAGTGCTGCGCGTAGTGAACAAAGACTTTGTTCTATTAACATTGCTGTTGCGGGGGAGAATGATAGTCGTTTAACTGAACACCAGTGTGGACGCTGTCAATGGAAATAGAAAATATCCACAAATATATCTCTCAGCGAATAAGTATGCATGCGCAGTCACCAACTTGTGTTTATAATAGTGTAGACTGTAACATTGCGCGTTCACTTATTGACGTCGTCAGGGAAGCACGGAGACAGTGCCATGATGATGGTGAGCAAAATAGGGCAAAATGTCGCCAAAAAAGGAATTGAATCCATAGGCTTATTGGGGTTTTAAGGGAAAGACACCGTAGCCCACAGGATGAGAAGTGGAATGCACAAGACTGCTCCGCGCTACTGACGAAAGTTTCTCTTTATTTGGGGTAGCAGTAGACCGGAAGAGATTGATTATGTCTGTTTTCTGACTGTCGAAAGCCCCGACAGAGTGATAAGACAAAGGAAATCACCGTTATCTGCAGCGGTTCTCTTAGGTTTAAAACGAGGGAAGACTTTAATGCGCGTTTAGATCATTATCAAAACACTGAAGGCGCGACCACAACTATTGCTGCTGACTGAAAAAACTGCTAGCAGTTTGGCGAAACTAAGGAACGCACTGCGTTAAGAGGTGGCTTGAGTGAGCAGAAAAATTGAGGGACATTAACAAAACTAAACTTCTGAGGAGGAGGAGGAGGAGGAGGAGGAGGAGGAGGACTAAATAAAGTCCACAGGTGTGTTAACAGTCTGACTGGACTGGACGACTTTTTGTCTGAGGAGACGAAAATATATTAGAGATATGACATAACAAAGGAAGTTCTACTTTATCAGTGTAACCGAAGATATGTTTGCGTCGATGAGTCAGTCATGACTCGTGAAATGAGTCCAGCTAAAATAACGAGTTTTTTGTTATGTGAAGATAGGCGATTTGCTCTTGGTATTTTATAGCTGATGCCACATAAATAAGGGAAATTTACAGCGACCTCAACGTGCTCACCCGACTTAAGAACATTTCTTTCAATAGAAGTTTATTATTCCTATGCTGTCTATCAAAGGCTTTACTAGCAACTAGATAAACGAAGTAACTGAGGCATTTGTGCCCCGAGAGGAAGGGTCGGATATGTTGACTCCAAAATGTTTACTGAGAACAAGAAGAACTGAGCGGAACTTCAAAACAAAGATCATTACGGGTAAATGTCACAGACAGTTCGAGCCACCTGGCACTAGAAACCAATTGAGAACGGCCGCTTATGTCTCGAAAACTAAGATCGACAACGGTAGACTGAAGGACCTTATCTAGCTACTGGCATAGTGTGGATCTTTTCACAGAGGAATGGAGGTAATTGGGAGGTTTACGGGTAAGGCAGCACGCTGGACAGCAAGCTGACGGAATGCAGGGAAACGCAAAAGGCAGCCGGTGACAAAAACGATGATCGAACAACTAAGCCTATCCTCTGGCAGACCTCTCTGTCATTTCCTAATTTATGCTCATTTGATCTCCGTTCTTTGTTTCACCGCACCTGGGTACAACTACCAGTCATCAGTACTTAAGTAGATTTCGCAAATGCATACACCAGCACACTATCCAGTCTACTGATAGCTAATAAGGGTCTCTTGGCCTTCCATTGCCACTAGATGTACTCTCTTTCTGTCTCTGCACCCAGTACAGCAGCAGAAAGCCTATGTCGACCGATCAGGTTTGCTCCTCTTTTAGCTATAACTGGGAGGTTACTTACCAAAACTGTTTCTAACCTAAAAAGCAGCCGAAATATCTTATTGGATGAAAACCTTTCACTACCCTATTGGTTTTTGTCATGCAAGATTACCGGCCATTGGCCGACGCCTTAATTCTGAAGCTGAGACTAAATAATTCGAATTACTATGCATAACACGTACCATTTTTGATGCACAGGTCGGAGATGTGTGCTACTTATGTTAAATATCTACATTAGAGCAAAAGTGCATGTAGTGCATGTTGCCAATGGCACGTCGAGGTTTGGACCCGTGATTCATAAGTGGGCGCAATTAACAGCAGACGCGTCAACCTCAACAAACTTCTTTCAGACGTTATCTCAAAAATAAACTTTACAAATAACACAATATTTACAATACGTTTAGTATTATTTTAAATCACAGATTGAAACCTTACAAATGGCAAAAGAAGGATAAATGTCGTCTCAGATTCATAAAAACGATGGTGGCGAAAGCAGGACAATCAAAGAAATGTGACATAAAAGAATTAACTAGCAAAGAACTCTGCAAAATAAAACGCAAATTGGAGTCAGCTCGGAAACTAATGTCTTCGCCAGCTACAGGACCTCAATCGCAATGGCAGCCCGGCAAAACCCAGGGAAAAATATTGAAGTTATTGTTAACGGCATAGGCTCAGTCAGTCTAAAAAACAGTTATCAGGACGATTATTTATAGTAATAAAGCCTCGGACCCAGAGAGGATATCCTGATAAGGAATTGAAGTAACGAATTGGTTCCGCAACATCATTCAGCTTAGAAGGCATGAGAAGAAAAGGTTTCGTTGAGAAACTGGGGAAATGAGAGGCCAGAAATAAAAAGTAGACAGGTTTCCCGACACAGAGAATATAAGTACGCAAAGATCACTGACAGTATGTAAAAACGTTAGATATAAGAGCTCAAAGAATCCTTTAAATATCTAAATTTGCTCCAGTCCTTAGGCCATGGCGATAGATTCGACAATGGCCGTCAGACGGTCTGCAATAAATGTTTCTGTTGAAACTGCGGGTTTGTAAGGAATCCCTAACTTCCAGTAAAATCGAGATCAAAACACAGTCTTGACTTGAATGTTGGAGTTCATGCACGCTGTCCAAATGAATGGCTTATATAAATATATTTAGTAGAGATGTGCGAAAATATTTTCATTGGGAATCAAAAGCAAATCTGTCAGTAAATCAATGGGGTGTTTCGAGCGAGGAAACAACATCAGTAAGATCGCTACTGTTAAACACAGAATTCGAGAAGGAACTCAAGCGTTTAGTGAAGATTGCAGCAATGCTCCTTTTAATCAGAACGATCCCCGTACACAGAGGATAAAATAGAATAAAGTATCTGAGTTTAACAAGTTACTCAGATAGGTTGGCTAATCCCTCGGCACTATTTCATAAGAGTATCAGCTCAAAAGGTTTGAATTGTTTGTCGAATATGACTTGATTTGAAAGAACGGAGACTAGCACTGGCATATGTTAAATATCATAATTAAGACAGAATCCATAAAAACTGTTTTCCAACAGCCAAATGCGCAAAATCTCTCCAAAAAGCGTGGTGATTTGAAGTACACACTATTTCGGACATTCAAATATTTTCGCACTGACTGTGACGTTATCCATTACAAACTGTGCGGACACGAAAATACTTAGATACGGTCTCCAGTTAATGACATGAGATATAATAATACAAATTATAAAAAAGAATCTTTAATAAACGAGAAGTAAATATCTGCAAAAGAACAGGCTCAGTGCTGATGAATGCTTGTCGTTATTATAACTGAAAATGTTAACCAACTGCCTCTTTACAGACTTTAAAACCAGGAAGCGTAATGAAGTAAATTTAAATTAGCCCAATACCAAAAATTCCACCCGGGAAAGAATGCCATTTTATTCACAACTCTGATGAGTCCATCGTAAATCTGTATCCGATATCAGTGGTCCAACACGTAGTTGATCGGATATTTCAAAGGGCAGCTTTAAATTTAACTCTAATTTAGCATGCTTTTTTGTTAAACGACTACCGGACAATTCGTGATCTGTTTATATTATTATCTTATTTGCCGTAAAGAGAGTTGGAGATAAACCAAATCCTCGTTTTACTACTATACTTGGCTGATCAACACTGTCTTAAGAAGGAATTAGGGGCTGAAAGTCAGAAAGCAATAAAACCTTTGCAGTTTTGTTTTAAAATGATATTCCGGAGCTATGGGGTTTGTTTTGAACGAATGCAGAAAAATACAGAGATTAATTATCACAAACTGCTGGAGTATGTTCAAAATACATATGTCCAACCGAAGTAATGAGGACATGAAGTTAATTAAAATGGTCTACTAAACATATCGGAGGACTGAAAAAAACAACAGAATTCTGGAGCGTATTAACAGAAGACAGTTATTAAAGGCGGCCTTTGGATAAACGAGCAAAGATTTAGATTTATGAAGTTATTTAAAGACGACTGAACGTTACTCAGTCATAAGAGTTCTTAAGAAGACCGAAAGTTGCGTTATGTTGAGGAAAAACGGCAAATAGTTGCCTGGTTACTGTAAAAGACAAATGAATGAGATTTAAAATGACGGGTTCTAGAAACCAGAATGAATTACGGTATTTAGTTAAACATGCATCGTCAGGACCAAAGACCTTTCGAACATAATTTTGAGAGCCCTATGATGGTCGAGCCCTTATAAATATATTTCAGAGGTTGTTTGGCTGCTATAAACTTGTAGATAGTTGAAAACGGACGAACGTGGATTGTCCTCGTCGAACATCTCAGGACCAAGTCCAAAAACCCAATAACTCCAGATTCTACCTTTGCAACCTCTTCGTCGTTACACCTGCACAAACTTCCATGACGTCTACAGTGACGACCGCTTTCACAACCGATGCCCAAACACCTAATGCTCCGCTGTCGCTCAGCGTCAGCTTCATCATTTCTACAACACCCTCCAGACAACAACGGCGTTGCTAACTTTCCAATTCCCGCCCCCGGTGAGAATACTCGACGCCTCGTCAACCACTGCCTCCAAAACCAAGACCCCTACCACCAGCGATGTGGACTCCGTCCTGACCTGTCCTCACTGCGATAGCACATCCACCCCCGCATCGGCCTGGTTGACCATCTGAGACCGGTGCATCATTCCCCGTCTCAATCCCCTATTCTGTCCGCAATATTTTCGTCCATGAGTTCACCACACGACCCTATTTGTCACACTAAACGTTTCTTGCACATCCTCCAACTCTCGCATCCCCAGAACTGCCAAATCTCCATCCACTAACGCCGCCACTTCTGACAACATAGCAAATCCAATTTACTTACTTGCTCTTATAATGTCCTGCCCACACAGACAGTGAAAATGCACATCACGGGTCGGGTTGATGGGTCACTTGCGAGTTCATTTCACAGAAACTGACAAACCCCTGCTTGGAACATCCTAAAACACCCGCCGTCATTGTCTCAACCGTCCTCATTGCTCTCGCACATTTGCCACTGCAAGGATCCACTCGATCACATACGTCTTCATGACAATATGGTAGGTGGGCTAACTCACGAACTGCCAGTCGAAATTCCAAAATGCACTTTCGTTTCGAAAAGATTAAGTAAATAGGATTGTAAAAATAATCATTATTCAGCATACGTCTATAATAATTCAGCTAGCTCAAGATGCCGGCTTTTGAAAGAACTTCTTTTCAGCCGCATGCAAAAAGTATACTCTGTGATAAGTGACTACTAAATTAGCATGCATTTTTCTCGCTAATTTTCGATGTCTTTGAAAATTCAAATATATTTCACGAAACACATGCATAAAATATTCATTTTTTTGTTCATTCGGTAGAAAATGGCCACGTCTTCCAATTTTACACTAGAAGAAATTGTAAAATTCGGCTTTTAAAAAGTTTCTAATTGGGAAATTTTTTACACCGCTAAATAGCCGTTCATAAAACGTCATGTCTCTGCATTTATTAGTGGGACTGATAAAGCTAAATGCATCACCCAAATCCGCTGATAAATTTCATGAACTCCATATGGTCTTCTCTTAATACCGTAGAGAAATGTATGGTTTTGTGTACGCGGGGAATATACGGATTGTAGATTAGAAACCCTGATTGCAATTGTAAGGGCAGGTCGGGGTTCAAAATTATTTGGGAACTGAAAAAGTTTTTAAAAACCAAATTATACCATTCCTTCGAGCATAGAATTGAAAGAGGACGCAATTTTCTACCATATGGATAAGAAGAACAAATATTTTTTGCATGTTTATCGTGTAATATAAGTGAATTTTTAAGGATATCGAAAATCAGTGAGAAAAACGCATGCTAATTAAGTAGTCACTTTTTACAGAGTATGGAAAAGGAAAGGAGTTCATTTGAAAGCCAGCATTTCGAGCTAACTGAATTATTATAGAATTATGCTGCAAGCTGATTATTTTTACAACCCTACTTAATTGATGTTTTCGAAACGAAAATTCGTTTCAGAATTTTGGTCGACATTTCATGCGTTAACCCACCTATTGCATACGGTAAATTAACTCACATGAACACCCTCAACATCGCACAAATCAGGCGCCTCTCATACAAGCGAGAAATATGTTCTTCGGCTCCTTTTCCATGGAGCTCCTCTGATAAATGCGGAATTTGAACGGTCTGTCCTCCTTTGTCTGAACTCTCGGCGTATGGGCCAGGCCGTGCGCGGTGCGTGTAGAGGGATTACTCTTAGCTCTGACAGCCATCCCTTCTACTCTCAGCATCAACTGGTTGGCCGGCTCGGACAGCCTACCGGTGCATTAAAAGGTTTAAGGCGAATAAGGTGGCTTTCAGCGCATGCGTCTTCATTACAAACAGTCTGACGCGCTGGAGGCTATTACGGTGCGCTAATAGCCGTGGCTCTTGATATGCTACCAGCCGACGATTTCTACTCAAAACACACTGTCCATTCAGGGGCAAAAGTTAAGTATATGCGCCGGGTAAGGAAATGCAAACTACCGTCCAACAAATTCATCAGCATTTTAACAATCCTGCTTTACTGGCAGACATATGCATCTCATCTAGCATTTTTTCGAGCATTTTTCACTAAACGACTGCTTCGTGTGCCCAACCTTTTTTCAAGATTGGGCTTTCCTCTTACCAAAGTAGTACTTGCAGGGTATGCAAACCAATGAGCCTATGAATAGACTTAAGTGACACTCGGTCCCTCAGGGCGGTACAAGTCAGTGAATGTAATCCTGGCGACGAAGGGCCGACCAAAAATTCTGAAAAATTAACTCCTTTCAATAGTATAGTAGGCAGTTCTCTGTAGTTTTTTCCTTTCCCGAGCATATACTTTATCCTTACCAGTACAGATGTGTATTCGTGCGTTGAGTTGCCGACTGATAGACTGACAGTCAGATTGCAATAGCTCCTTCTTAATGGCACTCTCTCATACGTATGAGATCTGAGGCGTTTCCCCTTTATGCATGATCTTGGTCTGTGCGTTCGGGGGAGAGGGCAGATAGTGTATGTGGTACGTACAAATAGACTCCTTGGCTTTGCCAGCTACTGTGCGCAGTCACTGCATCAGAAAACTGACCGGCTGGAACAGTGGCTGGGACCTGGCAATGGGGAGAGTGAGACTCAGCGCATATTCCTCAAATATACACAACCTGAAGCGCATGAAGTTATAACGCTACGCTAAAAGTCGTGGCTTGGGTGGCTGCCGACCCCCGGCCCAGTGTGTTTTTAAGGAGAGACTGACTAATGGACAGAACGTCAGGCTTTCAAGCATTTTACTTCAGATTTTGGTTTTGTCATTATATTTTAATTGCATAAAGTTATCGGAATGACGTTTCTGAATCAGAACGATAACACTGTGCGTGTTTCTTTGTTTCTTTTGCTTTGGATTTAGAGAGTCCTTTGAATCTGTTATGCACGCCCGCTTTTTTACAATTCTAAGAAGTTTGGAGTCGTCTACTAACACCACACGTGTTTTCTGCACTCTAAGATATATTGCAGGCGACTATATTTGACTTTAATCTTTATTGTGATTTCATTTGGTATTGCATAAGATGCTAATTAATTACTGACTACCAGGTATTTCGAAGCTCACTACATCGTAGTTTTATATTGGGAAGATACTACCGTTTTTGTACCACAAATATAACCACCTCACCGTCAGCGACCTTTAATCACATTTAAAAATTTACTTTCTATTCCACACCCTGATTTGAAGTTGCTGTGTCGTTAGTAGCGTGTAGCGCGTGTCGTACGTGGCGTTGCTCTACGCTATATGTATGGACAGATTTGCCGGGGTAGTTTCAAAGCGGTCTCCATGGCAATTGCTTTCCGCGTCCTTTTATTGTTAGTTTTCCTTTATTCTAGTTCACATTAGTTTTCACCTCATGTTTTGCGAATAAACTGCGAGCTTTCGTTTATTTAGGCTGTGTTACAGTTATCTCGGCACCGTTAAAACAGTAGTTCATCAATTATTAATTGAGTTTTTTTATTTTACGTTATTGATGAGGCACAATTGTCTGTAGAAATGTAGAAATGCACGCGTAGAAATGCACTCGGCAGGCGCGGTCGCTCTTTTCAAAATTGCAAACATAGTTAAGCCTCCGCTATTTAAGGTATCATGAGCCTTATTTGTTCCATTCAAAAACTGTACTAGATGCTTAATCTTCCTTAACAATCTAAAAGAGCTATCGGAATGTTTCTTAACTCAATTACGCATTCAATTTTCTAGTCATTTTTATATCCCGAGGGAAAATGTATTCTTATTGATTATAATTCCCTCAATGGCAAGCTTACAATGCTCATGAAAAATATGCCCATGACAAAGTAAGTATATACTCCGAAACTCTGGGTTGCAAAAAATTCATCTGGTTTCACCAACGCCTATTTGAAGACCATGTCATAAACGATAGCCACCGACTTATATCTCGAAAATGTTCATTATAAGAAACTGTATAACAGTAATTGTTTTCTTTCCACTTAAAATTTTAGGGCTGACATCTGCGAAATATAGTTTGCTTTGTTATCATCAGCGTTTTGCATACTTGGGTCAGAAAATATTAATTCATTCGCCTGTTATAGTGTCACGTATAACCTGAATACTATATTTTATTCAACATTGTTTTATTCTGAGAGTTTACAGAAGTTAGTATCTCTCCGTAAACAAGTTTTAAATCGACTTTTTAAAAGCGAATTTTGCATCTTTATTCATTCTACCTTATCTTATTTAATAATATTGATGTGAACTGAATGCTAACCTGTGCAATGACCTGATAGCCTCTGTTACTGCAATGATTGGTAAAACTGTCAAGTTCAAAATTAAAAAATAGATAAAACAGTTGAATTCAAACGCAGCAATCAAGGTAATTGATATAATCTGCAGGCTTACTGACGTTTATTCATTTAGTCTTACAGTTTAGCTACGCACAGAAAGAATCAGCTGATCTTTAATATAATGATGCATACAGATACCCATACACAGAGTCGGCGAGCTGAAAGTCTACATAAAGAAAGTTAGTTGGGTCAATATTTGACTAGAAAATTAACCAAAGTCTTTGCACACTACCTCCGCACTGATCATTAGACAAACTAATTGAGTTTTATGCTAATTAATGGGATGTCATTCGGATGAAAATAGTATATGAGCTGACGATAAGTTGCCCAACGCAAACAACGACGACCACTACTCTCTGTCTATGGTCAGTGACATAGACCGCGCAGTTTGTACCCCAGCCCTTACTTCCATAAGCTTTGTTCAAAAATGAAAAGTCGGTTTAAATGCGACCAATGATATGCGTAGGTTAAAAAATATCGGCGTAGCATTCACGTTCTGAGAGAAGTTTGGGTTCATTCAGACACCGGATCTCTGATTTGGCAAAGTGAGTGGAATTTTTTAACAAGAGGTCTAATAAATTGTTGAAAATATCGGGATATCGCTAGAAATTCCTACCAAAATAAGAAAAAGTATAAAGGAACGACATGAGAGACCGCAATCGACATTCAGTTATTTGTAGAAATTTCGGATAAGTGCCAATGCGGAAAATGAAAAATTTGCATTGAAAAAGTAAACACAATTTGCGAAAAAATATGATAAAATCCATACAAAAAGCAAGTAAATTAAAATACATTTAATAAGACCCAAGCGGTTTTTTGCTAAGCATTCCGCATGTAGGACTAAGAGGACTGTTTAAAAGCTTGACAAGGGTCAAATATTAAACAAAGTTTCCTACTGTTTTGCGTAAAAATTTGCATTGCAGTGCTTCGCTGTGAACTGCTTAAGACGAGGTCTTTGTTCCCCGCTTGAAGTATAAGCGTCTGCCGTTTCTGCTGCTACTGTTAATTACTACAAATTAATGTTCGGATTTAATGACTATGGGACTATTTCACAGAAACGCTTACTTTATACTGTTCCTTGTATTGTTTGTTCGGTCACGTCACGTTTTTCCGTAACAGTGCACTAGCGCAAATTGCAGATTGGTGTGGGGCTAGACGTCTCCGTCGAAGAAAAAAGATATCTGCAACTTAATAAACTGAAAACAATTTCACAGAAACGCTTTGTTCAAGTTTTTCTTGCTGTATTACTTTGAAGACAAGTGTCAAGGCTTTTGTTGTTATTCAAATTTGGTTCAGAGAGAAAAAATAAGACATGTTTTAAATGCCGGTATCTTTAGAGCAACGCGTAATCAGTGTCGTTGTTCTGTTTATGATGGAATGTTTTCGTTTACACTGTTGTCAGTCTTAATCGGTCATTGGAAAACCACTATAGTGTGAAGTTAGAAACGTCGGCAAGGCATACGAGGCATTTGGGTATTTTTTATTCGCAGATCAACGGAAAATATGAGGCATTAAGAACAAATCACAAGATATTAATTTAAATCGGCAGGGGCGTAATGCACATTTTTATGTTTCTCCCGTTATATGATCGCGTTTCTGAAAATTGCCACTGAAAGGACAGACAACTATACGCTGTAGCTTAAGGCAGAGATTTTAATGACCGTGAAAATCATGATTTTTATAATTGGAAAACTTACCGGTTGTTAGAAATGGGCGTGGCTGTTGGCATGGTTCCCAACCCACTTCCGCAAACAGAACGATTGGCTTCCAGATGATAAATTACTCTTACTCGTGCAGATTACTTTCTGCATGTATGTAAACCTGCGCACATGCGCAGCTGTAGACTGTAATTGATAACAATCCAAAAAGGCGCATGTGTATGAGTGCAGACCGTTTTTAATTTATTCGTTTTCCATAAATAGAAAAACCAGGGCCAAAATATACATGAGCATAGATGATCTCGAATGCGGGGTTTGGCTACCGATGAAATTCGTGGTATCCAAAATGCCCGTCTAAATATTAAATCTCAGTTATTGTGTCACAGTTCTATGGCAACCAAATGCATATGTAACTAAGTTTTTAATATCACAACATTTCAACAGCGCTCTATAAATTACCATTTAGGCACAGAAAAAGATGGCGCATTTCGTTTTGCAAAAGCTAAGTCTTCACGTTTGGATATTTCGTTTCCAAAAATATCTGTTTTTGTTTAAAAGCCTGTTAAATCAGTCTTCTACGACTACAAAGGAAAGGTTTGATGATATCCTTTTATTGACTTGTCTATATGCAATTGCTGAGTATGTCTTCCGCAAAAGCGACTTGCATTAGGGAGTTAATTCTGTATGCATAAACTGATTAGCGCACGATAAGGAATATATTTTTTGAATTCTCTTTTTTGGTTAGCATTCTTCAGTGTTAGACTTCACGTATTCTTTGCTTTATATGAAAAACCTCTGTCCTGGCCTGCCAGTAAAATTTTACAGCAGAGATCTGTAGGACGTTTTAATAAATATTTATGGTAAATGGCCAATAGTGTCAAAGTTAGAAATTAATTTGTGTCCGCGAAATAAACTGTTTTACTCTTTAAACCGAATGATTATAAATATGTTCTACATTATAAGCAACATATTTAAACCCCCTTGTCTAAAATGTAGAATTATCATTTCTCGTCCAGCTGATATGCCCGGACTGCACAATTTCCAAAGACAGTCGTGTTAATTAATCAAATATAAAATTATCCCGCAAAGTCGACAAAAGTCAGGTAAAGCGTCCCTGCCTTCAATTTTTAAGCATATATTGAACGTTTAAAATTCTTACGAAAACATTTAACCATTTTTCTGTGAACGACTCCCTACGATTTATGACGTTATGCTGTCTCCCATAATTAGAACAAACCCATTTTTATGGAATTCTTATGCAGAACGGATGCGGTAGTACCAGTAAGACGTAGAACAGTTTCCCTGCAAATTAATCTTCTTGAACTCCGCTTTCTTAAAAAACACTCATTTCCATAAATTCATATAACAACTAATATTCCCAATGCATTTTAATCTAAAAATACCACTTTCATGGTTTTTATGTTAATCGCAAGAAGACCAGGCTTTTTGCTGATTTGCCTATGGAAAATCGTGAACCAATTAGGCAAATTTAATTCTGTGGTATTAAGGCTGGTCGCACAAGGAAGTTTTGGCTCGTTTTATAATGAAGTCCATTAGGCGCCCTTAGTGTGTCTTAAATCCCAAATGTCCTTGCAAAAACCTATATATAATAGTTAAAAAATAATTCATTCTTAAGTGTTATGACAATTCGATCAAGCGCGTTAAACTTGACCCATATGGACATTTTCACAGTCCAAATGCAGTGAACAATGTTGTTCTCAATTATTTCGCAAATATCATGCCCTTTTCGCATTTAGGTTTTGCTATTAGATTTATGCATTCTGCTTACTAAATCTGCATGTAAATTTCTGCAATTTGACCATTTTCCCTCACAACTGTACCGTCTAAATGGAGTTTTCAGGACTTCCGCAATTTATTCCAAATATACTGACTGATACTGACTGAATGTCAATTTTATTGGTCCTAAACTAGTTGATTACGTTTTACCAGCCTGAACCACATAAACAAGAAACGAAATGTATGACAATGAATTTTGCAAAAGAAGCTTTGTATAGGTAATCTTGTTATTAGTAGTGACGCCTGACTGGCATGGGTTCACTTATCATCAAACCAAAATAATCAACTTTTTGCTGCCTTATTCAAAGAGGTTAAGCATTTATAATTTTTGATTTATGATGAAAAGGCTCTTAATAGGAGGGATGAGAATACTAATCTTGTTTGCACTGCAGACATAGCTTGACTGAAAGCAAAATAATTATAACCTGTAGAGTCCCGTCCTGCAACGGAATTTAGGGTCGTTTTTGCTGGGTGAACCAGTCCCCGAAGTGCAAATTCCCTATAATTAGGGCAGAACTACATCTAAACTCACATAAGTCTCTCCAAGCTTAAAACAGTCGTATTTAGGCTTTTGCGTTTATTTTCATCGCGTGCTGCAGTTAGGAACCTTGCAAGCATTCAAAAATCCAACGAACAAGTGATCCACCACAATTATTTTGAAAGCGAGCTGTGTGCTACTCCCCATTTCGACCAACATACGAACTTTACAATCAAAGTTCTTGATATGGATGAATAGGGATGAACTGGATCAGAATAATTAATCGATAAATATAAATCAGACATTCTTTCAGTGGCCATCGTGCAATAACTTTCCAAGGTTATACCACCAAACGATGATAAACTTTTGACATTTAAATGAATCTTAGAGGAGATATTTACTTGGAATTAAATTGCAGCATGATGACGGAGTTTACGACGGTGTCTTAGACAGTTTACCAATGATGAATAATATTTTATTTTTTATTCTAAATTTCGTCTGCAAATGTGTTTTCATAAGCTATGCAGTTTGTCACAGGCGTGCTACTCTTTTCTAACTGTGTACAAATTGACATGTGAAATTAACGTCCGAGGAGTTTGGTTGACAAAGTCATAAATAAAGAGAGCGTGTACATGTTTCCTGTGCATTTAATAAGTAAAATATACTTTATTCGTTTTTTGCCATAGTTGTCTGTTTGTACCTTAATTTTTGAATAAATATCGCTTAGTTGAACTTCGTAATAATTAAATCAGTGGACTCCAAGTTCTCAGATTATTACATCCTAAGGGATTGTCATATATTGCAGTCAATCATCTACAGATATCCCGACAGAAGTGATCCGGTTGGCACGATGACTCTGCATTCCGAAAACCCCGGGGCTGGAAGTACATTCTTCATCGGCTCTGACCACGTCTGTTAACGCCCTTACTGGGCCACCATGTCGCCGCCAGTAGGCTGGACAGTGTTCACTTGAGTTTATGTCTACGTAGTATATGGGTTCTGATGAAGTCTTTTCCAGAAGAGAGCTTTGCAGACTTATCATTGAGTCTTCAGAATGGGATCGAGTCAATTCCATTTGTTGCATAATTGGACTGAAACCCGAAGTGCATCATTGACCCACTAATGATGCTAACTACAACCCTGTCCGTCCGATAAAAAGTGCGTGATAAGCCAAGTGGACTACTGCACTAGGCCAAGAGTCACATCTTCTATCGTGGGCGGGCAAATTGCTTTGATTGTGAAGCTACAGTTAGCTTTAATTCGTAAGGTTTTTCTTTCCAAACCCGCTTATGATATTTTCGCACAGCGCATTACGTACCTGAAAAGATGTTCGGCGTCGCGTTAAATGTGTTAGCCTAGTTCACGTGCGTAATGCACAAACCGCGACCTCCCCTAATGTGGGAGTGTTCTAACAGTGTGCTGCTAATAACTTACTCTATCATGTAGATGATCACATTAAATAGGAGAGTATAGTCCTGGAGAATGGCAGAAGTTACGGCCAATTAGTCTGTTCTCACGGCCATTACGCCGCTTTCGTCCGGTGCCCACTGATATTGTGTTTGTACCAGGTGTGATAATTTCATTGCCCCAACATCGCGCGGCATGTTCTGCCATAAGGATCACCGATGGATAATAAACATAAATTGTTGCTTTTAATTTCCACAGAAATTGACTGCGGACTTGGAGTTTATCAGTATACATAGAGGTCTATATGCACAGACCGAAATTTTATGCATGAATATCTGGGCCGAAGCCCATCAGCCACAGCGAGATAGCCGCGTAATATTCATCAACCACTGACACGCAACTAGTGGTATATTTTGGTGTCATAAGATACCATATCAGCGACATAGGTACTCACTGAGAGCACGGACACGCGCGTTACGCCGATATTCTGCCGCCGCATTGTACCTGCGTTGCATGGCCTGCGCCTATAGACCTTAGTATATGCTGATCTACGTCAAGTGGGCAATTAATTTCAGTGGAAATTAAAAAGCAACAATTTGTGAACCAGAGTATATGCCAGTAACCAGGCGGGGAATGCTGAGGGATCCACTAAAAAGCCTAGCCCCTCGCAGTTGTTCCCTGCAGCGGCAGAATATCGGCGAAACACGCGTGTCTAGGCATTTAGCGAGCGCCTGTGCTTCTAGCATGGTAACTTGTGGCCATAAAGTAGAAAGCAAGGCAAATATAACAAAACAAGCAAGATATAACTGGTGGTGGTGAGGAAGCCTTTCGAGGCTCGTCGAATTAAAACAGCCGATAAAAAGGTTCAGTGTCAGCGCACAATTAGTACTTTTAATTTTCACTTCGCCAATGGCAAATCGACATTCCATTCCATGGCTGTGGTCACAACTTTTCGCACTTACTTCTGAAGGACGTACTACAAATAATGTACTAATGCTGAACAACACAAACAGCCCCCATTTGAGGCAATATTTTCGGGACTTTGATGTTATTCGGTTTATATGTCGTCTCTCAGATCACTTACGAAAATGATGCCATCAATCGCAATCGTGCTCGTGAGCTGTTAAATCATAAATCTGAATGAGAATTGAGGAGACCAAACCTGCCCGAAAATGTTTTAAGTGCAATGAAGTCGCCATTTCTGAGCCCTCGTGATTTTTATTCCTTAAAGCAAACAGAAGGATAGACCAATGCCCTTGGAAAATATAAAATAGCCGCGCGTGTTTTCAAACATCCAATTGTGTTCCAGATTTCAAGCAATGTCATTTCGCAGTCCAGTACGATCATCTTGTAAGCTTAGGCTGCCTGCTCTTGTCACCAGACACACAACCATTGCAAAAACAATAACGATTATCTAACACGTGCTGGAAGGTACTTTATTTTAAGCCAGATTTTTCCTTTGGGTGTGTGCAGGCGGTTTGTTAATCATCATTAATGTTTTAGAGAGAGTGGAGACAGTTGAGCGTATGTCAGAGGTAGTTACGGGATCCTAAGAACGTAAATGTCTTATATCCATGCAGGTCGTGTCTGTTAACCAATTCATAATCTGGATCACTATAACGCCTTCTTAGAATTATGGTCAGAGTCCTTCTGGTGGCTGATTTTAGCACCCAAATTGTATGGGTAATCAGTATTTACCTAGCCAGACTCGCTCGGAAAAGTGTGTGGTTTATCCGATTTTGAGGGTAGCCAGCGTTTCTGAACCAGGCGGTCTGATGACTTATGGGTTGAGGAGCAGTCGCTTATAGTGAGCAGGTTAAATAACGCAGGAAAAATTCAAAGGCATTAGTTTGTATGCGGTTGCCCAGTGCTTTCGTGACTGAGACTCGCACCGCGGATAGCCTAGATTTCCCATTGCGACCACGCAATCTCCAGAAAATGCATGGATTCCACTTTTGGAAACATGGCAGACAATTGTTGATGTTCATCATAATCTCTTTGTGCACTGGTCCTCAGCGCACAAGTGCGGCTTTAGTCCGGGCACTCGGTAGAATTTCGGCAGTGTCAAAAACGCTGTCCGTGACGTTACTGCTTCACTGAGTCCTTTCTCTCAGTGTAAGTGAGCATTTTACGCTAGTAGACTCCAAAAAGAAGGGACCCAATCTGTTCCTTGCTCTATTTAGCCTAATACTATTGTTGTCTGTGATTGTGTACATCTCACTACGCAGCGTACTTAAGGTATTTTAAACAGCCTTCTTATTATTTAACCGCCGTATTTAAGTCCCCAGGTGGCATCGCGATCAATGTCTAAGGGCCGGTTCTGTCCAGATAATTTTTTATCACCTTATCGTGGGGGTTTTCAATATAAACCGTCCTTTTACGCATTGAACCCGTTAACAACGCTTTCCTTCTTTTGTGCAAGAGCCCAACTTTTTCCTTTAGTGTGGCTGATTACGGCATACCGCGTGATTATAATGTGGAAGAAAAGTATGCGTCAGCCGCCAAAAGTCAAAGTTAAGGTCGGTTCATTTTGATTGACGCTGGACAGCAGTATATTCAAAAACTTTGCTGATGTGTAATCTTTTAAAAATCAAAGTATACTTTCACGCACCCTCTTCGTTTGTCACGAAGACCCCGGCGACCGAACCGAAAGCTTCATTTTAGAGGAATGAATGTAATGGTCAGACCAGCATGCCCACGCGGCAGTGCCTTTGTCATAAGAAATCCACGGTGGTCCTTCCACGATTTTATAACTCAGCACTTACCAGTAACGTATGTATTAACGTGAAAAAGTTGTCTTGCTGAGGTAAGATCGTTACCGGCAGTTGCCTGCCCTAACCGATAAAAACCGCTAGCACTGATTACAATGCAATTTCCGACAGCAATCGACCTGCAGGTCTTTTACACAGGCACGCTAAAAAGCATAGGTCCTTATAGAGTGTGTCATTCGTAAATCTCTAGGCTGCTACTGTCGTAGCGTATGTTTGTGTCTGGCTCAGAAATTGTTGAACGGAAAATAATAGCACCCTCATTTCTCCATGTTAGTCGTTGATTCTGTGGAGAGAGGAAGGTGACTTTTTGACGCTGTACATTTCAGTGGCCGGAGCCACTCTAGTATTGCGTCTTGCTTCCGTCTAGCAGCTGCTAAATAAGAATCCACATTTTATTCTGACTTCAACGAACAATCTATTTTCTGATCAGCAGTTCTTTATCGAGTATTCAGCTGTCAGGCAATCAGAGCAACGTTATTTTATAGTCGGTTTGGCCGCCGAGATACCTAGAATCTATCGGAGGTCACAAATCGCCTGGGCGGGTAAAACCAACCCAACTGGAGTGGACGAGGCCGAGTGTACTGCGATGTTATGTCCACTAGTCATGTTTGGCCTGTGAACGACGTATTACTACTACTAAGATACATTTTCTAACCCCGTATATTGTGATAAACACGGTGTTGCGCGTTACAGAGAACGCCATAAACATTTAGGCGGCTGACAAGTCCTAATATGACGGACATTACCGCGCTTTTTTGCGAAGTAAAATCCAAAATAATTAGAGCGGCTGACGCTATTGTGTTGCATTTGTTTTTTTTTCTAATGGATGCAATCATTTATGCGGAGGCGGTGAACAACTCTTTCGGCATGCTCTATCATTCGGCGACTAAACATCTGGACTACAACCAATTTTGGCCATGACCAAATTCTCTTGCGTAAGGAAACTATCGTAATTAGTCCGGACCACCGACAGTTTGCATGCCTTCTCGCCCCCAAGCCTGGCTAGCTGAGGGCGAAATAACTGGAAGTTAAAGTGAGCCGGCCTTGACAACTTTGTTTATCACTTTCATTGCAGTTAGGAACCCCTTGGCAACATCATTCTCATTCTGACTTCCCGATTACATCTAGATCCCTATTCGCGCATAAATAATCACCCTGTTTTTTTCTTTCTGGTGACGTAGCTTGCCACGTATTTCAATTAAGCAGTGATCCGAGAGCGATAGCTGCACCGAATTCAGTTGCTTGGAGTCAAAAACGGGGACTGGTTGTCAGACTGGAGCGCAGTTGGAATGACCTCCTACTGGAAAAGTCTAGTCTATGCGCTTGCTAATCATGTTTGCCGCATGAGAACGCTACCCCCGTTTTCCTACCAAAAATGGAATTCACGGAGACTTTCAGTAGCCGAAATCGTTGATGTTACTTTTGTGATGGTGGGAAGGACTGCAGCTTACCAATCAACAGCTCTCAGTTGCTTCTGAAATTTCAAGATTGGTTCCTTAAATAGTTCTGACAGAAAGGCCTGAGTGAATTCAGTTCAGTATTTTCTGAAACTAATTCAGTGTAAGCAAGCGGAATGTTTTTTCACAGAAAACTCTCAATGAGAGTTGAAATCTAATTTCCAACCTGTTTTCTGGATATAGAAACGGAGCGTAGACAAAATAGGAGAAATCTGATTACTGATAAATAGTTCTGTTATTTGCCTAAGCCTCCCGCCAGTGTCCTGAACATACCGTTTTTCAACCACATTAACCACCCTGTATTGAGTATAAAAGCCTCTTTAACTTAAATGCGAGAATTTGTTTAAAAAATTTCCGAAATATTTTGGAACCAATACTTGTTACCAGAAATAGATAACTTATAGAATTTCGTCGGAACCTAAGTTTTAAATGAATCTGTAGAGGGTATTCCAAAGTAATCAACATTAAACAACAGACTGAATGTAGGTGGTATCATTTGTATTTTTCAGGGCTGACTATAATCAAGTTTTTTCATTAGATGCGAGTTAAAACGAAAGTGGTTTGTTACTAACTGGAAACGTATAATTACCACTGCAGAATTATGCTATTAATCCGTGTACATAGACTATGCGTTCGGCTGCGATCAAATTAATTTTGACAGTAATCTGCCCCTTCAGATTTGCTGACCATCCAGCTTTTCAAATTGTGAAACTCTGGCTAAATTTCGAGTTCAGAATCACTTCTCTCTTTTTTCGACAATGCGTGTGGGTATGCCAGTTGAGAAGCGGTTAAAATCGCAGCCGAGACAACTGACAACGAAAGCGATGCATGAAGCAAGTTCTTTGAGGTAGTGTAGTATAAGCAGTTCAGTCCGGAGAAGGGTAAGACGTGGAAACGAAGACAGTCTTATGTGGTTTGAAAAAAGGCTGTTTGTGTTTTGCTCATATTGTCAACCTCTATCTGGTGGCAAGGAACTTGTCAACATACGTTTCTTTGCAACTTCTTAATATTTGGATGGTCTTGCTGGAGTCATTTTTTAAATCGGTATCGAGTTACTGTTTTAAAAAACTTTGGTCACCTTCACAGGAATGCTGGAACATCAATGTGAGCTGCTTGACCAGTGTAAGTGTAAGTCTATAAGAATTGATGCATCCGCTCATTCATAGCCATCCCCGTCATTTGCTTTGCAGAGTAGGACAGAAGGGAACATTATCATACAACTGCCAAGCGCTCCAGAAGATAAAGCTGCTAAAATACGTCTGAGCGCACGTCGCTACTCTAACTAGTAATCGACAACATCTCTGCCAGAATTAGACTAACCGCAATGCTTTTTCGTGTCATATTCCACTCTGACCCTAGAAACCGTAGTAGCCGAAAGCCGAGTAAACAGGTATCGGAAGATTAAAAAACACCGCGCGCTTCCTGTCCTTTCATCTTTATATTTTCTCATAAAGATGACATTTCGAAACTGAAATATTTACCAGACAGCATTTAGCGGACGCTGGAGGACTTAATGACGAGACGAACTCCTCACAGTCGGGTCACAAAGCGGCAGAATATCTGCGAAAAGCACGTCTGGGCCATTAGCTGGTACCTATACTGTCTGTGTTGTGAGACATGCAACATGAGATAACAATATTTAGTTGCATTTATTCATTAATCCCCAGAGTTTACAGTACTGTATAAATGATTCCATAGTGAAATGTTTATTTCACTCGCATTGTTTAAAAAAACTGCGCAAAGATGAGGTAGGCAAATGCATACTCCCTTCTTCTAAAAATACAGTTACGAGATATATTTGCCCCAGTATGCTCAAACGTACACATCAGGAACTCGTAGTTGAAGCATAATCCATTTATGTTTTACAGCAATTTTTAACTTTTAAATGTCTTTTTGGTTATAAATTCGTTGTTTCCACTTAAGAACGTTTCACTTCTGTACATCCTCTTGCTACTCATTCATGGGGCCTCACAGTTTGTTAAGACGCTGTGTAACCACACGGCTTACTTGATAAAAGGAAGATACTCAGTAAGGCTCTTACTGGATAGTTGCGCACAGCCGATACTTTGAAACTAATTGAGGTCACGATTTCAACTACCTCGTAAGCTTTAAGAACACAAAAGTGACTGCATGAAATTTACCAATTCCGTCAGTCGTTGCAAGGCTGGTCCTTCTCAAAGATATCACGGACAATGAATGCAAATGCTTTCTTGTTACAGTTTTTGTTATAAACTCTAGAATCTGAATAACAGCCCAAAGGCTGATGGATATGGGACCCTTAGAAATAAATCTTGTCAGAGACATCGACTTACGGGATGAAATATTAACCTCGCAGCTGATGTATGCTAGAGACAAAGAAAAATGTCCCATAATCTGCACATTTATGCAAAAAGTACATAATTAATCGGATTTAGAATTATAACAAACTTCATTAAGCTACTGTGCAGATGCATCTTTCCTTATAAATGGGATTCACTGCGAGTGTATTAAACCAGAACAACGTCATACTGGCTCAAGGCGTGATAAATGCAGCCGTTGGTAAACTAGATCTCACAAGATAACAGTCATGGTGCGGAATTTTGAGAACCGAGGTTTTACGTAAGCACTGTCATCAGCTAACCTAATTATAGGCACTCAACACAGAAAGAAATTGTCTGCCCGAACTACTCCATTTCATGTTTCCTACGTCGCTCAGTCCTGGGAAGCAGAACACGTCGGTCAATCTATTTGAAACTTGAGTAAAAGAGTAAAATAATACAGGTCGGCATGACTTGGGAAAGTAGAAACAGTTCCGGTCAATAAGCCCATTCCCCAGTACCAGGTAGAGATCGACCAGTGCGTAAACATTAAAACAAGTTTTCAGGTAGGCTGCCGAGCCGTAACAAAGCATAAAATTTCTCCACTATGCAGACTAATGGAAACAGGAAAGCAGTAGTAAACTTACCAGGAAAATATTTTTAGCAGTTCGACTTCTTGAATCCATAAAAATGGGTAGAACGAATCCCTCTTCCCTTTCTGAAAGAGAGCACAAGTATCAGAAAAAACGCTTATTTTTTCTTTCTCTCTAGTATTCATAGGTCCTAGAGTGTGTTAAAACGGATTCCTTTTTGTATTATGTAGGCAGTTGCATGAATTTTTACGATTTTTGACTTCTAAACACAATCAATTATTGTTAAAATTTTGCTCTCTTTTAACGAGGTCCATAACGTTTGCTGTCCATGCTACGTTTTACGCAGGTACTGAAATTCATTCCATCATGGTTCTTAGTTTGCGGAACGATCTTGTTTAGGTTTGGCGATGGCCATTAGTTTTCTTTCGCTTTTCGATTTTTGTAAGAGTCAGCAGTGACTGTCAACATGTAGGAATCTTGTCTCAAACGGCTCATACGCTTTGATGATATTTCCGAAGATCGAACCTCCTAGACCGTGAGCTATGCCTGGATTGTCATTAGATGGAAGTCAACTTGACAGATGCCCGTAATTATTTTTCTTGTTGCGTAGAGTGACGAGACCAGAGTGCCTTGATAAAAGTACTATGTGGTCAGTTTGTTGAAGAAGAGGCAGTTCGATTCGGCTGTACAGTAAAGGTCCGTTTTCGAGATGAGCTTCGAACAAGAAGCTTAATGATCACTGTGCGTCGATATCGCTGTCATTGGTTAGTTTCAAAGAAGGATTTCTTTTTCTGTAGGCCTGTCAGACTAAAGTATTCTGACTTCTTAATCTTATTTTTTAGTCTTAGAGCCAACTTCACCGCTTATTTTCGGCATCTCACATATTTGACCAGGAAGCGATTTGGTTGAGCAAACGTAGAAAAAGTTGCCGAGGTTGGTTTTCTGAGAAAAAACAAAATTATCTGCGTTCTGATGACCAAAAGAATTTAAAGACATCCTCCAATTTTCTCTGGTGTCTGATCTTACATCGATCCAGAGGACATACGAACAGTTGATTTGCCAGTTGGCGAAACAATTTATTTAGTCTTTATAAAGGAATCATTTTAGCGGACACTGAATTTTCCAGAGGGGGAGAATTTGACTGAGGAAACCATTAAACGACAGTTAAACGTTTGCCATCCACAAGGCACCACATTTAATTTTTAGTTATATGGCTGACTGAATATTCAAGTAGCATTGCGGGAACCGACGGTGAATATCAGCGGCCGTCGCGGCGAAGTCCTTTTTTACTAGTCATGGATTCTTCCTTTCCGATTTACTAGTCTGAATGCGTTTCAGAGCAGTTAAGGTAACTGGGAGAACTCCATGATAAAAGCAAACACAAAATATTTGGCAAAATAGGACATTCGTCAGTTTTCTTTGATGGTGGTAACCTTGATGGGGAGCGTTTGCCTTGAAAGACTGGAAAGACAGTGCGTAACTTGTCCGTGTCCTGGTTGTGATGCTCTCAACGGTATTATACTGTTACGTGTATTCGCGCTATAACGGCGCTGTCGTTCCTTTAAAATGCGTTTGGCACAATCCTCTTTTTATTTTTGCTCCACATGACATCTTATCTCCGTGACTGCAGAGTCCTTTACCTCCATTTGAGTGTTAGCTTACTATTATTTAGGCGGTTGGAAATTCTCAGTTAGGCTTTCCAGCTTTTTTAATTTTAGAAGGATATATGAGCATCCTACAAAAGTCTTTACTTTGGACCCTACGGCATTTACTATTGGCGGATTGCAGTATGCTTTACCCAGTGGAATGGAAAGTGCAGGAAAAATGATCAAAAATTAATCGGCTACAAGACTCAGTTTCGGAGGCTGCCTTAGGACGCTATGTAGGGTTACGTTACTAATAAAGTTGACCTCCAACGTGCAATTTGAGAAGTGGCACTGTGATAGAAAAAACTGAAAAACAGTCCAATCTGTGAAGAAAGTGCTAAAAGAATATGCCAGCGGAAACTGTTAACAGACAAAAGATGTGGAGAAAACGACTGGGAGACCCAGTCGCAACATTCTGTACTCAAACGCAATTTGCCATTAAGACTGGTACAGTGGTCTAAATAACTGCGCAGTAACCGTGACGAAATAAAAGGAACGAAACTTTAATTCGAACAAGAAAGACTACCGAGTGTCTTATATACTATAATTATAAAAAAGGTTAGAAGCATATTTTGTAGTTCTTTCAGTTGATTTACGCATAGGCGGTGAGATCCTTTCCTTCAGTCTCAGAGTACCTGCTAACTCCAGTACTAGACGTCATTTAATTCCCGAGGGAATCCGTCTATTGTTATTTAAAAGTATTTAGTTTCTAGCTCTAGCCGAGATTATACCCAGGCTCTGCTAATTATTAGTCGGTGATCTTTTCGCACACCTATCTATAGTCTTCCGAATTTCGCTGGATACTAAAATTCATCTTTATGACGGTAACCTGGCCACATTGCGGCGCTATACAAGAGCAGAAGTTGGAGTTCAGTGACCACGTACAGTCTCGTGAATTATACGCGCACCCTCCGGAAATTCATGAAGAAAAATGAAAAGAGAATTGCTGCAATTTATAGGAATCCAAATTTACCATCAGGCTACAAACGTGGTTATCTGGAAGCAATAACTTTCAAGCCCAACCGGATGCAATCCATCGAGGCCGTGCCAGCACAAGCCTTGTCTGGCCTTGCCTTGACAACGTGTGGCTCAGCTACACTCTGGGGCTCGAGAATACCCACTTAATCCACATTATCATAATAGACCATTTAAGGCCCTTTGATACGGTGCACGCCAGCAACTGGACTTTTAATCTGAAATTATGATGACTAATAAAAATTTGATTTATTGGTCGACATCTCCCTCACCGGCCGTCTTCATCGTCCTTGCGCTAGTTAGGGGAAATGTAATATTGCGGGGGGACGGAAATTGAATTTCTCCAACTCAGAATTGTTTTATTGTATTTCTGATATGCGTAGACGACTAGGCATGGCATTTGGATTACAAAAGGACAGAAAAAATCGCAACTTGTTGGCTTCTGCGTCTCAGTGTTCACAAATGTATCTTAAGTCTTCCAGTTAGCTCGGTCGGATTTTCCCACAGGCGAGATTACTCTCCCAATGAGACGGTCACACACGACAAATAGTATGCTTACTAATGCCGTTCGCTTTTTGATTGTGACAAAATCCGCAAATGTTCATATTACAAACCATCAACGGAACCTTGTGAAGACATTCTTCTTCAATACTTTCGGGGCACTTGTGAGACAGCCTAGATGTTTTTGTAAGTTCAATATATATAGTGTCTCGGAAGGGTTCGAAGAATAGCCAACATTTCTTGCCTTGTACGTCGCATCAAACAAGTCCATGCAATTGTCTGTGTGTTACAGACGAACGTATATAGATCCTTTGCAGGTGGTTTTATCGAAATCTCTTTAGATATAAAATAAGCTTAAACCAACTTTTTGAATTTACTATCGCAAGAATAAAGTAAAGTCTGTAATTCAGTTTTTGATTAAAAAACTTGGCCGGCTGTGTGAAAGTATTCATCCGCTTTGAAAAATATCCTTGCCAATTTACGTTTCGAAATGTGCTTTAACCACAAGATACTATACTCAATCCTCGAGACTTAAGTTCACATTATTGCGGACATTTCCTTCACTTGTTCCTGTGGAGCAGGCTATATTGGCCGCACGAGTCGGCGCTTATCCAAGAGAATACGCGAATACCTTCCCGCATGGCCGGCAAAAGGTGAAACTAAGAAAATAGACAGCGCCATTCTCGCGCATGTTGTCGATTCCGGACATCGTGTGGACCCCAACGAAGCTTTTCGTGTAATTGATAAGGTCCCATCGAGCTACCCTGAGCTACTAGGCCAGCGCCTGTTAGCGACAGCGAAAGCAGCCGCCATCAGGCTACGAAAGTCAATCTTATGCGCGCAGAAGAACCACGTATAGGCTCCGCGCCCACAGGTCGACTAACGCTGCTACACATTGCGCCCTTCCACTCTCACCCCGGCCCTGACAATGACTGCTATTACCCACCCACCCCCTCACGTTCCCACACCCCACCCGTATTTTAAGTAGAACTTTTTTGATTTTTCTTATCGTTGACGTGTTTTTCTTCTGCCCCGTTCTCATATAACTGTACTGGCTCTACGAGAATTTATCGAAAGCTACGTATGCCCGCCATCTCGTCTTCTGATTACTGCTATGGGAATTTTCGCAATTTTTAAAAACCTATATTACCTTGGCACAATCCTGTTATATGCTATAGATATAAACTTCAAAGTCTCATTTCTATTTCCTCTTGGAGGTTTGGTCATTCTATGAAACGAATTCAGAAATGGCCTAGGCTGTTGTGATTTTAATGAAGCACTGACAGTTTGGAAAGTCATGGATCCCATTTTAACTTACGACAAATTGTTTTCCTATCGGGTAACTTTCATGTTAAAGAACTGCAGCTTTCGTTAATTTGCCAGTAAAATCCTGTACATGAAAACGTATCGATAACTTCCAACAAAAAGTTGGCACATGGGACGTCAGTGCCTTTTTGTGGAGTACCGCTTTACTGGTCGCGCCAAAAGTAATCTTATTCAAAATATCAACAAGGATGCATCTTTTGAAAGCGAATCTGTACACTCACCCAAAGAGTACGTCAAGCGACTTTATGGACCACATTGCTATTATTTTTGTTTAGATAGTTGTATGTACCTTGGTGACCTTATTAAAGTTCAGTCAGCAGACGCAGTTACACGCTGATCACAAATCCAAGGTTATTAGCATGGATCGAGACGTTCAACCATGCATGTCTAAGGGAAATTTTTGGACAAGAACAACAAAGAACGAACAAACTGCAGCTTTTTGATTGTGCTTCGAAGCTATCTATAGGTAATCATGTCGGATAAGGTGTTTTTGTCAAAAATAAAATTCATGTTAAACACACTAAGCGGACCGGTAACCAAATTTTTTCCTGGGAAAGAGTTCCTTATTTGGAATAACAGTCGACCGAACAAGAATTTTGGTTTGCCGAAGCAATATTTTCATCCCTCGTTTTATACAGTCGGCTGCGTTGGTGATTTGCGCTAATACGGTTGAAGGTGGCCTCGTTTATAAGCGGGCAACCACCAGCATACGATAATATTTGGACATCTATGTGAACGTGGACCAAATGAACATATTAACTCAGATTCATAAGCAGTAAACTTAGTGACGCAATCACCAGAGAACTCGGTTTGTTAAAATAAATAGCGATGAAGTTTTATTGATATTGAGAAAAGTTAAACTTTAATGACAACACACTGAGCAGCGCCTATGACGGACTTTGCAGTTTAGACAGCTGAACGCAAGTAAAGCACTGTTTGTCGCACACAAGGTACATCTTCAAATCTAGTTCAAACGTTCCCACAATTTATAGGTGAATGAATAAAGAAATGGTGAACACATTTCGCACCTACCACCTCAGCCCCTTAATCTGAGGAAGACAAAGCCTAAAATATCCTACTCAGATCAGATCTAATTCAAAACTTCTCCAAAGTGCAAATTCTAAATTTCTTTTCGCGGCAACTGACGTGCAGATAGGAAGACAATCTTCATTTTGGCCGCAGAAAAAACAGTACCAATCGCATAGTCTTGCAATTTTAATGATTACGCCGATTTTTACAAGCCCAAAATGTAGGTAAATTGAAATTTCAAAGGGCTTGTTGCAGAGAGAGAGAGAGAGAGAGTAAGGGTGCAACGAAATGACAGACGATCATTTTACAAAAGGAAAATGATGTTAACGGCGTAGTTCAGACGTAAAATTGGATCTTCTCTTACCTATGGGCCGACCAAATGAGACTAAGTAAAAACTAACGTCGTTTTAAAAAGGCTGAAACCGGAGTAGACGAAAATTTGAAAAAAGGGCTTCCGAAAATTTCTAAAGTCTAACGTTTAGACTAAACCGGACACTAATCAGACCCTTTCAATGAAATTTTTCTTTCACATGTACGACCTCATGTTCAACAGACTCGATTTAACACTCAACAAAATAAAAGCGTGATCGCAACTGGACTAATGCCCCCCTTCCTTAGTATAAGGCCCACAGAACTCAAAAGAAACCTGACAGAGTCCAAAAGCGTTTGACCATTTTTGATGACGCCAGAAAGCCGTATGCACCACTAAAAATTAGGTATAACCGTGAAGTTTCTGGAATTCGAAGGTTCCAAAGTAATATCATCATTCTAATTGAGGTCTTCTATGACAAAGATATACTTAAAGTTAATTAAACTCATAGATGAGTGTGGTCACCTAACAGTCAGAAAATCTGATGGAATAGGGACAATGAATTTCTAAAGGTCGCAATGCTACGGCTTTTATCCAATTATATATGCAAACATATTGAATACTACGCTAAAAAAATCCGAAAAACTTCAGCACTTAGTCGAATATTGGGCCGAACATACATATATAAATGTAAACAAATATGCGAATCCCAGGTTCTATTTTTAAAAAAGATGAACACACGATCTCTGGGACAGTAGGTGTATTAATCTGAGATTTCGGTCTCGTACAGAAGGCCATCCTCAGAGACTGTGAGAATGCGACATCAAATGAGCAATTTTTATAGGTAGGCCATGAAGAGGAAGATACGAGTGCAGAGGGTGGTATTCGCGATAAGCTGAGTCCCACGCCGTCTCACGGAGGCGTGACTGCTTGCACCCTTGGCTGAAAATTTTGTCCCGCTTCTTGGCCGCGGGAACGGAGCGCGTGCTAGCAGGGGGAGTACGCTAACGTATCTGTTGATAGGGTTGCTGACGGACACCCGGGCCTTCAACAGTTCTCGCCCTGTCTTATTGCTAATTCGCGCTACCATCCGCGTGCCCGCGAAGTTGATTGTGTGGTCTTCCTCCAGGATGTGAGTGGCGACCTGAGACAACGGGTCGCCTCTCCGGACCGCCCGTTTATGCTCCGTTTTTCGTGAGCTAAGTAGTCGTCCGGTCTGTCCTGTGTAGTGAAGAGGGCAGTCCCGACATGGAATCTGAAAAACGACACCTGATTGTTCTCCCACGTCTAGTCGATACTTCACTCGCATGATTTTGTTGTGCATGGTCGATTTCGAGCCGAGCTCTCCAGCGATATGTTCCATCGCTTCGGACGCGTTTTTTGAATATGGTAGAGGATGCCAGAATCTTGGCGGTCCTCCTTCGTTTGTTCGCCGTGTGTGCGTGCTGAGGCAGCGACTGATAAAGCTGTTCGGGTGTCCATTCCTTGCCAGTTGGTCCCAAAGATGCCGAAGTTCTCGTACTCGTCCCTCTGGCTCACTGCAGTGCGTTTTTACTCTTTGGAAAAGTGTCCTAACACAGCTGCGTTTATGAGCCCTTGTGTGGTTACTATGGTAGTTGAGGATTTGGATTGTTTTAGTCGCGTTTCTGTTCACCGTGGTGTTGAGTTCGCTACTGGTTGTGCGTGGAACGAGAACGTCAAGGAAAGGCAACTGTTCGACATGTTCTTCTTCCCTTGTGAATTGAATGTCCGGGAAGATGCCGTTGAGCAGGTCTTGGAAGTCGGCCAGTCTGCTCCTTTCGATTATAACGAACGTGTCGTCCACGTACCGGCGCCAAAATGCAGGTCCGTAGTGGTCAAAGGCGAGCCTTGAACGCGATACAATGTCTGGACCTCGAATCTTTACGCATATCGATATATATATATATATATGATGGTAGGCGGCGCTCACCGATCGTTCATACGGAACTAACTCAAACTTCCAGGAAGAAGTTCTTCGGAAAAATCGAGTTGAGGCCTAAATGGCCAATTTTGGCTTATCAACCGTCATCAGCCAGTCGTACGCATTCCCAAGTGTGGATCACTCGATATTCGTTCTCAAAATCTTCGCTTATGTAGTTTCACACTCCACCACTGAGCCACGGGCCCGTTATTCTGTCGGTTATGCTAGGGAACATCTATTATGACAGATGGAGACTCACCGATCAGGTTACGAAACATGCTCGTTCCGTTATGTTTTTAGGCTCATACTAGAGCCATCGCAGGCAGTCGTACAGCGACTAACAGTTGACGTGATGAGATAGTGCCGACAAAGACAAGGAAGACCAGAATGGTCGTTTTTGGCTAACCAGTCGTCATCAGCCGGTCTTACTCAATCGCATGTGTGGATCAATTGAAACAACGGGACCGTGGCTCAATGTTAGTGTGTCAAACTCCATGAGCAAACATCCCATATTTGAATCTCAAGTGATCACATTTGGGTTGAGAAGGCTAATAAGCCAGCTGAGGCCACTCTAGTCTCCCTAGTCTTTGTCGGTACTATCTCATTACGTCTACTACTGGTCGCTTTACGACTGCCTTCGAAAGTTCTATTATGAGTCCTAAGGCACGTCGGAACGAGCATGTTCCATAACCTGATCGGTGGGCGCCCATCTGTCATTATATATATATATATATATGTCAAGTGGGCGTTTGACCCTCACTGTTGTGGTAAGGATCTCACTCGATCCCATTCTGTCCGCCAGCCAGCTTGCTACTGGCGACAACGAACGTTGTGTCAGAGGACACATACCACATATAATACATGAGCAGCTCGAGCACTTAGCGATCTGCTCATGTATTATATGTGGTATGTGTCCTCTGACACAACGTTCGTTGTCGCCAGTAGCAAGCTGGCGGGCGGACAGAATGGGATCGAGTGAGATCCTAACCACAACAGTGAGGGTCAAACGTCCACTTGACATGCTTATATACCTCACTTCATAAGGCCTATGACGTACTGATGATCGGTAACGACCGTGAAACAGCTGTCTGCGTCTGGCCTGTTGCACTCTTAGCGAGCTGCTCATGTAATATATATATATAATCGAGGCCTGGAAATCAGACGCGAACTCTATCAACCGAAGTATCGATTTGCCAGCGCCATACGAGGCCGTCAGGCACCATCTACGCGCGAGAGGAGGGGCAACGAGAAGCGAACGGGACGAACCTATCGGGTGAGAGTGCAGATGGCCTATTTAAACCCTGTATTTCTCGCTCAGCCTATCTCCGAAGATGTGCTCGAGTATGAACACGAAACGTCAGATGAATAAACCTTCTTCCCCAGAGATCGCCTCATCCTCCTCTTCCATATATATATATATATATCAAGCGAATAATATCATAAATTATTCAGTGCAGGACATGAAGTAAAATCTCCGAGACATGACTGTTTAGAATCAGATCCAAAATTTCAACAGACAATCGAGTCGAAGACAATCAACCTCTGTGGAATAATTTCGCAATTTTCATTCTTCAGACAAGTAGTATTATTGGTTGTATGAAATTTGCATGACTATTCTCCCAATTCCATATACCCGAAACTGCATAGAGAAAATTAGGGGACACACTGTAGAACCGAACTCCCCGCAGCTCTGCCACGCAGCGGCAACATATAGGTGAAACATGTGTCGAGCTTTTAGCTAGTATCTATGTTGGGAGTACGGTATAATACCTTTACCATGTACATATTCGTTATCCGATGAACAAAAGAAAGAGCATTTTTACGCATGTTTTTTATAAAATATATTTAAATTTATAAGGGCGTCGAAAATCAATGGGAAATATGTCCACTATCCAATTTGCCAGTTTTACCGATAGTAATTTGCACAGGCGGCCAATTGGAACCCTGAGAACGCGTGTCCCAAACTTACCAACGGGCCACGGTTGGGTTTGGTGTGGCCTTGGTCCAACCTCATCCTGGATTAATGCAGAATTAATTCCACGTTTCAAATTGGGCATTTAACCCCTTAAGTAAACTACAGTAACACCAAAATACATAAAATTAACTATCACGTTCATCATCCCCAAAAGAAGACGAAGAAGAAAAAGAGGCGATGCCATGGACCACACTGTATTGGTGCTGACGTTTCGGAATCTTCCTCGATTCCATCATCAGAGTAGTGGTAGGGTGTTTGTTCCTGCTAGCTCA
>CACRXP010000345.1:265656-278929 GCA_902702965.1 Spirometra erinaceieuropaei | reverse complement strand
CTCGCCCACTGCTCCAACGGCGGCCGCTCAGGTGACTGTCCCGCGCACAACAACCGACACTACCACCACCTCCCCTGACTCCAGCGATGAGGATCAGGACTACACCTGCCTTTCGAGAGAATCATCGCTTCCTTTGTTGAC
Organism: Spirometra erinaceieuropaei; assembly: GCA_902702965.1. Lineage (NCBI taxonomy): Eukaryota > Metazoa > Platyhelminthes > Cestoda > Diphyllobothriidea > Diphyllobothriidae > Spirometra > Spirometra erinaceieuropaei. Next base: position 278,788 of record CACRXP010000345.1, on the reverse strand, counting down.
GCCACCTTGTTGACACATCGAACTTCTGAAATCTTATCTTGCTAACGGTGGATGATTTACTATAGGTTGTTAATCCAGTTCACCAATAACGTCTCACTTGTTCGACTTTGTCTTTGTCCTTCATGCTAGGGAAAATCTCTCCAGTGAAAACGAGTTACAAAGTCTTTCGTCGCATGCTGTGTGTCATTTGCCTGGTCTTTAGGCTTTTCTGCTACTAATTCGAAGGTAGTAACTTCACTGTTTTCAGGGACCAAGGGCCGCTGTCTTTAGCTCTTCGATCCCAATCAAACAAGTTAAAGCAGGGGACTGGCCACATTCAGGGACTTATTAGGTGTGATTGTGTGCGCGGACTACCGGAAATAATAATAATAATAATAATAATAATAATATGTAATGCCGGTTTACAGGCATTGTCGGAGAGGCGCTAAACTGAAATCCGTCCTGCAGTGAAAGAAACTCCTGTCAAAACGGAGATAAAAATTAGGTTGATGGTGGGTTTTTATAGTTTGGAGGGTTCAAGAGAAAAAAAACTGCTGCCCATGAAATGCCGACAGTCGAGAAAAGGAGAGGGGTGGCACTGTGTAGGATATTATCAGTCGCCAAGCCTTTTCATGAGGTTGGGGCTGGTCAAACAGAACCGCCGAAGAACAGCTGTTACTGGTGGCTAAAGCAATTGTCCCTGATGAGACCGGCCATAGAGATCAGAGACCACAAACGCCGTCGCTACGGTATACTCGATCGGTGGATTCAACGCCCAAAAATTGTGGGTTTATCTAAATGCAAAAAGCGAGTAATAGTCCTCTTAAACAAAGGATACTTTCGCAGAGTTTTCACATTCCTGAGTCGTTAATTCCAAATAATATTCAGAAAAGCTCCCACAAATTTTGGGTGCTGAAAACTCGGATCGACTGTACCGTAGCGATGGCGTTTGTGGTCTCTGAACACTATGGCCGGTCTCACCAGCTGTTCCTCAAAGCCTCTACTTTGGCTATCCCCAACTTTATGAAAGGAATTTGACGTCCGATAATCTCCGATACCGGGCAACCTCCCCCCTTCTTGACGGTCGATATTCTACCCCCGCCGGCAGTTTTTTCTCCTGAGCCCTCCAAACCATAAAAACTACCATCAAGTATATTTTTATCCCTTTAGCTCAGGAGTTTTTTCACTGCTTGTCGGATTTGTGTTTAATCGCTTCCCTTGACAATGCCTGTAAACTGGCATTAAATAAAAATTTATTTATTTATTTATTTATAATTGCATTTAGAGAAATGAACCGACGATATTTAACGGTACGTACCAGAGGAAGAAATTAAAAGACCTCACGGTGACTGCTACGTCGTGGGTGGGCAAGATGTCTTGAAGTAGTGAATGGGTTAAAGGCACGATTATATAAAGGCTTAAATAATAAAAATAATCTCTTTTGTAATTTAAAAAATCATAAAGGATTAAGGCTTGTAAGCCGGCAACGTTCTTGGTAAGACAAATGTCGGTGTTCCGGGGTTAAAATTCTCGTGGTGAAAAGTTTTGAACGGATTCTATTTTCTTCCGCTCAGAAGCACGCATGAGGCTAAATGAAAACGAACAGTATTCCAGTCTTGGTCTAACGTACATGCTATAAAGGCGCATTCAAATATTGCTGCTTTTAAAGTTTCGGAGGATAAACCCGGTCGTTCTACGTGCTTCGGACTCTATCAAGGCACAGTGTTCCGAAAGATTGAGGCTCTTGGAGTATTATACACCTAAATCCTTAATAACCCCAGGCACATTTATGTCGTGACCGCCAATACTTAGTTGAGGTTGGTAGTCATCGCCAACCACCATGACTGAGCACTTGCGCCAAGAAAGAGAAAGGCGCCATATGCGACGCCAATGGGCAAAGGCCTGTAGGTCGCTCTTAAGGAGCTCCAACACGATGTCCCGATCTGCCGGCTCATGCCTGTATGCAACTTCCAAATCGTCGGCATACATGAAGGGCTTACCATTCTGAAATAAATTGGGTACATCAGTAACAAAAAGGCGAAATAAGAGCGGACCGAGTACACTACCCCGAATGACTCCACTCCTCACAAGTGTGGGGTTGGAGGTAGCATTCGAAATCTTAACGCGTTGTGTACGAGCGCCCAGGTAAGAGGATATAAAATTCAGAATTTGTCACGTAGCCGAAATAGGACAGTTTATAAGAAAAAGTGCATGGTCAAAACGATCAAAGGACTTAGTGAAATCAAAATAGACAATGTAAGGTGCAAACCCATTGTCTCTAGATTGGAGAACATGGTCAAAGAAAGAGAGCTGACAGGTGTCACAAGACCGAGCTTTAATGAATCCATATTGTTTAGCGCTCAGTAGGTTATTCTCTGTTAAGTGGCACATCATTCTATCTTTGATCGGCGTCTCTATGATCTCGGAAACTGCCCTGATGGTGTTTATTGGCCGAAAGTCATCCAATGACGTATATTGGCCATGCTTGGGAATGGGCAAAATGCGTCATCCCTTCCACAAGGTGGTATAGGTTTTACTTTCAAGAGCGAGCTTAAATAACTTGCAAAAGAGGGATGGAAAAATTGTATTTGCATCTGTTTTTAGAACGCTTACTGGGACAAAATTAGGACCAGGGCTATTAGATTGATGAAAATGCCGAATCGCTAAAGTCACATCTCACAGAGCGCACACCATAGTTTCGAAAACTGCTCCCGGCCAATAACTGAATGGTTGGATGCGGAGTGCTCAAGTTCTTAATAAACAGAATGCCAGGTGTCCAGCGTAAGTTACTTTCGATAAATTCTCGTCGGGCCAGTACAATTATAGGGGAAGGCGATAGAAGTAAAAAAAACACGTCAGTGATAAGATAAACCGATAAAAGTTCGCCTTAAAGCACAGGCTGGGTGTGGGAATTCGAGGGAGGGGCGGGTAATAGCAGTCAGTGTCAGGGCGGGATGAGAGCGGAAGGACGCGGGAGAAGTGTAGCGTAAGTCGACCTTCGACTACTGTAGGCGCGGTGCCTAAACGTGGTTCTTCTGTGTGTGCAAGATTGGCTTTCGTAACATAGTGGTGGCCGCTTCCGCTGTCGCTAACAGGCGCTGGCCTAGTAGCTAAGGATCACATGAAACGCTTCATTGAGGTCTACATGATGTCCTCAATCGACAACATGCGCGAGGATAGTGCTGCTTATGCTCCTTGTTTCACCTTTTCCCAGTCATGCCGGGAGGTGTTTCAGTATTCTCTGGGATAAGTGCCGACTCGTGCGACCAGTATACCTGCTCCACAGGCGCAAATGAAGAAATTGATGCACACTGAAGTGTTCTGGGGTGACAACTTATCCTATCCTTCACGTAAAATAGGGTTAAAAGAAAAGGATACTTTTGGACAGGAAAGCATTGACACTATCAGCGGTTAACTGGGCATCAGCTACAGGGTTCCCGAGAGCGTCTCGGAGGGTTGGATGCTGCGTCTTTCTATGAGTTCGTATTTTCCTGGGGAAAAGTTTCGAGACATTTAACGAACGGTTTTCAGTGAATTGGATCTCTTCGGCTAGCTGTTTTTCTTCAGACAATCTCTTAGCCCACTCAAAAATATCACAAGTAAAGGGCTGGGCAGAAACGTCGTTCTTTGAGGACAACGTTTTGTCAGCCTCGAATCCTAACGTCAAAAGAACTATGTCATAGTCTGAGTCCCCAAGTAGACGTAGGGAAGACACTGACAACGGCATACAATCTCCACCGAACATTAAGTCGAGTATGCTTGATCCTCGGGTGGGAAAATCGACAATCTGACTCCACATTCCAACATCCACAGCCTCAAGAACGTCTATGAACCTTCTGGGGCCGGGAGGCAGATATCAGCGGACTTCAGGAAGATTGAAGTCACCCGCAACCAATTGATACTTAAAGCTTGATTCGGCCGCAGCATGAAAGGCCAGTGAGAGTAAACAATCAAAGTTCGTCTCTCCTGAATTGCTGATATCCTGTATGTGATACTTCTGAATCTGCGATATCTCCTGTAAATCACGTTTCTGTGAATGCCATAATGTCTGGCTTAATTTCATCAACTACGTCTCTTAGTTCGTCTAGTATAGCGAATAGGCTTTGCATATTTGCAGAGATAACCTTCAATGACTGTTTCGTTGGACAGGCCCGGCCTTCATTTTGACAGGTTCTGACCACAGGAAAGACCCCTTTGTCTGGAATATTTGTCCATTTTTGATCTCCAGCCCTTTCTCTCCTCTGCCAATTCTCTCCTTCAATTCTGATCTTAGTTCTCTCATTTTCAGTCTTTCACTCGGTTCGTAGTCCGGTGGAAAAAACACTTCCTTATGCGAGTTGCGTAAGGTCGTTCTACATTCTAACAGAGACGCTGCTTGGGTTTCTTTTTTCAGCATAACTTTCAGGGGTCTTGGGGATGTTTTTAGGTCACGATCGGGGTCCGATTTGCCTAGTCGGAAAGCTTTTTTAACGGTGAATATTTTCCCATCCTTCAAGACGGCACTGGCGTACTGATGAGGAGTTTTGGGTCGTACGTCACCCGTTCCTTCGGAATGCAGGACTTGGACTCTGGGACGCCGCTTACGACAATATTTTGCTAACGATTTATGGAAGAGCTCATTACTGTCCCGTTCGCGCTAGGATGATGTAATGCTACTGTAGTATTCGCGACGGATGTTGACACTTCGACATTTAACTGATTTTCGGCCGTCGAGGGGGGTATAGGGCATGGATTTTCATGTGACGTACTTGTTCCAGCAGCGGAGCTCGTACAATCATTACCCTGTTGCAATTAACTGCACGAAGGCTCATCGTGTCCTTTTCCATAAACGGAATGGTTAGGGCACTTTCCAGATGAGTTAGCCTTGTGGTGAAGTGGAGTAACACCATTGTCTTCTAAAAATAACGGCGAGTCCTTGTAGTTTCTAACAGATCATCTGAGGGTCACCCTGGCTTTCCCAACTTTAGTGTTCGATGATTTGGCAGGTTTAGTTAATATAGCAGGCCATGGAACTTGACTTATTTTTCATGCATTAGCGTCGACCGCCACGTTATCCACCGGAAATGATTTGTCTGGAGTTTACCCTGGATACATAACTCGCTTCCTCTTCCTGACTGACTTCGAGATTTCCGCGCCAGTGCCTTTATCTGTAGGATGTTCGTCGCCTATAGATCGGAAATTTGGAGGATTATTTAGTCCTTCTATCTTACTGTGCTTCATAATAGCCATAATGATGTCCGTCAGTAGGTCCTGCTTCTCTTCTAGCGTCTGGACTCGCCTTCCAAGTTCCTTAGAGCCGACACAGTGACCGACAAGCGCAGAATCTGTCCCGTCTGTCATACGGTTTTCAAGGCCTCTTGGCAGTTAATCGGTTCTTATTTCCTGTCTTGACTCGTGGAGCCTATTCTGCTTATCCCCTGGCCTAAAATGATTCCAGCGGCATTTTATCGCAGGAGACTGCTAATGAATTAAAGACTGTTCTCTGCTGCTCTTCTGTGATTAACAAACTTATCTGACCAGCGCCAGACCGTTCAGCGGTAGTGTAGTGGTTCACACCCTGGCCTCCGCACCCGCAGGTAACGAGTTCAAATCCCGGATGCGCGACTTTTGTGAACGCGTTTTTTTTATAGCTGATTGGCTCGTTGTTGATGGTTTTCAAACTCGTCAATCAGTTCTAGAGTAGTTCAGGATGTTCAAAGCAATTGTTAGAATAAAGACTTTGCCAATTATGAAGTTAAATAAGAAACGACTCAGCCGATTATAGTTTTCGACTTAGATCTCGGAGAAAAGTCGTCAAGTAGGGAGCCTTGTACAGATGGGTGGACGATTGCAAATATTTGTTGATGGAGAATTTGTGGTATACTTCACCGGCGCGAATTAGAGGACTAATTAGTGGTTCTGTCCCTTGGAGATTTCGGGTAGAATCTTCCTCCTGATATCGTGGGAAATAACGTCAAGATCCGAAAATTCCAAGAATGGTAGAACTTTCGAGTTGGTGTTCTCGAAATTCAAATCTAAAAGATACGTTGCCAGTTCTCAGTTTATTTCCACGCGAAGGTCAGTCTGCCCTATACCACCAAATAAAATCAACGAAAACTCGGAGAGCTGGGGATTCGACTCGACGGGTGCCAAATACGCGGCCGCAGGTCTTCCATCACGGTTACCCTACGTACTAATGTTAGTGTTATCGTAACCGATGAGTGCAAGAATTACACCCACATACCGTCGGAAGGTTATACACACTACACTGTCAACCACAGTAGGATCTTCTAGAATCCCACAACGGGTCCGCATACGAACGCCACAGCGGCCTACTGGAGAAGATTAAAGAGGAACCTGTACGAGTCTGGCCTTGTCTGAGGCAGAGCAGTGTGGGCCCACCGAGATGGGGTTCAGTACCGCCTCTGGTTCGACCTAAGGGGCGACAACATGGCAGCCTCCTGGGAAAATTTCCTACGACATTTGGCAGAGGCGTATCCAATTGAATGCGGTCGTTACCTGCGGCCACATGGACTGTAGATAGGCATGGAGACTAAGTGGAGGGGGCACGGAGACTTACCTTCACGACTTCCGTCTGCGCCTTCGTTGGTTAGATTATCCAGTCGGCGTTGGTTGCCTCTCCTTAATCGCCAGCTTTCCCATCGCCAGTAGGTAACGGCTGCATTCACTGTAGGTAGGCATGGAGAGTAAATGGAGGAAGTACAGAGACTTGCCTTCACGTCTTCCGTATGCGCCTCCGTTGGTTAGCTTATCCAGTCACCGTTGGTTGGTTCTCTTCAATTGGATACGCTTCTGCCCAATGTCGTAGGAACGTTTCCCAGGAGGCTGCCATGTTGTCGGCCCTTAGGTCGAACGATAGGCGGTACTGAACCTCATCTAGGTGGGCCCACACTGCTCTAACACAGACAGGTCCAGACTCCTGCAGCTTCCTCTTTAATCTGCTCCAGTAGGCCTCTATGGTGTTCGTATGCCGTCCCATTGTGGGATTCACGAAGCCCCTACGGTGGTTGACAGTGTAGTGCGTGTAACCTTCCGACGGTAGGCGGGTGTAACCCTTCCACTCATCGGTTACGATAACACTGCCAGAAGCCACCCACTTCCTTATGACGGGCCTTAGGGCCTCCCAGCTGCGGTTGTTAATCTGCTCAAATAGGGCTTTCCACCTGCGTGTATCGTACATACCAAAGACCCACAACTGCCGCCGCGGTCGTCCCCTGTTATACTTGCGGCGACTTATGAGCGTCCCGTCTATCAACACTTCCACGCCTGGTCCCCCAATTTGGGTTACAGCGGACAGAAGTGCGTGTGAGCAGGCCCCGCAGCAAATACCGTACCATTCCATGGCAGTATTTCTACTGACACCTACACTTGCCGCACACCGCTTGGCCCGCACACCTTCGACAAACTTGTAGCATATACGCATCAGTGTCTGCAGACTGAGCTTACTACCAACGAAAATTGACCCCGTCCGCAGGCACCGCTTCCGTCTGCAGTGTCCACAACGGAATGCATAACCGTCCGTATGCTGCCGCAACACTTGCATCTGCACAGTACGCCGACATCGGCATGCTAAGGTGGTGGCCAGCAACCTCCAACGCTGCAGGTACTGAACGACACCTGCTGACTGAAGGACAGCTTGTATTTCATCCTCGGCCGTCGGTATAATCCGCTGAGGACCGCGCCTACGTCCGCCTGCATTCGGGGACGATCTAGATATAAAGCAGTATGAGTTTACGATACTGCTGTTGTCAACTTATACATATCCCCTATCCCTCTTTTCCCTTATGTGTGCCTAGATATATCATGGTACACCTAAGAATGAGGTTTAGTTGAATTACCGGTTGCTTATAGATAGTAGACCATTATGCGGTCTGTGCTAACTACTCGGACATACCCTAACTTTCTCCGCATTTTCTCACACAACTTATACCCACCCGGCAATATGCTCTGCGGTTAAATTTATACTTAAAACGGTTACGTAGGTCTACAAACTGCTCCCACCATGGATACTTACAAATCCCGTAAAACAGCGACCTTACACACAGCGGCCCCCAAGTTCGGGAGTTTGCCGACTTGCTGTAGGTTGGTGCGGTGGCGTTGGAGTACGTCCAGGTATCCTAAACATTTTTCGCGTTATGCGTATTAAACGGTGCATGCGGTGGAGATCACCGATATAACAAATAGGGAGGGGTGAGGAGGGGGTTAGTAAGGGGCTGGGAAGTGACGCAATTGTCATAAGCAGTTTATTCAAATACTCTTACCAAACCGAAGTACATCGCTGTCCCCTCGCATCCCCCTTGCGCATCGTCTGTTTCCCGTCCATGTGATGCACACCACATCAAGTGTGGCGCCAACGATCCCATTTGTTAGCCGCTTGGCGGTTCAGGTTTACTCGCCCCGGCCGCCAATTACATCACGTCCCCGGCCAGCCCACCTTCGATTGGGCATTGCCTACGGTTTTCCCTATTTGCGCGCCATCCTGCGGTATTTTTGACTTCATTAAAACAAATAATTATTTCTCTGCGATTTCCAACATTTTTCGACATCCAGCTGTCAATCCAGTGCTCTCTGCTGTTTACCCCGCCCGTTCTTCCCCTAAAAACCGCCATCCCGTTGTACCCGACCCATCTAGAGAAGTTTTCTCACTGTGGCCGCCTGTTGGGCCTCGGCCCTGCATGCGGCGGTATATAACGGATTATAATCGGACATCGTCAGGGCAGCAATAAATGTCAGCCTTAAGGGGAATGTATGCGGGTCAGACAGGACTGCGATACATGTGGTATTGTATATGGGATTCAGAACTGACATCGTCTGGGCCGGATTGATACGCCGGATGAGACTATTAGCGTCAAAGAGGTCAGACGAGAGGAAGACAGACGCGATCGGCCACAGTACGCTTCGAGCCCAGCCAAGGAGTGGGGAAGGGAGGTTCGATCAAACTACTAGCAGACGGCGAATACTGAGGGTTCCGCCGTGAGCATCGACAGACCGTATGAGGTCGAAATGCGGGAGATTGCCCCACAAATCGCGAAAATTGTCGCTATGGGGGAGGAATGATAGCAGTGGATTTAGAAACCAATTTAAAACAGTGTTTCTAATGATATAATTGAGGGTTACCACTTGATCTACCACTAACTCCCAGGAGGACCCTTCTCGAAGTCAAGAAGCTGAGTGTTCGGGACTGAAACCGTTAGCAGTGCCTTTATGCTCTCGGATGTAAGGTGTTTGCGCAATTTCGACTTGAATACCAATAACTTAGGCGATAATCTAATTTCAGGCGAATATTATTCCAAAGAGAAGCATATTTTGAAGCAAAGAAGACAGAGCGCTTAGATGTAGTGCAAAGAGGCGGCGGAATCACCATGGAGGAGTTGCACGTGGTATAAGACCGATCTCTTGGAGTGAGAGTGTCAATGAGCGGAAGATCGGAGCTAGGGTTGATGTGAAAAAAGGAGGCAAAGGCCAGTTTCGAGTCTTCTAACTCACAAAAACTCATTGTTCGCCAACTAACATCTCTGAGTATAAGAAATACCGGACGAAGCTTGAGAGAACAGTTTCCATGTGAAAACCCTCTGAACATTTTTGATTTCATTACGGTCACAGCCGTTCATTAAACCAAAGAAAGGACAGCATTATTCGAGGACTGGAAGAACAAGCATTTGATAAAGTCTTAGCTTTATTTCCGGAAGGAAAAAAATATGCGATATGTATCCACATATCTGCGCGGCTTTGGCAGAGATTCAATCGGCATGAGGTGATAAATCAAGTTTATTTGTATAACTTAAACCTAGGCCCTTTATATTGAAGCATTCTGAAAGATGGTTATTCCGAACAATTATGGGATCAGGAAGTTTGGCAGGACCAAAAGACATGAAACTACACTTGGATGATGAAAAATCCATCTGCCATGTTGAACCCCATCTGCTTAAGCGTAGTAAATTGGCATTAATTTTTTCAACACAAATATTTGAGGTGTCCTTAGAATATGAGTAAACACACTTGAGGTCATCGGCATAAGTAAAAGTTTGCGAATTTCTGAGTCCAGTCGAAATATATTGATGTACAGAAGGAAGAGTAGCGGACCCAGAACCGTACCTTTATGTACGCCACTCGTGCTCGAGTGAGGTGTCGAGTAGCTATTACCGACAATGACTTTCTGATATCGGTTGGACAGATAGAACCTGATGAAGTCGAGTAGAGGCGGCAGGATGCCGAGAGCTTCCAATTTTACTAAAAGACGTCTTGGGGCAACTTGTCAAAGGCTTTGCTAGGATCAAAGTAGATAACTACCACTGACTGCCGCTCATTACGAAGAGAAGTGAATAGACTGAAAAATGCCAAGTGGCAAGTTTTGCAGAAAAGTTGAGGTAAAAATCCATGCAGACTAGAGCACAAAAGCCGATTAGCTGAACAGAAGTCAAGAATTTCCTTAAAAATAATCCTTTCAAGAATCTTTGCTAGAGACGGCGTTTTGTGCACGATCCGATAGTTATTAACATCGGACCGAGATCCAAACATGAAGACGGGGAGGATAATTGACGTTTTTCATGTTTCAGGAAAGAATTCTTTTAAAATATGAACCGAGAATAAATGACTAAGCAATATGGAAAGGTTGGACGCCTGTCTATTAATCGAATGCGGAATCTCGTCCGTTCCTGAGCAGTGTGAGTATGTCAAACGGCTTATGTGTTTCTTAATGAGATCTGAGGAGTTAAAATCAAGACTGAAGGATGGCGAACACAATCTGGCTATCTTCAAGGGGAAGGTAGTTCGGAAGTATATGCCGATTTAGTGGAACCAGCCTGTAATACTACGAACGACGACATCTACTCAGCTAAAACAGACACCTTCGTTGAACAACCTGATCAAGGCGCCAACACATGTGAGCCCGTAGCGTCCAGTGATCTGACTTAAACAAGGCATGTAAATGGAACCAATCAGGTAACGGAAGAGCCTAGAGAACACGGCGTCCGCGATAACGGAGTAATGCTCACAGCAGTAACAAATGCAACGGGAAATTCGGCTGGTGCTAAACTGATGTGCTTGTACACAAATGCCCAAAGACTCATATCGAAACTAGACGAACTAAAACTTCGCCTTACTGAGCTGTCTCCGGATGTTTTAGCAGTAACTGAGACCTGGCTGTCCGGGAATATTCGCGATAACGAAGTAGCCTTGCCTGGATACCAAATTTATCGGAGGGACAGGGAACATCGTCAGGGTGGTAGTATCGTTGTGTATGTGTATGAAGGTCTGGCAGTGTCGGATAACACCACCAAGTTTGCGTGCAGTACGGATGCTATCTGGTTGACCATCAAGGCTACCGGTTCCCCGTGTCTCGATGTCCTCACTGCCTAACGACCACCTAGGACAGACCGAATCGCCGACACTCAACTTTTGGAGCAGTTGGATAAATTTTCCAGTCGACCTAACATCATGATCATGGGCAACTTCAACGCACCAGGAACAAACTGGAATACCCTCCAAGTGTCAGGTCCAAAATCGGCATTCGATTACCGCCTGTTGAGCAAAACATTTTATGTGTGCCTCACACAACATGTAATGTTCCCAACGAGAACCACGTGAAGGACAAAGGGCAAACTGCCTGGATCTGGTCTTTACGAAAACACCAGACAGCATAGACGAGATCACCTCCATGCCGCCTCTTGGCCGAAGTGATCACGTGGTGCTTAATGAAGATTATTCGTTATTCTCCATTTCACATACTCCATACCAAAAGAAACGGAATGTTAAGCGAGGCAACTTCAATCGGATGAGGGCAAACTTATCCGGTCTTGACTGGGGCTCATTGTTTACGGGAAGTGCCAACGATGACTGGGAGCTGTTCAAGAATGTCCTTCTGCAGCTCATCAACAACCACTGCCCACTGACTAGTGTAAGACTAGACAAACGCCCTGGGTGGCTAAATAGCAACCCTAAGAAAGAAATCAACAGAAAGCACAAATTGTGGAGAAAATAATGCGTCACTAGACAAGCTGAATGCTTCAATACCTACAAGACACAGAGAAACAAACTGAGGAAGCTGATAATGAAGACGCAGCGGGAATTCGAGAAGAACTTGCTACAAAAAGCAACGCAGAACCCACAACTGCTCTACAGCTACCTCCGACGAAGTACAAGGAACAGGCATCAAAGCCCTTCGATAAAGACTACTGATGGCGTTGAGATCGCTGATAGTAGAGATAAAGCTGCGTATTTTTCACGGTTTTTCCAATCAGTCTACACAAACGAGGCAAGGTTCCTTCCTCCCTCCACAGAAGAACTGCCGACTCCAAGCGTCAGCGATATACTCTTCTCAGAAGGCATTGTCCGAAGACAATTAGAGGCATTGAACGAATCAAATTTGCCAGAACCAGACGGGATTCCATCCAAGCTTCTCAAGGAACTTGCCAGCGAGCTTTCTGTGCCTTTATCGATGCTCTTTCAAACGTCATTTGACACTGGAACACTTCCCATCGATTGGAAGCTGGCGCATATTACTCCGCTACACCAAGGAGGTAACCGGGCAGCGACGACAAATTACAGACCCATAAGCTTGACATGCATCCTCTGCAAAGTTATGGAAAGCATCATAAAGACTGAACTGATGCAATTCCTGGAAGTTCACGGCCTGCTATCGAACTGCCAACATGGGTTCCGGGAAGGAAGATCCTGCACGACAAACTTGCCGCAATCTCTCCAGAGCTGGACCCAAGCTCTCGACGACAGGCACGCGGTCCACATAGCCTTCATCGACTTCCAGAAGGCGTTCGACACTGTGCCACACCAAAGGCTCTTACATAAGCTGAAAAAAATAGGGATCGGTGGCAACTTCCTTAAATGGATCAAAAACTTCCTTGCGGGTCGACACCAGGTTGTGTGCATCGGTCAGGGAAAATCAGGTCTGGCTATGGTCGATAGTGGTGTCCCCCAGGGTTCAGTACTGGGACCCATTTTGTTCCTTATCTACGTGGACGATGCCGCAAGAGATATAGACTGCGAAGTAGCAATGTATGGCGATGACATGAAGATATGGAGTGTAATTCGGGGTCCTGCCGATGAAGACAGACTGCAGATGAACCTGAATCGGTTGGAGGAGTGGTCAAACCGTTGGCTCCTGCGGTTAAACGTTGCCAAATGTAGCATACTTCGT
>CACRXP010000345.1:246831-257123 GCA_902702965.1 Spirometra erinaceieuropaei | reverse complement strand
GCACTATCCGGCTTATGACAGAGACAGAATTGTTAATGCGTAGAATTGACGATGCTACCTCAGAGGTTCGATGTGCAGTTTTCACAGTTTTTCCGATTTTAAGACTGTTGTTCCCCGCAAATTTCGTTTCTTTGTCGTAACATTATTCTTGTACTCTACCATAGATTTGCCAGTTCACCTAAGCCTGTGTAGTAGGTACCCGGAGTAACTAGAAAGTTTATTTTCTCCATTCCATGTTTCCCCCGGCGATTAAACGGAGCCGTGATCTTATTAGAATACTTTATATTTTCTCACTTTTTGTTTTTTTGCATTAACGCTTCTGTTCGAAGCCTGCATTTGTATTACTAACTATTCCTCTTTTCAAACTTGGTCCCTTTAGTTTGTAATCCTCGGCACAATACAATTTATTGTATTGAGGCGAGTGTTCGCATTCCTGGGTTATGTGTAAGTAGGGAAGAAGAAAGCCGTTTGATCGCCTCTTCAAACGTTGCTATCGAAGTACAGTTAACTTAACTTTACTTGTTAACTCCCGAATCCTAATGAACTCGACGATCCCACCAGTACTGATGGTTTTGCAATTACATACTTCGGCTCGCCTTGTGATTCTTACTCCTTCAAGTTTAGACGTTTTGTACATGACAGTGTCCTCGTAACCCAGGCATGGATTCTTCCATGTCAGGCCTTAAGTCACTGCAGCCAACCCTTTCCACACTTTCGCTTGGGTCCAGTTTGGCATTCGCATAAGTAAAACACGACTGATTAGAATTTCATATTTCGTACAATGAACTACTGCCAATGTGCCTCAAACCCAGTTCACTAACAGAAACTCCAAACTCTATTTCAGTCTCTTGAATCTACTCGTCGTATGTTGGCGATGTGCGAGGAAGTAAGTGTTTTTCATTTTCTTCGATTACCTTCCAAGTAAATTTTCATCATGAGTCGCCCCTGACTGGTTTTGTGTTTCAGCACCGCAAGTTCCATTTATGATGCCTGGTTGTCTGCGCACCCCGAGTTTTAATGTGTTTAGGTTAATTTAAGGCAAAGATAGTGCCACTGGGTCTTTCTTATTCATCAATTAGTAACTTTTGCTATTGTGTTCTTTACTGCTAATTTCTTGCGCATAAACAAACCTCAATGAAACCCTTTTAGAGGCCCTACTAGTTCGGCAGCTACATCATGTCTAGGATCGCATGTTTCGTGTGCAAATTAGATAAGATATTCGCATTGCTTTTTTCCTAGCGTATATAGCGCTTATCCAGCTGCCACGAACATTTATGGTCATCATAACGCCCGTCATACCTGCCATTTTCCACATTTTCCGGGAAAGGCAATTTGGAGGTGAATTCGTTGGAAGTAAAGGTTTTTCCGGAAGTTAATATACAATCCTAGGAAATCGTGTACAATCAAAGCACAACAGCGGAGAAGTTGCTCAATCCATTGTTGACGCAATTCAGTCCTAATCTGATGGCTATCATCATGCTTCCCGAATGGTTTCTGTCCTTATCGTAGTTAACTTTGAATATTCTGCTTTCGTTCAAGCGGTTTATCTCGGGTGCTTCGTAATCCTTTCCACTATCACCCAACAACTTAGAGGCTGTGTTTATGTTGCCTCGAATATGGCCGCTTCATATTTCTGCCAGGGGTGCGTATTTGAACTTTGGTTTTGAGAAATTATCTCAACTGTAATACACTCTTAGATCTGGTCCTTTTCAGCCCTATCTACCAATGTTGCCCTAAGTATGAAGCTTAGAAAAATTGATGCGCCCCTTTAAAGTTTTGAGTAATTGCTTAGAACAAATGCTTATAATTGGAATTTATATACGGACACCACTTACTAGTTAAGCTGGCTCAGCTCCGCAGGTTTACTATCTTCCATTTCAGTTATTCGGCGACAGACATTCGGGCAAAGTAGCCGCAGATTGCGTGACTGGGTCGGCTAGCTTCTATTTTACTCGTCATCAGGTGTCCACATCGGCGCCGTCGCCAGTCACGTAGCACAAGATGATGTCCAAAGGGACTTCGCCTCTAGCACCCTGCCTAACGAAACACTGCAAAAGTGGGAGCTGAAAACGGCAGGAAATCTTATGTAATAACGGCACTTTTGCGCCGACCCCTCGCTTAGCATGAAAGCGTCTTCCCCAATCTGAGTAGTCTCCGTTCTCCGGATGTGTGTCAGGGGGTCAAGTGTTAGATTATTTGCTATCTTTGCACATCACATTGTATTTCCACCAAAAATCCGTTTTTATAAGGTGCCCCAAAAGATGCCCACACAGGCGGTGTTTGTATTCGCAGTATCATTCAGACTCAGTCTTCACGGTATCTAAAAGAGGCGGATCCGCTGGGTGCAGAAGCTGGGCCAAGTGTACATTCCAATAGAACGCTGTTTCTAGGGACGACAGTGTTGTATCCTGTCTATCATTGAACGTAGGAGTAGCTGGATTGCTAGATTGCCTGGTTCTGAAAGTTCGTTTAGAGTACGTTTGATCAGGATTTAGCGTCTTATAGGACCGTTTTGGCTTCGCACTATCAGAAAATGCTAGACTCGGTGTTTTATGCACAAAAAACGAATGTTGGGTGAAGACGTTTTGCCCTACAGTTAGTTACCATACCCTCAGTCATCAGGGCCTAAAGAGTCTTGTGCGCAGTTATTCGGGATGTGCCCATCTTACCGTCCGTCGTGTAGATGGCTGGTGTCAGCATCAATTTTGTGACCGATCGTTATCCTTCACACGGGTTAGCAAACTATTTTACCATTATTTGCATCTCGAGAGTCTTTTAAGGTAAGGGGTGAGAAAGCTGATCTAGTGTAATTATGGTTGATCATACGCGAAAAGGTTTTTATGCTCTCATGCTCGGTTCTCCGTGCATGCCGGTTAGAGTCACCCATGAGACTCCTAGATGGTATGCAAAATACATCGTTCGCGGCCGGACATAGTCACCCATCCTTTGTCATCTATGGCACGCCAGAGAAACAGGTCATATTTTCCTGTGGCCTTTCCACCTTTCACCCTGACTTAAGAAAGTCGACGACATTTAAGAAGGCCTGCGCATTTATCTCCGCTAATGAAGGATTCACGCGCAAGTTTAACACTACTAGCCAACGCTGATTGACACGATGCGGGCCTTTCCGCTCTGCCATCGAAGTGCATAGAGCATTTCAACCTAGTGATATATGGCCAAACTGGCTGTTTTTAGAACGTGGGACATCACTTAAAGCTGTTTTGGCGAGTACCGTTTCATTTTAGTGCAAACAGCCCGACGGCCACATATCATAGTCTGCCTTTTTGGTGCGATAAACGTAGATTCTAAGGTATGAAATCCATACGATAGAATCCCCATTTTCTGGGAAGCAACAGGCCTTCAATAATAACTACCGAAGGACTTGTGTAACTCAGCTATACTACAACCTTAGTCCATACGCGCCTAATATTACGACTTAGTAAATCTCTGGCTGGTGTACGTATTGTGCATTTCCAAAAGTCGACCTTAAATCTGGTTCATGACAGCTCTGTTGGGTAAAAAAGCGAGGCAACGAAGTATTATTCCAGTTCAGATTTATCAGTGGATCAACTCGTTTGGTTGTTTCAAGATCCACATATGAATCATGACATGCCTTAGTCCGCTGTACTATTTTATTCATTCGTCAAATATCTCTGGTTTTTCCGCCTCGGTGCCTTTCCACTGCGTATGACTTCCCCTTTCCATTACTGAACTATTGACTATCTGAAGTCACCGATTGAGTCAATGTACTTCTTAACTCCTCGTTAACCGACGGCTGATGCTGAGTGCTATTTATCACATAGTTATGCTCATGAATACACTACTTGAAATTTCTACAGATTTCCACATCCGTATGTAAACTAGTTCGGTGACAGTCCATTATAATCTCAGACTTTTCCCCCCTCTATACCGTCGGGCTTCTGCTCGGGTAAACTACTCTCATGGGAGATTGCGAGGCGGTTTTTGGTATCACTTTGTCGACTCAAGCGTGCCTTGCGGTCTGATAACACCTTTGATTTCGTTGCTAAAAGGCAGGTTGCTGCGTATGGCGGACTTTTTCTAGACCTGTCTTTGAAAGCGATCTGATCAGTAGCAAACATGCGCTGTGATTTTATTCCCGCGTCTGTCTGGCAGTTTTAAAGAGATTTGCGCGGAGATGCGAGAACACATCATTTTGCTACAGCTTAATTCTTCGAAATTCTACCTAGAGACATTCAGAGCGGCCACCACCAATGCCCTCCCCCCCACTGTGGGATTTTATAATGTGGTTTTCATGCTTTTCAACGACTAGTTTTTGTCTCGAGACTATGTTACAACAAACCAACGCTAGAGATGCTTGCCGCCTACACATCTTGCTGTTTAGAGGTCGTAGCAGCATGACTAAATCGCTTTTTCTATAAAGGCAAAAGAAGCCGGGATTTCCACTCTTGTTATGCTTGATGATCAAGGCGGTAAGGCTGCATCTCTGCATCCCAAAAACCTGTTGTGACACCGTCGTAATTGGTCCTGTGTTGTCTTCTGTACCAGTTGCATGTGCCCCAACCGTTATGAACCCATTTTATTGCAGAGCAACTGGATCGTATAAATGAGGGAATGGACCAAATCAACGAGGACATGAAAGACGCCGAGAAAAATCTGGACGATCTGAATAAATGCTGCGGTCTTTGTGTCCTACCTTGGAACAAGTAAGAGGTTTAACGTTTTCCTTTGCACTCACGGTGGTTCGGTCTGAACAACTGCATTGTATGTTAGGGGGCTGGATAACCATGTTTGCCAAACTTCGTTCATCACGCTTGTGCAATGGGCTGATGACTTTGCCGTTTCACATGAGCTACAATCAATAGGTGTTTTTGGCGGATTTAAATAGTTCATTTGACCCAATTGTGGAAAACGACGGCTTCAGCGAGAGTTGGACCAATGAAAGTAAGGGCAAGGCATGAGTACAACCAACCCTAAGCACCTGGGCTACGAGGCCTCACAGAGAGCCCTGCATTTACCCACATTTGGGCCAGACGACTGCAGTGTGTGGAATCCACCGCGTCTGATACAGTAAGCTGACTGCCAAAGCAGGATCTCACAAGCAATCGATCTAGAACCCACAAGGTGGCTACCAGGTTCACTTAATTAATAGGTTTTTCTGCAGATTTCAATAATTAATTTGACTCAGTCGTGAAAGACGCGACGGCCTCGGTGATATTTGAACCCCCGACTGCAAGCACAAGGCTTGAGTATGGCCGACGCTCTAGCCATCCCCCTCCCCCAGCTCTAAGGACCAAAACCCGCCGACCTCGTCATGCGGGCGGCGTGGGGCAGATGAGTGTTAATAACTTAATTGCCCTTGCGATACCTATAAACACTGTTAACTTTGTACATTTTCACTCCTTCATGTAATTGTATTGGCCTGACGAAGAATTACCGAAAACGCGTGTTAGCCAATTTGACTTTTCAATTGTAACATGGGAATATTCGCTGAACTTAATTTACGTCTTTGGAAGCCTTGAGGTATTTTGCATTGTCTAATGGATAGGAAACTTTTATGAGACGTCCATTTTCGGATTGAGTTTCCCAATTCACATATTGCCCGACAGTCCGACCTTCGTTGCCGACGATGTCTACCGTGTGCTTCACAGCAAGGTGAAGCAGGCTCAGGAACGTGTGCGTGAGTCAGTTTATAATATTAGTAGGCTTGCGCAGCATCTACCGCCCTCCCTTCTCCCCCATCTGGGTCCGATGTCAGGACAGAGTCAAGAAGACCGGAGGCGGAGGGGGGACGCAGCCGGATGGCGCGGTCTAGCCCGCACCTTGGCGTTCCACTCCACACCCCCTGGTCCACAAAACAAGTGATCAGGTTTTTGCAGGTTTTTTTTACCAAAAACAATGGTGGGAGGGATGACGGCAGGGGTCCCAGTGTGCAACTGGGCCTGCTACCGCAACCCGAAATGTTGGCATTTGTTATGCCTGCCAGAGTCCGATATGGCTCCCGTGTTGGCCCAGCGCATCTACCGCGTGCAGGTTTGGGGGGCACAGCACGAACGGGTGAAAACTATTTAGATTTGTCATCCGAGTTAACGGTACGGAATTTCAATGATTTCGTTTGCAACTTACCGCTGTATATGTTCGCGCCGTCACTTCCGCTTGCACCAGGAGGGGGTGGGAGGGCAGCCACCGTGTATCCATTCAGTTGGTCAAGCCGTTGTCTCTACAAATTTCTTGTGTTCCAACTTGCAAAAGTAATCACAGCAGTGGGTACGCTGTTCTCGAGTAGTCTTCATTTTTTCAAGTTCCTGCAATTTGATGTTATCGGGTCCTCTTTTGAAAACACTCAAAAGTGTCTACTACTTTTTTGTCTTTGTGGTCTTTTGGCCTTTGGTCTTTGTGGTCTTTGTCTTTTGGTCCTTGTGGTCGATGTTTCCAAATCCAAAAAGATTTGGTCTGTCCCATTTGGCGTGCCTACTAGGTATGTAACATGTCCTCGAGTTGCTGGTAGTGCAACGACCTTCAGTGAAGACTAAACGAAGTAAACAGGCTTGTTAGCCTGCTGCATAAGCTGACATCAATTACTGCAGTAGCTCGTCCATCGGCTTTCCATTCCAGAGTTGGTTACCCAGTCATAATGGGTAGTGGACGGCCTCAGTCGGTAGACAGCTCTGCTACAGTAGGCCTAATATTCTGTGAGCTGTTACGGTAGAACGGAAATGAGGGATGGTTTAGCTGGGCACACGCTGTGTCCGTTCTATTTATTGTGTGCTTGTTTACTATACGGGCACTCTTTCGAGACATTTCTGTGCGAATGTAGAACCTAACTCGCGGGTTCCGAAATTATCTGCCGCTTTTAGGTATTTGTTGTTATAACGGCATTTTTGTGACCGATTTAGCGGACTGCATGCTGCAGGATAAAGTTTGGGTTCACTACAAATTAGTCTCGCCAACCCTGTCAATAACAGACGAATGTACGTCTAGTCAGCCCCACCCTCTAATCGTTTACTCAGGGTTCGGCCATCGACCGCCATCGACTGCAAGCTAAGTCGTAGATATCTCACTGAACTCAGCTCAGGCCGGTGATCGAAGTTGACACCGGGAAATATGCACGAATGTATTTAAAGCTGACATTGCGCACCAATTAACTATTACTGTAATCTACTGTCAAGGAATTCTACCGAAGAACAGTTGTTTGTAGTTAAGTTAATTTGTAGCATGCATCCAACAAGCCAGCAAGTTAGGAAGCAGTCTACTAAGCAGTGACTGGACGTTATTGTTAGGGCGCATTGCATGATTTCTGGGAAATAGTTTCCTAGAAAACTGTCAATATTTAACTCGCCGATTAACGGCTAGCTTGGAGGACGTTTTATTGTGTGATAATCTTCGAGCTCTAAGCATTAAGTGTATCGCATCCAATTCACATAGTTTTGAGCAGTCGACAGTACTTTTCCTTAGTATGAACACGAGTCAGAAGTGCCTGATTGAAAACTTGTCATTACTTGCTTACATTTGATTGTACTGCGCCTGGTTCTCAGATTAGCAAAAGTAAGAGATCCGGGACGGTAATCTGAGGAAAATGAATTGCTCACCTGATCGGGGGACTTTTCTGGCTGACGTTTCGAAGAGCTGGGGCTGCTCTCCATTGTCAAAGCGTCAGGGGGAAAAATCGATCAGAATTTTTGAATAGACTGCCGAATTAGTTGGCTTTGGGCTGATCGGTCTTTTTCTTCTTTCGCTGCCTTGGCCTACTGGCCGTCGCCTGTGAGTGTTGGTGGCCTCCTACATTACGTGTTTTCACCTCAATTGGGGTTAGTTGCGTTTGCGTTCCCCTTTTGGGTGAAGTGGTCGACAGGCCGTGCTTTCTCGCTATTAGGCTCCGCATGGTTGTCTTGTCTTTGTCACGGCGTACGTAGTGACGTAGGACTTTATAGGCCGAAGGAAGGTCTAGATGCCTGTTGATGGAGTTAGCATCTGAGTACCAAGCCTCAAGTGTGAGACGCTCAGTCCTTGAAGTGTCCCTACCTAAGACGGCTGCTCATTGAAAATCAAAACTGTGACCAGTTCCCCCGATGTGGGCCGCAAGCAGTGAGTTTGGGTCTAGTCTCCGAGTTGCCAGTTTGTGCTCATGTAGGTGGGTCTGCAATTTCCGTCCGGTTTCCCCAACGTAGTTCCAATCTCCATGCTTACAACGTATTTAATAGACAACTGCTGAGGTTTCAGTGGGTGGCAGTATGTCTTTGGGTTGCATCAAACGGCAACGAATTGTTGCCTGGGGTCGATGGGCAGTGCCTACCCTGGCGGATTGTAACCGTCTTGAAACCGCCTCTGAGACTCCTTTAATGTGAGGAATAGCCCTCCAGACTTCGGGTTGTTCTTGTGGCCGTCGTCTGTTCACTCGGCGCTTGCTTTGCTTGATGAAGTGGCTTGGGTATCCATTGGTTCGAAAGAGATCATGAAGGTATTGTCGTTCAACTCTTGTCGGCTGGTGTGCTGCAGTGTGTTTCAACTCTTTGGAACAGAGTACGGACACAGCTGCGTTTGTGAGAGAGGGGGTGATTGCTGTTGAAGTGCAGTATTTGTCTTCTGTTGGTGGCTTTTCTAAAAACAGTAGTTTGTAATTGTCCAGTTGCACACCGACGCACAAGGACATCGAGGAAGGGAAGTTGGTTGTTTGTTTCGACTTCCATCGTTAATTGGATATTCCGGTCAACCGAGTTCAGTAATTCTTTAAAGTGCTCCACATCAGATGATTTGACAATGGCGAAGGTGTAATCGGCGTAAAGAGCCCAGAACTTCATCGAGCGAAGCAAGCGCCGCGTGAACAGACGACGAAGTAGCTTTTAATGTCCTGTTTCTGCCGCTCAGGCAGTCACCCCGCTAACCACACAGTGGCGTACGAAAATCATACGGGACGACAGTCCGGCCCCTTCCAATAGTGGCTTGCCTATGCCCAGATCAGAAGTTTTTACACGCCTATCAAACTCAGCTTTGTCCAATCTGTCAGAGCTGTGTGGTGTATGATGCTTCTTTCTAGGGCATAGGTACATAGCTCTGCTTCAAATTGAAGAGGACTTCCGTTTGACGACGTGAAAACCTTTTTCTGTCCAATGTTAGGCGCACAGATGTCGACCCACGGACTTCAACGGCGTCGGTTGATTGGACTAAACAGTTGAATCTTACGCGCCGAGAGCAGTAGTACTGTCTCCTATTACTATGGAAAGTGGGTGAATAAGAACTTTCGGGATGGCCAAAATAGGGTTTCGTTGTATTTGTCAACAGCTTTATTAAGGCAGTTGAAGGCACGTAGAGAAGGCACGATCTTTTAGCGATTCTTCCTGATTGGTCGCTAATAGCCAAAATCGTTGATCTTGTTGATTTCAAGGCCCTCCCCTGATTAGCTTGAGGGCAGGATTCGCATGGCGCTCTTGTAACCCCGTCCTTTTAGCTGGCCAAGGGAGCGAGCAACATCTTTTCAGGCGGTAGCTTCTTGTCCGTCTGCCTCGTAAACTAAGAATAATGAAGTAAAAAATGCCAGCGTTCCTTTCCTGAGCGCCGAAGACCATTGGGACCACCGTTCTCTCCTAATCCGACTTATCGGTACACCACATCCTCAGCGGCGGTTCGAAAAGACCATTAGAGATATGACGTTTTGGACGGTATCTCCCCCGCGACGACGAAGTGCGTGACCGAACCATTGGAAACGACGACCATTTATGGTGTCACTACCAACGGGCCACCGGGTGACGCCCATACACGTCGGTCCCAACGGAAACCGCGGTATCAGTCACATCCATTTATTTGCGCATAGTTATGAAGATTGTTGGGGATGTAGTCTGGGAAAAGTCCTCAGTCCCGATCCGCTAATGGTTGGGACCAAGAACCATAAGGCCACGACTGTGGGTGAGGCTTTATTTAATGGTGGATTTCTTGGACTTCATAGGAACCTAGTTTGCCAGACTGCTCTCTAGCTATGCCAGAAAAAAAGTATTACTGTGAATGGTCCATGACTAAGTAAATTGTCAGGCACAAGGTGCACGAATTTTACAGCTGACCTTTGCTAGTGGGCGTTCGAAATATCCACCACCTGTGAATTTGTTAGGTGTCATGGCTGGTTTGTCAGGCAGGCTCCGTTTTCCTAATCAGGTGGGACTTCCTGACCTGTGCAAATGCGGTAGACTGCCACTATGCGCACTACTCTAGGGCTTCACACTTTTTTTCCTGCTTTAACGACGGCTCAAGCATTTTCGTAAAGCATTTGTACCACACAGTTCAGAGCATTCCATTCTCTTTTCCTACAGGAGAAAGGGCAAAGG
>CACRXP010000345.1:200292-241001 GCA_902702965.1 Spirometra erinaceieuropaei | reverse complement strand
CTGTACTCCCCAGAGACCACCTCATCTTCTTCCATCTCAACACCTAAATAAGAACTTTCGCCTATAGTCCCATGCACATGGCAACTCGACCGTCGACTTCGAGGATGTACACCATGTGCTCCACAACAGAATGCAAGCAGGGGCGGTGACTTGCGCGTGAATTAGTTTCCAGTGACAGTAGACTTGTGTAGCAACTACTGCAGTCTCTCCCCCCCCCTACTTGAACACGGTGTCACGCCAGAGTCAAGAAGACGGGAAGTGGAAAGGGGCGTATGTGACTAGCGCGGCCGAGCCATCCCTGGGTGTGCCGCAACACTCAGCTCGGATAACCAAAAATTCATATGGTCTCACCAACTGCTACGATGGATCTTAGAGGGGTTACAGTAAGAGGTTTTCTATTTTTAAACATGTGAAAACGTCAACGAACACTACTTTTGAAGGGCCAGTGACTAAATGGTGTGAATCATGAGCGTAAGCAAACTGTTTAACCTACACTAAGTGTGATAACACATGAAATTTGAACCGAAATTCCGAAATGCGTTTTTTGCAAGGATTAAGTAAGTAGGGGAATAAAACTAATAATTCAGCCACCGAAGGATGCCGGCTTTATAACGAACTTCTTCCTGGCCGCATTTAAAAACCATACTCTATGAAAAATAGTTATTTGTGAAGCATGCATTTCTCTCATTGACTTTCGATGCCCTTAGAGATTCAATTATATTTAATAGAAAACATATATAAAAATCTCTATTACTTTGCTCATTCGGTAGAAAATTACGTATTTTTTCCCTTTTTAAACTCGAGATAAAGATATATTTCGGTTTTAAAAGTTTTTCCGAATATTTTGAGTCCCGACCTGCTGTTTCACTTGAATTCGGGGTTTCTAAACTACAAGCCGTATAGTTTACGCGCACAAAAAGCATATATTTCTCTGCGGCATTAAGATGAGACCATAAAAAGTACGTAAAATTTAGCAGAGCGTTCGAACCATATTGTTAACTCTACATTTCACGTTAGTCAATGCAGTGACATGAAATTTTATGAACGGCCATTTCACAATGAAAAATCTTCCAATTAAGGACTTTTAAAAAATCGAATGATGTCCCGCTCTCGAGAATAGAACTAAAAAAACGTAATTTTCTAAAAAAATGAGCAAAGTAACAGATATTTTATACATGTCTTCTATGAACTATAAGTGCATTTTCAAGGACATAGATATCCAATGACTAAAGTGCATGCTACTTAAGTAGCCATTTTCCCAGAGTATGGATTTTGCATGCAGCCGTGAAGACGTTAGTTCGAAATCCGGCACTCTGTGGTAACAGAATTATACTATGCGATGATAAGGTTTACAACCCTACTTAGTTCATCCTTTTAAAACGAAAACGCATTTCAGAATTTCGTTTAACATTCCATGAGTTAGCCCACCTACTGTAAGTTCGCCTGAAGGTCTGTCGAAAGTAATTTATGTTGCCTACGGGAATCCAAAAAACGGGATCTTAAATGAATTGCACTTTGTTTTATTAAATGCTTAACCTTTGTGATATATGCGACTGCGAATCACATCTTTCACTGCCGTTCATTAGGGAGTACATCTTCCCAGGCCGCCTAAAACGCTAATTCATGGGAATGATCACGTTCCTATGTACGAGAGGAGCATTGCATTGAGAAGCGACATACCTTCTGGCTTATAGGAAGTCGTGCCTGAAATTGCAAGCACTATTAAGCTAAAAGTTTACATATAGAAAATCTTTCGTTCTCGTCCTTAAGATACCTCACGATTCCTTTTATTTTCGCAAGAATTTTCATTGTAAATCGGACTCATTCCTAACAATACATCGTGTTTAAAATATGATGATTAACGAGTCTCACTTTAGGACTAATCGACGAAGGGGGAAGCTTAGAGCTCACGTGAGCGCTTTTGTTTTTCTTGGTCTGGCATTAATGATTAATTGTTTCCGGCTGTCAAAAAAGCGTTGTGCAAACCGCCTACCTCTGCTGAGTTAAACTGGCTCTCCTTCCTCTGTGCAAAAGCGGAGCAGGTTGAATGAATTTTATTTTTGGGTTAACTATGCGCATGCATACTTTGCTGCAAGATTTCTGGTCTTCCTTAGTTAAACTGCCAACACCATCCGGGGGAGGTTTTAAAAAGTCGCTTTAGCTGCTGAGTTCGACGCGTTCTCGCATAAACCCGTCAAAAATCTCTCAGAGAAGTGAACTGATTCAAGAATTTTATAATCGGTCAGGAACCTCGGATCAAGTTAGGCGACGACCACTGTGGACCCAAAATACACTTTTTTCATAAATTTATCGAAATCCAGATCACCAGGTCATAGATAGGCACAAACAATATCTAGGGACTTTGGTCAATTTTTAGTTTTAAACATGTCAAATAAAAGCTTCACAACGTCATTCATTGTCATCGCAAGGAAATAACGCACAGCCTATTCGGTACGGAGTTAACAACAAAACCCAGCTTCGTGCTTCAAAAATATGCTATATATAAAGAGGTTAGAAAGAGACAGAGGTTCCGCAAAACATTTACCTGGCCTACCTTGCCCGCCGACAAGAGAAACCTGGGATTAATGGGTCTTGTAACTATAAGACGGTCAGGAATTTCAACTGATCTGATAATTATAGGCCAGGTTTACTTTGCAATATTTCCATTTTCAGTAATAACTTTCAGTCCGCTACTTTTAAATCTATGACTCAAGTTCAAAATTAGTGTCCACTCTGGAGATTTCAGGAGAGAAATTCTCCGAGATTATGTAAAATCATTGAACTTTGGAACTTCTTTTGGGCACAGAATTAGTATAATCTTGTGCTTTTGCCCCTTTTTGACAGAACCAAAGTTTTCCAGTACCGTTAGGACCACTCACTAAGGTCCCTGTCGATCCAAATGAAATAGTGAGGTTGGTGAGGACGCTTCGTGTTGGCGTTGCTATGGTAACTATTCTAGAGTAGGATTCGATGTTAATCATGTACTCAGATCCTGCCATTCTTTAATTTCGATTTGAGCACAGTGTGTTCGTTCGTCCACTGTTAGCTTAAGATAACTGCTCTGCTAACGGGTGCCTATTAACAAGCCAGCCGCTGAAGCTGTCATCTTGGCAACGGCGCTGTATGGTACGAAGATCTGGACAGTCTACCAGAAACATGCGTCAAATCTCAATCACATAACGTCATTTGTCTCCTACTGATACTAATTCTGAGATGGCAGGACAGAACCGCGAGCACGCAACGTTTCGAGCGGACCGGAATTATTAACTTTTATATTATGCTGGGACAATTGCAGCTGCGGTGGAGCGTCTACCTTGTAAGGAATGTCGATGAACGCCTTCTGAAACAAGTTGTTTATGGAGTTGTCGTCACTGGTGCCCGCTGTCGAGGAAATCAAACCCGTCTCTACAGGGACACTGACCGATTTCTTTAAGCGATTACAAATCAATCCGAATACCTGATATGCCCTCACACAGAACCGACCGACCTAGATAGGAGCTGTGGAGACTGGAGCAATCATCTATGAAACCAGGCGGGATAACAGCTGCCAAAGCGAGCAGGGGACCTCGCAAGTCTGCTCCTCCGGCCGGCAGCAACAACCATTTTCATTATGCCCACGCTTTCAATGGGCATTCAGCTTGTAGATCGACCTTTTAAAGCATCTCCGGACTCAATGCACCAGTAGCCCGACAAACCAGCTGCTGGCCCTTCAAACGCCCTGCTCAAACACTCACGGCGTCGTCTACGACGACCGCTCTTATCCCCAACGATCAGCATTTCCGTGTCCGGCCGTCGTCGATCACCGCCGTCTCCACCATTCCTGCGGCGACGACCAGCACCTCTCCCACTCCAGCCACTGGCTGGAACGCTTTCAACGCCTTGTCAGCTACCACGCTCGCAATTGCAATCCCCACCTCAAGTAATGTGGAGTTGGGCCTAACCTGCCCATATTGCAATTGAATATTCAGCTGACAAACAGACCCGGTCGGCCAGTTCTCAATCCGCAGCAATGCGATCAGCACACCAATGGCAGGAATATCAGCATGCACTTGCCGCATCCTCCTCGACTGTTCGCGCAAATTCGTTCACCGCATTCGCCTATTCGGTCACAATCGTGCCTACCAAGACAGAATTCACCCCTGTATCGACACACCTCGCGCACATTGTACATCCTCCAAATCTCCCGTTGCCATCCCAATCCCTCATTCGCCAGCGCGACCACTACAAGCACCGAGATAACGTCAATTGACATGGCACCCCTCGAGCTATCCTGTCCACATTGCGGCCGCACATCTGCCTCACGCACCACCCTGGTCGGTTGCTTGAAAATTACATCGCGAACCTTTGAGCACCGACATACACCTGTCGCAATCGCCTCAAATACCCTCAGACATCAAATGGGCCCCTGGGTCACACTCGCCTCCATTAAAACATGCGGCAAATCACCAGAAACACGGTTACACCACCGCATATCCCCCATCAGCACATGCCACGCGCGTACACCTCAACACCCCAAATCGCGGACACCTGCCATGTTAGTGAGAAGTGTGCTTTTCGGCTATCTTCTTCATGTGACTCCTCTGCTTCATGTGAGGCCCGAGTAATTTACCCCTTTGTGGTTGAAGTCATGGTGTGTGAGCATGTGGGTCAGGTCGCGTGTGTGGCAGACGCAGACGAGCTGTTCTCGGCCCCGTTAGCTACTTATCCTGGCTGTCGCCCAGGATAGGGTAGAGTAAGTAAGATTGATTCTCAGCACGTAATTCCTCTCTGTGGGTTGAGCGGCCGACTGGTGAACTAAGAGTCAGACTGCCGTGGCCCCCTAATACGACCTGTATGGCAACGCAACCCATCGGGATCCAGGCCGCGCTCCCCCTTCTCGTTTGTTGTGCGAAATCCTGATGGTCTGTGTGTAGAATAGATGTGTAGATTTTCTCAGTTCCAGCCACCTGCGTGCTCTCTCGCCTCCGGTCTTCTTGACTATGTCATGCACCAGGTCAGGCGCGAGAGGACGAGAGAGTGCTGTAGATCCAGCCCTAATCTATTATCAAAATAAATGTAATCACGTGCACTCAATGAACATAGTCGGAAACCACGGTCGAGCTGTCACGTGCACGAAATCATTCTTCCATGTGCAGATTTGGTAATAAATTATGTCTTCTCCTATTTTTTCCCCTGGAAAAAAACTTCATCTTTATCTGTATTCTGTCCGTGCAAGGAAAATCATATGTTCTTCAATGGTATTTTGAAGATACCACAAAGGACTCCCAAGATGTTGCAATGAATAAGAACTAGGCTTAATACTTCATGAGGAGCATTAATAAACAGCCCAATATAAGGTTATTTGACTGAAAAGTCACATAATTAAAAACTTTTAATCAACGAAAAACAACTTTTATCGTGTTGTGAAATAATTGATGACATAATTTGCTATTAGATAAAAACAAGAGGAAATAAGTTACTGCTGCTTCCCACAAAACATATCTGAATTTATAAAAAACACCGAAAATCGGTAGAAAACTTGCATTCTGACTAAGTAGTCATTGTCCAACGAATGCGGTTGTTACATGAGGTCGAAAAGAGGCGCATTCAAAAGTCAACATCCTGGCATATTTGAAATATCGTGGGATTATCTGGCATGATAATTCATATTACAATCCCACTTAAGCAAACCCTCCTAAACGAAAATGCATTTCATAATATCGACCACTGACTATATGCATGTACATATTCCTGGTCCTTTGTGCGTAGACCAGGAGGTGTGGCGGCATGGCTAAGTGCGGTTTGTGTCGCGCCAGTCATCCGCGTCCTCTCCCGCCTCCAGCCTTTTTTATCCATGTCGTGACTATGTCCTATCAAAATGGGAGAGGGAGAGAGAGTGGAGTAGATGCAGAACACGTCTACCATCACTATGAACTAATTCACGCGCAAGTCGCCTTTCCTACGGCCACCACGTTGTGGGAACATGGGCAACAGCGACGCAATCGAGTACTGAATTGTCATATACAGTAGGTGGGCTAATTCACGAAATGTCAACCGAAACTCCGAAATGCATTTTCGTTTTGAGGAGATTGATTAAATAGGGTTGTAAAACTAATCATTATGCAACACAATTCTATAATAATTCTGTTACCTCAGGATGCGGACTTTCGAACGAACTTCTTTTCAGCGGCATGCAAAAGCTATACTTTGTAAACTATGACTGCTTAAGCAGCATGCATTTTTCTCATTGATTTCCAAAGCCCTTCAAAATTCAATCGTATTCCGTGGAAAACATGCATAAAATATTCATACTTCTGCTTATTCAGTGGAAAATTACGTCTTCCTCCAATTTTATATTCAAAAAATCTGATAACTCGGTTTTAAAAAGTTTCCAATTGTGAAGTGCGCGTTCATAAAACGTCATGTCTATGCATTTACCAATGTGGCTAGTAAATCTAGCAATATTGTTCAAGTCCACTAGTAAATTTTATGAGCCCCATATGGTCGACTCTTAATACTGAAAAGGAAGGTATGGTTTTTCGTACACGGAAAATATACGGCTTCCAGATTTGAAACCTTTAATGCAAATGTAATGGCAGGTCGGGTCCAAAACTATTCGAGAATTGGAAAGTTTTTGAAAGCCGAATCACACCCTTTCTTTGACTATAAAATTTAAAGGAGATGAACATTTCTAGCGAATGAATGCTAAAATGGATATTTCATATATGTTTTCCATGAAGTATAATTGAATTTTTAAGGGCATCGAAAATCAATGAGAAAAGTGCATGCTGCTTTAGTAGTCCTTTTAACAAAGTAGAGCTTTTGCATGCGGTCTGAAAAAAGTTTGTTCGAAAGCCAGTATCCTAATGTAACTGAATTACTATAGAATTATGCTGCATGATGATTAGTTTTACAACCCTATTTAATCAATCTTCTCGAAACGGCAACGCATTTCGGAATTTCGGTTGGCATTTCATGAGTTAGCCCATCTACTGTATGTACACCAGCACCAGTATCCTCGGCCCCGCTTCTGCATTGCCCATAGCTACAGACTCCACCAATACTACCCCTTCTCCCAATCCCACCACCGATGAGACGACATCTGATGTCTCGCCAAATGCTACCTTCACTACCACCGTCCACATCTCAGCCTGCCCGCACGCAATCGCACATTCAGCTCAAACCTCTGCCTGGTCGGCCATTTGTGAGTCCATCGCACTGTGGCCGGTGTGCCAGTGACCGGAACACGGACATACACTTCTCACATCCGCCTCCACTACCCACACTGCACACGCACGTTCACCCAACGCATAGGCCTGCTCGGTCACATACGTGAAGTTAGAATTTGTAAACCAGTCTAGTGGATCTACGACAAGAAACTCGGACATTTGTCTCATGGAGGATTTTGTTGGAGGAATATTTTTAATTGACTGATAGTTTACTTTCTGAAGTATTAACAGAGAGCCGTTCTAACGGATTGATTTAAAATCTCTAAATTGTCGGAGAAATATGACTTCCGAAAGGAACAACGAACGCTTTGGAGCGGTAAAATGAATGAAAAAAACAAAGTCACACAGAAGAATTCTATTTAGGGATCCACAGGTTCAACTCCCTTTGTACGACTGCAAGTATACCAGCAGATATGGGGTGGATTTCAATATGAATTGCAAATATACTGCACAAATTTAAAGAAGAGTAACAGTTCGTCTGCCTTTCAGAATAACTATATTCACATCATTTAATCTTCCAATGCTACGCATAAAACCATGCAAGACCAGACTTCCCCCTGTGATTTGCACTCATTTTACGTTCTTGGTTTTCCTTTACAACGAACAGACTGCTGACGACAATAAAATTCTTTGAACGCAGCGAGAGGTTTCTAGATTAAAATTGGGGTAGTTCCCACAGAAGACTAAATTTAATAGAAAAATTACTCCAAGGAGTATGGTCCACCAAAATCGTTTTGGACAACTTCACTTGTCTAAAACCTAAGCCTAATTGCATCTAAACGCACCTTTCTTGAGTATTTACCTTAAGTGCAACGTTTACCAAGCGCACGTACATTTAGTAGACATTAGTATCACATAAACGTGCAGGATTTCATGATTGTCTAAAAACAAAGGAATAGTCGAGTAGCCCCCAAAATACGAGAAATGAAATTCGTTTAAAATGTTAATTATCAACCCAATTAACAGATCGTTGCAGGAAGCGGATAAAACTTTGGCTCGAAAGCTTACTCGGCAATTATCAGTCCGCGATGCAGGTGTGTTGGTGTAACGTCGTATTTAAAGTGCATACAAAATAAAAATAACATTATATCCAGTTGTTCTACCCCTTTTTAATGTCAGTGGTCTCAAAGTGAATAGGACCATTATCTACACTTTGGTCCGAGATGTGCACTCTCATATAAGGGACCGAATGTTCTATTATAAAAAGGGCCAATCATTCCTTATGCATAAAGTCCTTTTAATGCAGAAAATGTCTTCCTTTTTCTTCTAAAAGCTCCCTCGAGTGACACATCCTGCTCTCGACCACAGTGCTGTTGTTACCAAAAAGATGATGTCCGGCAGGGAATGTGCCTCCTTTTTAATATAAGATGTCATATAAAACATCGGCGTCAATTGCTCTGCGGCCGATATGCGTTAAGATTGATTCAGAAATGACACGGAAGCCGGGCATTGAAAGGAAAATACATCATAAATAAACGCGGAAATTCCGTTGCAAAGACGGTTTAGATTCGTCGTTATTGTTTTGCAGGAAATAATAGCATTTGTCTTCTTTCCACAGAAACAAATAAGCTTTCAGGACGATGTAACATCATTATTTCGTTAGCCTTTGGTACAGTAAGTAACCGATCTCATGAAATATTGGGTGGAATTCTGAAAGGCGTTTTCGACTACGAAGGATTACGTGGTCGCGGTTGTAATACTGATAATCTTGCGACATATTCTTATAACATTTCAGACTCTGCCGGACGTCAGCTTTTGAATACACTGCTTCTCAATCTCCTGTAGAAACCGTACTTGGTAAAAAATGACTACTTAAGTAGCATGAATTTTTCCCATTGATTTTCGATGGTCCTGCAAATTCAAATAAATCTCATAAAAACTTCAAACAAAATATGCTTTATTCCAGTCGTTTGATAGAGAACTACGTCTTCTTTATATTTTATTCTCAAGGAAGGCGTAAAATTAGGTTTTTAAAAAGCTTATTATTATGAGATTTTTTAGACCGCGCAATGTCTATTCACGTAGCATTGTATCTGACCGTTTACCACAGCTCCTCATGAAATGTGCAACATGGTCCGCATCCATTGCAAAAGTTTATGGACTCTGTATAATATCTTTTTAATGGCATATAAAAATATGTGATTTTCTTTACGTGAAACGCATGCACCTTGTAGACTTATATCACTGCACGCTAATGCAACGAATGATCACGCTCCAAATTATTCAACAAACAGAACACTTTTTTAAAATCTAATTATACGCCTTCCTTCAGGATAAAATATAAAGAAGACGTGATTCTCTATCGAAGGGTTGAAAGAAAGCATATCTTTGTTTATGATTTATATTATATATACTTGAATTTGCAAGACCACAGAAAATCAGTGGGAAAATGCCTGCTACATAAGTAATCATTTTTTAACGAGTACGGTTTCTACAGGAGATTTAAAAACTGTGTATTCAAAAGCCGACATCCTGCCGAGTTCGAAATGGCATAAGAATATGTCGCAAGATTAGCAGTATTACAACCGCGACCATGTAACCCTTCGTAATCAAAAACACCTTTCAGAATTTCAGCCAATGTTTCATGAGATCGGTCACTCACTGTATGTCGAACTTTGTATTCATCCAGATAGTGCGTTACACAAGAGATTTGATGACGAGGCACAACACTTGCGCCATGGACGACTTGCTACTTTCCCTCCAAACATAATTCAGATGTCTCGATGTAGCAAGATTGATATTTGTTTGTTGATCAAAGCATATAGATTTCACATGGGCTAATGCTACTCGCATCGTCGTATGATCGACTCCAAAACTTCTCTTTGGTAGGTCGCACTTGGAAATAAATGTGAATAGGGCTCTTTTCGGTCAAACGAGGCTGTAGTATATATGACGATGCAGAAAGCAGGCAGGGTTTGTTACGTTTGTATCCGGATGTCAGAGCATTTCCCTTTATAGTCTCGTTTGGCACTCTGTGTCTCTGATGGGTGTTAAGTAAAGGCGCTCATTTCCCGGAGATCGCTTATAGTACTCATCTCCTTTAGCGGCTTATCCCAAATTCGTGGAGGGGTTTCTCGTTGACATTACCCTTTAATTAATAATATGCATTTTTCGGTACTCCATACGATAATGACCTGCCAGAACGACTGTATAGCAATAAGCCTCGATGGCTTACCGCGTCAAATGTCTACAAATGCACCTGCAATAGTTCGACCGAACGATGGAA
Organism: Spirometra erinaceieuropaei; assembly: GCA_902702965.1. Classification (NCBI taxonomy): domain Eukaryota; kingdom Metazoa; phylum Platyhelminthes; class Cestoda; order Diphyllobothriidea; family Diphyllobothriidae; genus Spirometra; species Spirometra erinaceieuropaei. The sequence continues at coordinate 230,567 of CACRXP010000345.1, read as the reverse complement.
TGTCCACCGTCTTCAGAAGAAACATAGCGATTTTAAGTAAGAACCTCCTGGTACAAGAAGAACGGTATAGTCGTGATTGTATCAGCTGATTTTATTCGAATTACATGTCATCGACTGTCATTTAGTGTGACCCGTGGTATCTAGTCTATAAACTAGAGCAACAGCAAGTTCAAAACGTCCAAATTGCCTCGTAAAGTCATGGCATCGCTGCGAAACAAATAATCAAGCGTCAAACAGCTGACTAGTTGTAACGGGGTATAAAACACTAGTACCTGAAGGACATCTAAATTATGAAAAACGAATTTTTAAATCTTATCATGCTTATGTTATTTCTTTACCTCGGCTATTTGCAGGAACCGACTGTATATACTGCCACAAATTAAGTTAACTCACTTAATACAAGTATTCAAGTTTTCAGCATTCCCACATCCCTCACGAAATCGGTTAATTCAAATCAACTTTATAATCCATCTAATAGTACTTTGTCTTTTCATCTAAGTAAAGCATATATACGCAAAATGTAAGCTTATGTTTATGCAATTAGACCAGCTTCCGATTAGTTAGAAGCTTTTCGTGAATGAGAACACTGTTCATGGGTTGCATCACCAACTGTACTTATAAGCAATAGAACGATCGCCGCAGAATGCACCGACGAATTTTGCGGACACTTCTTTTTCGCCCAATTCCTGGCACCATACTGCTATCTTAATTTCCACGAAGTTCGGAAAGGCAGCCACACCGCAGTCAGCGTACCTGACCAGCGACTAAACCTGGTGAGGATGTCTCGTTAATTCCTGAAGGAATTATTCTCCGCCGTTCTCATCCCCAAACGAAAGTGGTGACCCACAGTGGATTTTGAAGTCACCTGGGATGACTAGGCTGCCTTAGTTAAGGAAACGCTAGCCCAGCAAAGGCGTCCCGTAAAAATTATGGCAAAGACACTGCCAACCAAATACCCCTGGCATGTAGAAACAAATAATATACAAAACAATAATCATCCGGAACTCACCCTCATTCCTCTCCACGTGCCTCTTCGCAGCCTGAAAAAATGAAGGACGACAATGTGGCAGCCTACAATGTTTATTGGCTTTTACAGAATCCGTTGGCCAGCCGGCCGAAAACAAGGGCAGCTCCGGTTGTCTGGATACTGGTGCGCTACAAGGTGGACACGACGACACTCAATGACGTCCTGTTCTCCCAAAAAGGTCAGCTCGGAGAAGTGAGTGCTGGATACGCCCTACCTGGAGCAGACGTTCAGGGGCAAAACTACGAGATGGTGGGCCGCGCCGCTGCTCAATCAGGTTGGTGCAATCTTCCGCCTTCCTCCCCTGAAACAATTTAGGGAAGTGCAACAGTTCTTCGGGAGAAAAGTCCCGTAGGTCGATGAATTACGAATCAAACTTTATAAGCGTGATAACCCCCTAGCTCATGGAAAAGTTCACTTTGCTGTTTTTGGGAAATTTGGCTCCAGGGATATGTTTCTCAATGTTTCGAATATGCTAAAATATCCAAGGTGAACCGGAACGTCTAGGACAGCTACAAATACATCTTTTTCCTCAGTAATACAGGAAAAATCCTCGTCCGACTCGTACACAATCGCCTGAACACGAATCTGAAGCAGGAACTTCATCTGAAACAATGTGCAGATTCAGAAAACAGATCCGAATGGGGAACATGCATTTTCAGTCTAAAAACGTCAAGATAAGTGCCAGAAAATGCGGTTTCGCCGCTATACAACAGTCGGTGAATCTGATGAGGGCGTTCGACATTGTAAGTCATGATGGACTTTAAAGAGTCCTACTGAAATTTGGATGATGCAGCGGCTTGCACAACGGCAAAAACTGCAGCACAGGAGAATGGTGCGCATAAGACTCATGAGGCAGTGGCTGAAGCATTCGTGATGGCAGGCTGTCGAAGGGGGTTTGTGCATTCGCTCCCACCCTGTTCACTCTGGGGTCTCCACCATGAGGAGCGACCGGAAAACAGTATCACAAATTGATCCATCAGGAAACTACATAACATTCAGCAAATGAAGGCATCCTCAGAAGTCTCCAGGGCCAGCGTTCATGACGTCTAAGATGTCTGCGCTGTAAGCACACAACAGAAGAGGAAATGCAGCGGAGTCTGTATCTTTTCGCCTCCGGCTGCCCTTACTTTGGTTGAATCATCAGCACGACGAAAACAATACTTATAAACCAATCGTAACAAAAGGATGACCAAAACGAATCCAGTATCAACGTCAATGAAACTCGCCTGGGTAGCTCAATTTTGATAAACATCAAGAGGATGACGAACTCGTAAGACGGATCTCCAAAGACAGACAGACAGTTGGTCGCTTGGAACCGTTGCGGTATCCTCTGTAACACGAACTTTAGGGGTTGAAATGTGTCGTTCCGACAGCACTCTTGTATAAGGGAGAGCAGTGGGCTGCAAATGAAAGTTAATCAAGTCACCTTGTTGTCTCCGAAGAATACTGAAGTCGAAGTGGAAGATAAGGATTGCCGGCATTAATATTCTGGAATTAATTGGCATCTTTAGTAAGCATACGGCACTAAGGCAGATACAACCGCGTTGAGAGGTTGCACCGTACAAAGTGGATGAAAAGCGGCTGCCAAGATAGTTATCCTTCAGCGACCTTGTTACAGCTGGCCGTAAACAATGTAGTCACAGGTTCTGTCAAAATGACACATTGATGACCCACCTCAAACCCTTGCAAAACAATCTGGATACCCTGAGCGAATTCACACAGTGTCGGCAGGTCTGACATACTGCGAATTGCTGACACTGCTTAAGCAGAAAGGATATGATTGCAAGTCTAGAGTGACGCGGACCAACGACGTATGCGTAGAACACCTGTCATAGTTTTCAGGTTGCGAACGGACAAGAGAGCATGGATCGGTCTCACGACATGGCTGTGGACTCAGTGCAATGTTAGCACGACAGATCCGCTCCTTATTTAACAGAACACCACCATCACATACGTCGCTAATGAGGAAACCCCCACTACCCTGCCGAACCTCGCCACCATAATTACTTTCGCAGGCAATGTGGACTCAGACACAACCTGTCTCCACTGTGATCATGACTTAACACCAAGCACAGTCCAGGTCAGTCCCCAACTAGGCCTCGCATTAGGACTGGCGAACTAGCGTCTGAGCCCCGTCATACAGACCTGCCTACCCCCATCTATACGGCAGGCTAAACATCGCATGTAGGGACATATTCATTTTTCTTAAGCAGACAGCAATCCTATTTTTACCCCGGTACACAAAGCGGGGACCCAGAAGCGTGTGATACATGCATACGGGGTGTTACTCATAACTAGCGGGGTATCTACTCTCCTTACCGAATGTTTAAGCCGCCGTGCTATTGGAATGGCGCGTGGGAAAAAGAAAAGAGAGTGAGATGGACACTGGGGACTCCATTCTCATGATAAATCAGCGTTTTTTTCATGTAATAAATCGGGTGAGCTCTAACCTAATGCGACGCGAAGGGTGTTGTAGTTTTCCAGCTAATGGGATAACTTGGTTCTTATGGGTAGTCGATCCTTATTGATGCGTCTTTTATGGTATTCTCACAATGCGGGATCCGAGCCGACACTAGTGTGGCTCGATATGCGTGGGGTGGGGACTAGGTCATTTGTTGCATGCGCAGACTAGCTATTCAATCTTTCCGGTCGCCGCGCCTACACCACCGTCCAGTCGGTCGTACTCTGTCTTGCCATCAGAGCAGGGTGGATGCTGCATACGCCCGCCTCATTAAAAACTAATTCACGCGCAAGCTACCGCTACTGTGCGCACCTAGTGAGGCAGCGGCGGACCTCGTCACTTACTATGGTCGACATGTCTGGCCGATTTCGTGTTTGTGATATCAATAGGAGTCTGTTGAGACGATGATATAGGTGTAGATAAAATGGAAAAGGAAAACAACATGCCGAACCAGGGTGGTGTAACCTCTTTGTCACCGCCCAAAGGTATCCACCCTTTCATTACTTACACCCAGTGCACGAGTGAGAGCAGCTCAGCTGGATCAGTATTCCTAAAGGGAGAAGTGCTAAAACGCATGGCAGTACATTAAACTCAACGAAGGTCTTACATCACGTCCCATATTGCGTGACACAGTGGAGTTCGGACAATGCAAAGCGCGACCATTTCTTACGGACGGCGAAACTATATCTGCAGAGGCTAGGGGAAAAATATACATCCAAAAGGAAACGTCTAACGTTTTATTTGGCCCGGCCATTGATGTTTTATAGGTCAGCTCAGCAAAAGTGGCTCGATGACTCTTTGATTTTTTGTAACGGGCAATGACGTCGCGTAGTACACGCTAGGTTTTCGGATGCCAGAGTGAACAAATTGTGCAGGGACATGAATATTTGAAACTACATTTGAATAATTGAAATAGGCGTTGACATGCCGCGTAATATCAAAAAAACTTAGCTTAATGATGGCGGACAAATGAACTAGTAAAATATCTGAACCGGTCTCTATTCACTGCTCACTGACTTTGGGTCGCCGCGATTCGCCCAACTGCTTTAAACCGACTAGTAGGAAAATTGCATGCTTAAACACCGGAAAAGCATAGCTGAACAGTCCTCGATACATTTAAAACACGCAGCGTAAGGTAATGTGTACGAGGATATCTCGATAGCAGTCTAAAAGTTGACAAAAGCATAGAAAGAAGGTGCATGACAAATGTTTCGGACGAAAATTATCGTCACTATTGAGGAGAAGAAAGTTACGAATCAGAAAGAGCGGATGACAAAACATTACTGAAGTTATATTGGTCACACGAGTCGGCGCTTAACCAGGAGAATACAGGAACACCTCCCGGTATGGCTGGGAATAGCGAAACGTGGAGCATAAGCAGCGCCATTCTCGCGCATGTTGTCGATTCCGGACATAGTGTGGACCCCAACGAAGCTTTTCGTGTAGTTTATAAGGTCCTATCGAGCTATCCTAAGCAACTAGGCCAGCGCCTGTTTGCGGCTGCCATTAGGTTACGAAGGCCGATCTTATGCGCACAGAGGAACCACGTTCAGGCTCCGTGCCTAAAGTGGTCGAAGGTCGACTAACGTTGCAACTCTCCGCGCCCTTGCGCTCTCACCCCGTCCCCGACACTGACTGGTAGTATCTCCCTTCCCCCACATTCCCCAACCCAGCCTGTGTTTTAAGGAGAACTTTTATCGATTTCTCTTATCGTTGGCATGTTTTACTTCAACCCTTTCCCCTGTAACTGTACTGGCCCGACGAGAATTTATCGAAAGCGAAGTATGCTCTCCACCTCATGTTCTGATTACTGCTATGGGAATTTTCGCAATTTTCAAATAAAGGTTTAGTTCAAATATGATCCCTAAACAAATCGCAAGGCTTTTTAGTGTGTAGCGTAATTTTTTCAACTCTCACCAAATCCAGGGCATTGGTTTTTAGATAAATACCTTTTTACCACCTTAACTGACATCGATGACGTTAAAAATGGGGTCGCATTCCATAGAAATTGCAAAAGTAACTATTTATTGCATTCTGTCTGCACGAATACGCATCATTTTGAGTTTCTTTGCTAGAGAAAAGGCGTATCTTGGTCCTGAATATGTTTGCAATTAGCTGCATTATTTTAAACAGAACTACTCTTGTACATGTCCTTAGAGTTCCCGGATTATGTGCAATTCCCTCACTACAAACCAGGTCCCGCAGGTTCGTGTCAATACGGGGGCATGTGGTATAAAAAGTACCCAATTCTTGAATAATTTTAAATCCGAACTGCTGTTACACTGGCATTCAGGGTTTCAAAACTACAAGCCGTATATTTTCCGTGTACGGAAAACCATGCATTTCTCTACGGTATCAAGAGGAGGCTATATGGGGTTCATAAAATTTAGCAGTGGATTTTAGCAATATTGTTAACTTTACAGGCCGCATTGGTAAATGCAGACACATGACATTTTATAAACGGCCGTTTCACGGTTTTAAAAAATCTCACAATAAGAAACTTTCTTGTAACCGAATTATACCCCTCTATCGAGTATAAAATCAGAAGGAGACCTGATTTTCTGCCGAATAAAAAAGAATGAATATTTTTATGCATGATTTCTATGAAATATAATTGAATTTTCAAAGTCATTGAAAATCAATGAGAAAATTGCATGCTAATTGAGTAGTCATTGTTTGCAGAGTATAGTTCTTGTATGCAGTCGAAAATAAGTTCGTTCAAAAGCCGACATCCTGGGGTAACTGAAATACTATAGAATTATTTTGCAGGATGATTAGTTTTGTAACCCTACTTAATTAACCTTTTCGACACGAGAACGCATTTCGAAATTTCGGTTGACATTTCATGAGTTAGCCCAACTATGGTATGTCTGTCGCATGGGCCATAATAGCAACGGTGTTTAAATTACTGCGTTTGCACTTATAAGCTAGACGTAGAGCGTCATGAAAATGAGGGAGATTAGTGTGTTAAAATTTGGAGCTTTAGAAGACTGGATACACAGGCAACGGATTGGAAGGATTAAGGATCAAAAGAATGAGGCTTGTTAGGGATTGAAGCGATTCGGAGTATGCCAACACCAAAACTTTCTGATTCCATGAAGACCACGTTAGTAAGATGAGCGAATACGGAGTGCTATATAAGTGATGAAAATTTAGAAAGACCTGATGACACAAAATTCGAGTCGCCACTTTTGAATAACGGGCGCTTCAAAGGCACCTCTCAGCTGTAACCATTGACACCACAAAAATACTTGACGATAAAGAACAGACTTTATATGTAGCATTTAACTTGTCGACGGAAAAAATATAAGTTGGATTTGATAGGTCTTAGTTATCGGTATCGTAGGCCACTGAGGCGCTTAAGACTTCTTCAATATAAGCAGAACTATGAGAAACATAATAGGTAAAAAAAGGGAAAATAAAGTACTTTAAAAACTAAGACATCTAGTTTGGGGATCGTTCTCTTCATTAAGAGGAAGGCGTTCTTCAATCATAACGTGCAGATTTGATGGCGGCAAAAATTTTCGCGACCTCTTATTGAACTGCTTACAGTCATTGCTTATTAGTAAGATAAGACCAACTGGTCACTTATAAAGCGACCTGGAACGCTGAAACGTGATAGGCGCATAAAACATGGATTGTCGGTCTGGCATGCAGTTGGGAACGGTGACGGTGTTAGGGAAGCGAGAAACTCGTCAGGCGTGAGTAAACCTGCATAGCACGTGACAGCGATCAAGCATCTGGAGGCAGAGGAAGAGTGAAAGGACTGGAGGGATAATAAGGTTATTTTTACGGCGCTGTGAGGTTGATCATGTGATCCATCTGCTCACAGATTTCGGGCTCTCTCCTTCATATTGCTGCGGACCCTACAAATCCCTGAAGAGACCCAGTCGTCACCCGACGTTGGAATGTAAATTCAGTCCTTAGGTCCACCAGGTAATAGTAATCGAACTCTGGGTACCTAATTTTTGCCCCAGCAACCATTTTGGCATATGTGCAGCTGACGTAGTTTCCGACTGTATTTGAGTGCATTGAGTGCATCGCGCAACTACAAGTATACCCATAAATACAATTTGATGTAGTGTGCATAGGCAAAACGTCTTTATTTGGTATAAGTGGATTCGCTGTTGTAGTGCTTATGAAGAACATGTTGGAGGCAGCGTACGTCCGTTCAGTCGTGCATTCAGGCCGTCCATTGATCATGTTTGATACATCACCTTTGGAAGGGGAATAGATGCCCACGGGCTTTTTCGGTATGGATATTTCTATGTGATCTTCTTGTGTGAGATAGCCATAATTATACACTAAATTCTCTGCATACCCGATTGCACTAAAAGCACTTCAAAAATCGGATCTCACTGTGCATTGTTTCAGAGGAACTGATTCTAGAGACTACTGAACAGTCAAAAAACCAAGTTTAGTTTTTCCTCAATGGAAACTAGGCTGGGAAAGTGCACGCACTGTAATTTCCAGGTGTTTTTTGACAGAGTAACCTCTAAGTGAAACCGTCTGCTTGCTTACGTACACAAGCGTCCAAAAAGGTATTGTGTCGTCCTTCCTATGCTGGATTATCCTTCCAGGTCGCCTTCTCATTGAACAGTCAGACTTATCTTATGAATATATAATGACCGTATACAGCTAAATAAAAGATCGCAAAATTTTGCAAAGTCATTAAATCCTGCATGTTTTTTGCCTTTGCCTTTGTTCAAATTTATTCGGATAAAACAATGTAATACTTCTTTAGACCGTCACACGGGCCTTATTGTAAGGAGTAAATTTTGACAACATAGAGGCTAAGGTTTAGAGGAAGAGGTCATAGAGGGTCACATCACAACGTGATAAGTAGCATAGGCCAAAATTTTCGATACAGTTCTGAAGTAGACGAATGTCTTAGAAAAAAATACCACGAAGCCATTTTATATGCAGGAGTTCAGCTAACTGCAAAAGCTTTTCACTGAGATAAAGTTGGGCAAGACACAATGAGATGTTATAATTGGAACCAGATTCTGCAACCCTTGTACAGCATGTAAAACGTTTGGAGAGGAGTGTAATTATAATTATTAAAGGACTAAGGGCTCCCGAATTTAAAAATTTGAACGATGCAGACAAGCATGATAGGAATTGCGGTAGCATGTCGAAGGAACGGGCTAACGAATCTTCAGAGGATAGAGAAGGATCAGAAAATAACGAATACAGTGCTTTTAGCATTGCCTTGAGAACGGAGCTCGTCGTTTACAGCAAAAAGCACCTTTCAGGTCATCACCATGTGACTATGGAGACGTAAATTTATCACCTCTGTTCGGCTTGGCCAAGACTGCGATTATCCTATGTCTGCCAGAAATTTGGCATTTCTGATCGTTTAGGAAGTAACAGAGGGACGCAGGCATAGTTGTTGCAGGTAGCTACGTTTAATGTAATTAAAGCACCTTTGTTTTAGCATGGTCGTCTGATGGCAGAAGGGAGTGAATATCATAAAATACAATAAAAAGCGAGCGCCAGTTCGTCAAGAAAAGTGCAGAATGGAGAGAAGTTGGCTCGGTTGACGTCAGCATGCACTTTGTGGAACACGGCAGTGTCTTTTTATTGACGGAAAAATCCGCTGATTGACAGGCGTTAAGATATGTGGGCGGATCACAAACGCGGCTAAGCTTCGGCAAAGTGCAGCCATCGAAACCATGAGTAACCCTAAATGACTTCCTTAGAAAGGTTACGTGAATTTTGAAGTTCTTCAGAGAGGTGAAAGGATGATGAGTACATGATCGCTAATATTACTTCAAAATAATCAAATCAATGTAGACCCGAGTGACAGGCAAGTCAGTGGCCAACTTTATGTGAATCGAGATAGAAAAATATGGGTTAGTTTCTGGAGCTATTACACTTTATTTTGCAAAACCCTAATCAAAGTTCAAATTTATCACTGTTTTTATAAACAGCAATAAACTCTTCCTACAAAAATGAAACCTTAGGGAAATCTACAACCTGGACTTAACTGTGGACGGTTTTCGCCGTCTAATTTAGAAAAGGTTTTTTGCGTTTATACGTTTTAACACAATTGTAAGAAAAACCGCCGCATATAACTAACCGTTCTTCAGTAATGAGTATTTCCGCAAGCACCAAGGAGCACAACAGAAAGCCAGCGGTCTGCCTTATTGATGTATCGCCACATTTTATTGAATGCTAATCCTTCCGAAAAATTAAGTGAGCAGTTTAACTGCACAAAAAATGTATTTTAGTGATTCAGTCGTTGCGATAGGGTTTTCACAACCGACTATCAATATGAAGATCCCTTGCAGAAGGACCGCAGCAAGACTTTAATTGTAAAGCTTTGAAAGTAAGTGAGATGCTTGCCTAGAAAATGTGGTGGACTAGGTTTTTTGCAATGGATATGCTGTACATGCGGCCTCAAATGCAAACATGGAGGGCAAAGATAAAATAACACTTTGCGTCGGAAAATCGTAAATTAGCTGGGGGAACACCAGCTGGGGCCAGGCAAAACATTGAATCTTACATAAGGTGAACTAACAGCGGGGAATTGTGAGGCAGATATGATTAACGTTTGCAAAGGTTTAGTCTAGTCTTCAGTCAGTCTGGAATATTTCTCTTCATTATTTACGCAGGGATGCAGTTGACCTGCTGGGTATACATTCACAAGGATAATCCCCTGATGCTCAAAGTACCACCGGAATAAAATTAGTCAGATTGCGAAAAATCGTCACCACTCCATCATCTGATTGACTTTAGTCGTAGCCATAACGAACGCCCGCACGTTATGTCGAGAACATTTATACCAGTACGCAGGCCGGCAATTTAAATGCGGCCTTTGTTCTAAAAACATATTGGATATAAATACATGCATTGCGCAAAGCGGAAACAAAGTGAAGGAGGAACTGAACTATGAAAAACGCTGTCTACATATTCAACCGGGATGAGTCGTCTGATCGCCCTTTGAAATGTACATCGCCAAACAGATGCGTAGATTCACCGAAAGGAGCCCCTTCCGTCAAGGTCAGTAGTACTTCCTGAGGGGTATTATGCGACTTCTGGCGGGCCCGTTGATGCAACAGTAAGTTACTTTGATGGATGATATACGTAGGGCACTTTGTGAGGTAACCGCACACAAACATACCGAACATGTGAGTTTTCGAGCCTAAGCCTGCCAAATTCTGCCTTAGCTGAAGTCGACGAGGTTATGCTGGACAATGTCCAAATATCTCGCAATTGAATACTTCAAGTAAAATAGAATCCTATAAATGCAGGGCTTTTGAAAGTTTAGCTCATAATAAGAAGGTATTTGGTGGCCCATTAAGACAACTATTTGATGATGTTTGCTTGGAAAGAGAGTGGTACCGTGGGAGTTAGGGGTGGTGCACATTTTAGTATTCAGTCATAAACCGCGCGTACGCATTCTCCTGAAGAGGATAGATATTGATGTGGGAGCTGTGTTAACCCACTGGCATTCCCGTCTACCTGAGGATCACCGTAAAGAGTCGTATTTTCTTCCCGAAGTGCCTTGAGGATAAAACTATTTGATACTGAATAGTGTGAATGGCATCCATTAAGAGCATAGCCATGTTCTTCTAGCATTTTATGTTCTGATTTAGAGAACTAAGCCATGAACCAAGACACTACAGAAACGGTTTAATGTAACGCGCAACGTAATTTGGTCGGCGAGAAGAAAGATAGGCAAGGAGCCTTCATCGACTGACTGACATCTGGCTTCATCCAGAATCACTGAGAGACTGCATTCAGTTGTCGACCTTAGATGTATGGAAGAGATAAAACACGATAACGATGGGACATTTGCATTGCAGAGCTGATGAAAAGCAAACGGATAATGAAGGCATACATTAGGATAGATAGGATGCTGACAGAAAACGGAAGTAATAATTGCGTAAGAAACCTTGACGAAACGCCCAAAAATAAAAACGACGGAAGAGACGAGGATGTGATTGTTGGGCGTTATCGGAAATTAATCTGGCCCACGGGCAGTTAATGCAACAACGCAAAAGCAAAGGGACATTTCGCGCCTTAGCGGTAAAATTTTGAGAGGTTTATTCCAGAGAACACCTACCTGGTTAAGCTGGGATAAATATAGGAAATTTAAAAGACCGCCCTCAGGAGCGGCTATGAGAGGCCAGCTAAATCAACTCCGTGGCAACGGCTGTTCTAGGGACCTTACATGGCTTACGGATTAATGAAGAGTGAGCAGATGTAGGAGCTCAGATAAGGTGTAAAATAAATTCGTCAGTTTTACCTGCCTCAGTGTACAGCAGTGACACAAAAAACACGCCGATAAGGAGTGAAGGGGCAAGCAATTATTTCACAAATAACAAAATCGCATTGAAAAGTTCAAGTAACGTAAAAGAGCATATAATTGGTGTGCAGAAGTCGGTTTTCGGGAATTTAACAGCTAGTAAGAAGATATCCTTTTTATGAGGTCGTAGGTGATGGTAGCAGAACGTATCGTAAAATTAATACGAACACGTGGAGAACAAAATCAGTTCCGGTAGACCGAACAATCAGATTTCTGACATAAGTTACACGAAGATCCAAACGCCTAACGGGCTCTTAAAATGGAACTGTCTTCTCCCCTTCTCTTGGGCAACACATTCGTAGGAATGTCCTAAAAAGTACCGAAGTGTCAGGTTGAAATACAACTACAAATTAAAATTACCTTCTGGACCTACCGTAGTTCGTGAATGCGGCGACCTCAACGCCACTAAGGCTTCTTTGCTGATCATTTTTCTAAGGCCTATAAGGGCTGTGCCGGCAATACCAACCTCCAATAATGCTATCCCACATTAGCGTGCATAAACTAAAACTGCCGCCTACCTACCAAGCCCTGAATACTTTAAGGGTTGAAACTTGATCTTGATCATAGTTGTGATTCACATCACAGAAGTATCAACAGTATTAAACCCCACTGTACCGGCGTCTCACATCGCCACTGCCCCCTCTTCTGCAGACTCATGGCATACGTCACAAACAAGGAAATATGTTAGGTGGACATACTTTTAAATGTAACATTCTCGGGTTAGACATCCAAACCTCTGTAGAACCACTACAGTCCAAGGCAATTAATACGATGAACATACTGTCCAGAGTGTCATAGCTAGGGTCGAAAACCAAATACAGACGTCTGCCTAGCGGAATTATGTAAGAACCGTTTACCAGTGGGGTTAGGAGCGAAAAATAGTGTTTTTTAATTTTGATTATACTACAGTTTGGTCAACCTATTGTTAATCAAACAAAGACTGTAATGCAGTATCGAGACAGTAGCTGAGAATTCGCTCGTACATTTTTCGACAGTTTTTATCAACACAATTGGATGCTCGTGCAATGTGGTGTAAGAATCGTTTTCCATAATTTTACAATTCTCTTCTTTCTACTTAATTTGCTTCCCCAAAAAGCGAGAAGAAAATTAGTTTGGATTGGCGTTTTGTCTGTAGTACATTTCTTGCGTCTTTTGCTCTTTTGAACTAAAAATGACTATATTTTCGCATTATGAGGTTGAAAGTTGGGAGTAGTTATAATAGTTATATAAGTATGCAATTAAGGCCTCGTAGATTTCAATAATAAAATCTGACATTCGAAACATCATTAGGCAATAAGAGCGTCCAAGAGGAATACAGATGGGTGCAGTCACATTTCGGAAAAATTTTCGGTAACACATGAAGCGACATAGTTTAATACAATAGAAATATCTTCACAATCAAGCTTTCAAAATTTCAAGGATGCACCCAAAATATCCGACAATACTAAAATATTAAAGCAGAGGTTCATGTTGGAAAGTTACCTGAAATGGGTTTATCCTCGCACAATAATTGTTTGGCCCTACCCTGTGGCTTCCTTTAATTACTTGTGCAGACCTAGTTCACTACACCTTGTTTGAGCATTTATCTTTAGAAACGCTAAAGGTTGTTCCCTAGAACTTCCGCCTGAACTACGACGAGTGCAAGATTATGGCGACCTGGTAAACAATCACCTCCCACTTTCATTCCAAAACATGGTCTCTCATCCATCATTGGTTTTCCAACAGTTTTCGCGCATCCAGTCATAGTCTCTTAAAATGAATCCCATACTTTTATTTCTTATGTTGGTTCCGTGGAAGTTGTTTTTTGCAAACCTGATGCTGGTTAATACTGCTTAGTATCGTATTATTGCTGAATTACTAGGCAATAATTTTGCATATTTTGAAACATGCCATGTCTTCATAACGGAAAGTCATGAAGCTCCCTAAAGAGAAGCTGAAGAATTTTTTATTTCTGCTTAAAACACGAAATGACAAGAAAAACTGTGTAAAAAGGCGAAGTAGCCACATTGAATGTTTTGTGCGTCACCCTAAATAGCCCGAAAGCACTTGGTCCCATGAATAACTCTGCGAATTACTTCGACAAATTTCGCGTCTGCCGCCACTCTGTCCTCATACTAGTTCTGTGTTGGGTGGAATATTGCATTTAATATATCATTGCTAATAATAAATGATAAAGCATCGCTGGTTTGCGCTTGTCCTGGCAAATATAGCCATGTTTCACAAATAACTAGCACATGTTTGCCAAACTCTCTGGGTTATCCTTACGTCAAATGACATGCATGCTTTTACTTTTCATTTGGTAACCTGAAGCTAGCATATGTGAAATGAGTGAAGTTACCTGAGATTGTATTTAATAAGCATTATGAGGTCATCGACGTAATCTTTGTATGTCAAGTCACATGCAAACCTTTTATTTACGATTCTCTCGGGATTCCCGCCTATCGAATCTGTAGAATGATTGCAGAAGTTCAAGTTAATATTTAAAAAAAGTGGTGGGTTGTGCTGATGGCAAAATGTTCGCATGGATAAAAAATCCAAAAACAAATTAACACAACTGTTCAGTCGGACATTTTAGAAACCCTTTTTTGTGAAAACGGACGAAAAACATCAAGCAGACTGAGATGGCTATTCCTGGATTGCTAACTGTCAGTCAGCCGTAGCGCATTCCCAGGTCCGGATAACCCGCACTGAAGCCCGGATTAGTTGGTGGCATGTATTTAATCCTGCGCTCGAAGGCGCAAATAAAGTGCGCGCCTCAGCATCCAAATCGGTCAACGACCTTTCTATGCTAATTAATCTTCCCGATTGCAACTAGCAACTCAACCTGACGGCAGTTCAATCATGGATTATTTGAAATATCACGCAATTTTCAGAGGCTCGGTATTCGATCGTCGGGTTATCAGACCATGCATTGAGACGCTACCGTTTAACGACGGCTAAGAGGTCAAACATGGCCGGTCTTGCCCTCGAGAATTCTGGTTTGATTTCAAAGACAAATAGGAACCGACATGTTCCGTACTTTAACCAAATCAGCTAACATTGCTCCTAAGCGACTATAATGGCTCGGTTTGGCAAACGTACTGGGTTTTCAAGAGAGTATAATGTAATTGGGGGTACAGCTTCACACACACTGACTGACTACAAGGTCTGAATTATGTCGTCATTTGGCAAACCCCCAGGCCAAGACGTTTATTGCTCCGTAAAAAATTCAAGCACATCTACGTCAGTGGCACTTCCATTTCCCTCTCTCGTGCACCAGTCGATCGTTCGAGACTGCCACCCACTTAGTGCTCGGATTGGCGCAATTGTTTAAAGACATGCGGAAACCCGTTTGCGTGTGTCACACACGATCAAGATAGACAGTAACATGCTTACCTCTTAGGTATAAGATGCCTATTCTGTGTTTGTGATGGGTGATGTGCGACGGAGGGGTGTGTGGAAAACGTGCTGGTGGGGAGATGTACGGGGATGGGGTTTATTCGGAGGTGTTTCATCGCAAATTTTCATATAGGCGCATATGACCGAGCAGGTCAGTGCGGTGACTAAAGGTGCGTAGGCAGTGCGAGTAGATGAGGAGAATTTGACAGGAAAATATTTGTGTTTCTGGTGCCGGTCCTCCCGTCTCAGTGTTGTGGGTTCGCAGGTGACTGATCAGGTCGACGTATGACACGGAGGCTCGATCACGGTGCGAATAAGTTGGAATTACATCCGCATTGTCGTTGGTGGTAGTGGTAGTTGTGTGGGTGGTGGTTGAGACATCGGGAATGTTCTCATCGGTGTCTAAAATAGGCTTGAAGGTAGTCGTCGCGGGGAATTGTGGAAGTGTTTTTGGAGGCGGTGGTGGGCGACGACTGCGCAATCCCGGGATTTTGCTCATTGGTGGTGGAGATGGTGGCCGTCGTGTTGGTTGTAGCATTTGCAGCAGGGGTGAGGATAGAGTCATTGTCGGAGACGGCAAGCGGGCTTGTCGAGCTGTTATTGCATCGTCACCGACGACTTCCAATGAGGCCGATCCGTGCGCAGAATGGTCGTCGGCAAAGCGAATGTGATGGGCCTACGCAGCTTGAGACATGTTGGCCGATCTTTTGGTTTCGGCAGAGCCGATCCTTTGGCCTCGAAGACTGCTGATACAGTCTTTAATGATGTTCTCCAGGCCGTTCAGTCTTGGGCGTAGTCATCTCAGGGGTCCAGGTTGATCTACAAGTTTTCGGATGTTTTTAAGCTGTCCTTGTAGCACCATTTTGGCCGGCTGGTCGGCGAACACCCAAAAGACATCGCCGTAGATGAGGCACTTGAGTGGGCGCTCGTCATATATATTTTCGAGATAGCCAATTCAATATAGTTTGCCCCAGCTCAAGGTGAATACAAGAGGTTCCTTTCTTTCGGGGACTTTTGCTTTAGGGATCCTATCTTGCTACCTCGGCTTCGCTATTCTGCGGAGGCAAATGACTTAGAAGTGGTTGAGTTTCCACGCATATTTCTCACAGATTGTCCTCGTCTTCTTCTTATACACCAGTATTGTCAAGAGAACAGTTGAGTACAACTTGAGTTGGATGTATAAATGAAGTCCACGGCAATTATGAACTGAGGCTTGCAGCCGGATTGATGCGCAGCTGGTTTTGGAGGTCTGTTAGGTCGCTTTGTTGTCATGTTTCTTGCTACAGAAAAATGAGCTGAGTAACTTGACGAAACTGTCACCTGATATGCGTTGTTTGCGTCGATGCTGACGCGGACCGTTGTGTTCAGTATTAGGTGACGAGTGGTGCGTCATCACCACTTTATCAGCGGTGATGATCAAACCAATGTGCGCGCAGCTTGCCGGGAAAAGATTAATACGCCGTGGCATATCCGCTTCCCTTGTTGTGTTGAGCTTGCAGGCGTCCGCAAACAATAGTTCGAGGACAGTAGTCGCGGGAGACACTCGTTCGGCCCTGTTGTGGTGCAGGCCGTCTGATCTGTAGACGGTGTAGATTCCAAGGTGTTACTGACGGGAGGCTCTCACCAACATGACAGAGCACACGAAACTGGGTGGGGACGAGGGCATGACCCGGTTTCACCGCACTGGTCACTACCAATACTCCCTAGACTGCTGCATTACCCTTGAAGTATGCTATTATCCCGTCGTGGGGTATTGTTCAGGACATCCGAATTTCTAAATGATTCTCCAGAGTCCATGACGATTCATAGGGACTATATCTTAATTAGACAAATGAAGGTAGTGCGGAAGTTGCTGCACAGTTCCTGAAACTTCTGTTTCCGACTAACGGCAAAGTCCATGTCAGTGGTTCCACAATAACGTCAGAGTCAACACAGGCTGTTAGCGAGAAGCCCTTGTTCCATGCGCGTGTTCAGACGGTTGTTGAGGACGCGAACGAATTTTTTTTCCACAAGCTTGAGAAAGGAATCCCCCTGCAACTGTCACAGAGGTGGACGTTTCGTACATTGAAAAAGGGCAGGAGTACTTATAGATGTCTATCGGAAATGCGTCGGCTATATGTGCTTCGTGGCTGGTCATGTGGCGTATGGTTGTGATAGCCTCTTGCAGCGAGGACAGACGGTCTAGGTTGGAGTTGGGTTACAGTTGAGGAAGCCTTTTAATGGCATCGTAAAAGATTGAAGACTGTCAGCAGACGACGTTCTTGAAGCGCACGGCCAAGCCCTTCATATTTTTTGATTTTTCCGCATGAAGTTCTGTTCTATCGACAGTGAACAGGGATAAGGCTCCCTTGGTGTGGTGGCTGTGGATCGTATTAACAGACGCAAGTAGATTCTTTATTTTGATGCAGCCTGCATATTCTTGTATTTCTTTAGCCTTGCAATCCATCCAGGCTTCTGTATCTCCCACAGTCACTTTTGTGAATAACGGCCAAAAAGCACTACACGAAATCTTAATTGGAGAGACGAAATCAGTCTGAAATAATAAACGCATGGCTGTTGCTCCGTAATTTTGTTAATAACTGGTAAGTGCAATGATCATATGGATAAAACATATAGAAAACATTGTTCAGTCATTTACCGAGCAATAAAATAAGATTAGGAAATTATTTGGTTTTGTCCGCAGAAACACTTTTAACCGCACTTCTAACTATGAACTGCAAAGAAATCAAAACAAGAGTACAAGTGACAAATTATAAATCGCTTACGCGGAAGGTTAAAAGTGTGGCAATGGGGTATCTTGAAAGTAATGAGCGGTCGCAGAATTTCATATTCGAAAACGCGGTGACTCATTGTGTAATTCTTCAAGGCAAAAACACGTATATTCGATTCTTCAGGAAACCTCGATGGAATAACTTATTTCTAAATGAAATATGAACAAAAGTCAAGAAGTCACCATGGAGATTTTAGCGATGGAAATGTTGGCGGTACTAAGATCCTGCACAACTAGGTTATAAAAACGGAAATGATGGTGCTGGTTGTCAGACAAAGAAGATTTGTCATAATTCTAGATATTGTCTATAGTTTTCTCAGCTCGAGCTAACTGTGCAAATCGTACTTTGCGGTATGGCTATCCTCATTACGGAAGCGGATAAAATGAAAAGTTATGTATGCTTTAATTTGGTCGGATGTGGTTATGTAGTCCCACCTGAAATAATCAAACCCCAGTCACCTTTAATACGGGACCGGTGGTAATAAAAGTCTTTACAGGTGAGGAGGGATATAACGCAAATTAGACGAGGTCAAGTAGTTGCATGCAAAGGAAATAGTTGCGCGAACCTCTTATCCTAATCCCACTTCCCAACCATAGCCCCAATCCAAAACCCTTACAGGTAACCCTAATCCTCAACCACTAACTCTAATTCCTAACCATAAACCCTAACCCCAGTCCCAACAGTATTGTGTCCATCAGGTAGGGCTACGAAAACACATATTGCCTTTAATTTAGTTTCCCCCTTTAAAATTTCCCATAATAAGCACAAATATTGAATGATATAATACCTAGCATCAAGCAACACTGAGAGGTAAAAAGTGCAGTAATGAATGAAGGCAATCCCTTAAACTATTTTATTTTCCTAAGCATTAGGGCGCACAGTTATTGTAAGACCCACAACAAGCACCTACGCAAGTGCCTACTACCGTTTTTATTATAAACACAAGTCAAAGATAAAAACGCTTTCTTATTGCAGGAGACGCGATCGCTGGGAAAAGAGCTTTGTTAGCCTGATGTTTCGGGTTTCTGCTCGAACTCATCATCAGAGACAATAGCAGATACGGGTGGTTCATGCACAAGGCGCTGCAGTATTGATAGGATGCAGTCGCCATGCTACCGTATACCTATAAACATTCGTGGCTCCCCCCTTCATCCGGGATCGTCGCACTTGGTGTGCTTATTGTTTGATGGCCGACATCCGCGTCGTTAATTGCTGCAATTTCATCACGTACGTTGGATGTTGGTGTGATGATTGCTCGACCATTTGATCCACCGACCAAGGTGTTGGGAAAAGTGTTCACCTGTGGGCTCCCCACGTGGGTAATTGCTCCGCCTAGGCGAAGTCTCAGCACCGGGTAGGGAAGGGGGAAGTCATCGCGATTGTTAATGGACTGGAGGCTAGTAAACCATGGTTCAAGTAGCTCCGGGCTCACGCGGTTGTCACCTATAGCAAGAATTTCGGCCTCGTCGAATTTGAATGTGGCCGGGTCTCGTCGAATGAGCCGCAACTTGAGAGCTGGCGTCATTTATCCGCACCGCTGCAGAGTGCTCGGCCATTCTCGTTCGGATTTGTCTTCTAGTTTCTCCAACGTAGTTGCTTTGTCCACCACTGCACCAGCTCCGATAAACTGCTCAAGACGTTTCTAGCCGTGTCAGTGGGTCTTTCGGTTTCAGCAACTGACGCCTGATGGTTGCCTCCGGTCTGTGAGCAACTCCAACCCCAAGTGGTGCGAGAAGGCAGCCGACAGCTTCAAAAACGCTCTTGACATACGGAAGCGCCCACCAAGATTTGTTGTTCTTGGGGTCAGGCCTTTCGTCCCTTTTGCGTATGCACCGGTTGACGAAGTTGTGCGGGTAGCCATTGGCTTTGAAGACCCGTCGGAGTTATTTTGGCCTTGCAATTATGTCTTGCGGCTCACTGCAGTGCGTTTCAACACGTCGATAGTGCGTCCTTACACAACTGTGTTTGTGGCTGATTGGGTGTTTGCTGTTGAAGTTCAGTTCTTGCATCGTATTTGTCGCTTTCCTGAACCCTTTGGTCTTTAGTTCGAGGCAAATACTGTGTTGGACTAAAGACAAAGATAAAAACGCTTTATTAATTCGCAGAATAGGTTTTTTAATAGACGCCCTTTGAAAACTTTTTTGGCCCATATAACTGCCTGTCATCGTAGGTTTAATGCGTTATGGATTGCACCTTGTCTATTGTATGGGCATTTGGCAGTTGTCATTTTAGTTGATTTAATGAAATAATTTCAAAGCTCATTTCGCACATCTTCAAACTGTCTGTTGTTCAGAATGTCTTAGCTTAACCGCAATCAATAGTGTATATGCATACGACCAGACAATTGAACAAAATTCTCTTGTGCGGTAGGACGGAAACAATATTAGACAGAAAATTAATTTGCTGTTCACCAGCGATACAGATACTTCAGATTATCGCTTATAGCAGAAATGCTTTTTAGGCCCATAGCCGCGTAGTAGATGTGGGACTACTCTAACAACAAACAGTATATAGCAGCTTTCGTCATTGTCGTGAGAAAATGCATATCATTTTACTTACTTTGATTCGGAAACCACAGCTACCAGAGACGGTGAATCCAAAGTTTATTTTGAGGGGAATATGCTGATGAAAGTTATTGTCCATTATGACCTTATATGCCTTGCTTATGTGGTGGCCTGCTAGGTAAGCAACTAGGCTCGGAAATGTATCAAAAATTAGTAGCCAACCCATATTATGCGCGTCAGTTTAGTTTGCAAATAAAATTCGCACATGCAGTACGAAAATGTAAACTGGATTTGCAGACAAGATAACTTTAAATCCTAGCGGATGTAGTTTATACCTAAGCGTAACATAAAGTTTCCACGGATGCACTTAACATCATGTGACAGGGGGTTTTAGATAGCCTAATCAAAAAATCGTTTTTGGTGACGCCACGATCTAAAACGTACAACAGGGGGCGTGATACTTTCGACTTTGGTGTTAAATATGCTGATTTTTTTTAATAGAATTTTATTACAATTGATGTAGCATTCCTGTAATGAAATCTTTCCGTTAATATGAAGAAACCCGTATGACACACGGTGTAGTTCCCTTTTAGAAGATGATGGGGCAGAGAGTAAACCACATTCCACAGCGATCCCGTCCTAATTTGACCCATTCAAGTTTATTTATGTTAACTTAAATACTGTCATGTAATGAAATAATTTTACGTATTTCCGCATATTTGTGGACGTAGGCGAGCAGTTAACTAGTAATACTAACATTTGAACATTTCCGATTGCTTTTTAACGCAGACCTAATGTTTATTTGTCAACCTTGATTTAACCTTGAAAAGGGCTCGTATTTACCAGTTAAAGGTTTGCGATTGGGCTGGATTTTGATTTGCGGGCAGTTTAAGAAGTAACAAAGGGCTTTGATACGTATTTTACTTAATTTTGTGTTTTTGGCCGAAGCATCTATATGGGCATGCGGTCATTAATAAAACCCCAACATTCCTTTTTGCTTTTTGGTATATACTCCACTTTTTTAAATCTATCCTTTTAATATCCTCAAAAAGTAATATTTAGACTTGAAGCAAATTATATAGCTTAAACCTTCTCAGAGGTGGTCGAAGGTTTGAACAGACATTCATCAGCACATTTTGCCGACAGAGTGAGCCGTATGAAAGTACTGTCTTGCCCTGCTCAACGAACAAGTGGTTTACAGGAATCCGGTTATGCGTTTCAACCAAATATCCAGAGCAAAATTCCAGTTGAGTTTGATTTATGGGCCGAGGAACCGATTCTAACTTTATTGGTCTGTAATTTATCGTTTATTATCATAACCTTATCTACGAAATATCTGTATTCCAATTTCTATTAACATATATTCGAATAAACCGACGCCCACTGAAAAATATTTTAGTCGCCACAGTATTTTAATTGCTGACGTTTCTTCACAAGATTTTAGAGTTCTGACTTAATATATTACCATAGATTTATTAAAGGTTGCGATACAGTCGTCACAAAGTGGCCTTTAATTTTGTTGAGCGCATTTCAGAGGTCTTTGCGTAATATCTTCAAACGTCAAGGAGATTCATTTCCCAAAGTTCTCGGTGCTGCCACGCAATTTACACGGTTTCTGCATAAATGTAAGCGCTGGAATTTACATGCGGATAAAAATTAACCGGAAAACCGCGGCCTGCGGTATAACATCATAAAGATATCCTCAAGCCTGAGGGTGTCTAAATAATCCTTATTTAAATATACAGTTCAGAAAGTATACGACCTTAGGCAATGCAAATCTGCGCTGTACTCAGAAGAATAAAGATCATATTTGGGAAATACAGTCAATGAAAAATGTTTTTATTTATAAAGGCGTAATAAACATCAAAAGGCTGCGATAGGTGACAGTAAATAGTGCTTCCGTATAAAAGTGGCATAATGATCGAGAGATTCGGAATGTGTTTTTGCACTCCTAACCTGTCGGATGGACAACACCGTTTATTAATTGGAATCTTAATTGTTAGCTTTACCTGCGGAGCACACCTTTAAACTGTTGAGTGTCATTAACTTATCATGTGCACTATTATTAAGCCTGTAATACCTTGTTGCGTATGTCTATCGCACCGATTCCTAAAGATGTCGAGCGTTTCCCTCCATTGTTGGTCGTGAGTGCACCACGACAGTTAATCGCGAAAGGCACACCTCGTCAACATTATGAAGCTTCTTATGATATCGAAAATCTACGTAGAAGTTGACCGCAACGTTAATGCATGAAACAATTAAGCAGTACTGGATTTGAGACATATTGGCTTCAGTCGTTACGACCATCTAACAATGGCCTTTAAATGGAGTCGTTCCCTTACCCACTTGAAATTGGTTCTTGCAAGCCATGGAATATTTTCTCCTTAAAGGAATTCGGTTTTTGATTTTTGTGAGGTCTATCGGTCTTAATTTAAATGCAATGGGATTTTTCTATTAACATTGAAGATGCTAGATGGAACAATATGTTATGATTTAAAACCGGTTTGGTGTTAGCGACCCTGCAGTCGCTAATTTGAATGAAAGTGTTAGCCATTAAAAGTGTGGACGAAACCAACATTCATGCAAATGTTACCTAAACGAAACTATTTGACAACCCCGAAGGAATCCTTTCTGTTACTAAGATCCAGAAATATTTTGAGATGGAAAACAACAAAATATCTTATAGGCTGGCGATGCACAAAATTCAGCGATTTAATTCACGACGAATAGTGGTCGAAGCAAAACCATAAAGAATCGCCGGTTAATACGAAGACGTGCGTCCCAGGAAGTAGTTCATAAGAAGTAGACACAACCGCTGGAACAAGAGCTTTATTCGTCTGACGTTTTTGATTCTCACTGAAACCCATCCTCAGAGCCAGTATCAGATACTGTAACTTCATCCACGGGAAAGGCAGTATTTATACAATGCAGTCACTATGTTACTGCATACCTATAACGATAAACAGTCCCCACTTGATCGAGGATTGCTGCCCCTAGTGTGATAATTGCTTGTAAGTTGTTAACTGCTGAAATTTCATTGGCCCGTGTTGGATATTGGTGTGACGATTGCTTGCCCACCTGTTTCACGGGCCTGCGAGCACCACTACTTGATAATTATTCTGACGAAATGAAGTATCTGCACTAAATATTTGTGGGGAGGTCATTGCACTCGGTAGTAGACTGGGGTTCAGTGAGTCATCACTCGAGAAAATTGCAGCTTACACGATTATTACCTCGCGTGTGTATTTCAGCCTCGTCGAACTTGAAAGTGTGGCTGGACCTCGTTAATATAGGTCGCCAAATGAGAGTTGGCGTCATTTATTCCCAATGGTGCCGCATTTTCAGCGACCCGCTTCCGTAGCAGACTTCCAGCTTTTCCGACTTAGTTGCTTGGCCCACAATTGTACCAGCCCTAATAACGACTCCAGACGTTTGTTGTCATAGCAGTAGATCTTTCAGTTCCATCACCCGATGCCTAGTGTTTGCATCCGGTTTGCGTTCGACTTCAACTCCAAATGGTGCGAGGAGGCTGACGTACTACGAGAAGTTCTTAATGTATGGAATAGCTCTCCAGAATTTGGAGTCGGTGCGATTTTGTCGTTCGTCTCGTTTAGGCATGCACTGATTGATGGGGTTTTACTAGTAGTCCCAGATTGTCCGAACACTCGCCGAAGATATTAAAAACTCGACCTAGTCTTCCGGTTTACTACAGTGCGTCTCAGCACCCCGACACAGTATCTTTGCGCAATTGCGTTTGTGGATAATTGGGCAGTGGCTGTTGAAATTGGGTGTTTGCGTCGTATTCGCCTCTGTTCTGAACACTTTAACCTTAAGGGCACCACAATCTTAACGGCAGACTAGGACTAGACTAGGCTTTATCAGCATTACTTTGACACCACTCCTTGAAAAACTTTTTAAAAATTGTAGTGGCATTCACCCTTTTGCTTTTCGAATTGCCAAAGCCCGCAGTACCCATGGATTCTGGAGCATTCAGCTGAATTGAGCGTCTCAAAACTCTTTATCAATGAAAAACATAACTGTCTCTTTGTCTTTTAGCTAATATTCTAACCTGTGCAATGATTATGAGTATCTGGGCGTGCGAATGCCAGTAATAACGAAATCCAGCCCTTTACTGTGGTCACAGGCCTGCGTCTCACATCAAGAAACTCAAAATCAAATGTCTCGTAGATTTTATGCCGCACATCCGCCTTAGTTCGGTGAAACCGAGACGCCTAAGGATGTCGTGGCCTCAGCAAATGACGTAGCATAATGACTCTGTCAGATGGAGACTATATTGACGACTGTCGGTAAGACGAGGCATTCTACTGCAAGAAACTTCATGAGCAAAATATCGCCGGTTTCAAAAATGGTAAAATGTGCCGTCGGGGCACGAGATTAGATACGGCGCTCTCCGAGATCTGTTTATCAGAAACTCGCCGTTATAGTTAACAAATTTTGCTAGCTTATCGGCTAGTTAATTGCGAGTTGGAAAGTGCGCTTGTGGAGATATCGCTATTTCTGTTGCTTTCAATGTCAGAATCAAAAACAACGGTGAGTTAAGAGGTTGGTCGCAGGTGAGTCATTTTTTGGCAGAGCCGGTTACGTTGTGTCTAAGGTAAACGGAGTCCTATGGTAACAAGGCTAAATTTACCCTGATAATGATCTTCCGACAAATCATTTTAATTACATTGATGCATCGGCCTGTAAGATAGGCTGTTTCACCAAACCAGTCTGCTTCTGTGCAGCTCCTGTAGATGTTCCTCTGAAGAGAATAAGCTACGTGATTTTTGTTCGTATGTCACTTATTTAAATATAACAGTAAGGAATACTTAAATATTTATCATACTTTTGTACAACTGATTTTAATTACAGCAGAAGGACTTCACTGTGACACTATGTAAGTTAATTTTTGGTGTTCAAAGGCAAACTCTGAGTTCCATTTTAGTTAATTAATAGATCAGATCATAAATTTGAACATAATTAGAACCGTAACGTAATCTGAGGGTTTCAATGTGTATTTGTACATTTTTGAAAGTTAACCACGACCAAGTTTTAAAAAGGTTTTATCCAACACTTAAAAAACCGTTGTATTTATTTGCATTTATCATAAACTTTGGATGTCTAGCGATAACGTAGAATTTTAAAAAAAACATTGGTTTACGGTAGTAAGTAGGAAGACGCTTGGGTTCGCCACGACGATTTTCAACAGGCATTTAATAATTAAAATAATTTGGAAACGCGTAAAATGTTTGTTAACATGTTTGCAAAGACATTTCGTATTACCTCGGATAATTAAATGCTACTACACACTAAGTTGACTTTGACAATTTAAACAGTCGTTCTTGTAAATTCTAGGCCTGGAATTTGTGATTTGTAAGACTCGACACCAACCTGACCACGCAAGTCAAGAGACAAAGACTAAGAGAAAACTTCTCCATTCATCACATTTTAATTTAGCGATCTTCAGTTCACATTTTTTCTTGCTGATTCAATGGTGCATGTGCTATTTTCGGGATGTGTGGTAAAGAAACTGCAGAAAAATGAAACAGCTTTGTGCTGTGAAGTATGAAATACCAACTACGTGGGCGGAATAAAGGGCGTGTAGCAGTGCAAAATCCAGATGTGAAGACTCTTAAAAACAGAAAGCATAGACGAAGACAACTTGGCATATTCAGTGTCGAGACTAAGTGGAAAATGCACATAGGGCATAATAGTTATCGTAAATCGGACTTAGGAATTTGCGGAAGGGGCATGGGCACAGCATCATTTCACGATTCTATAGGTTTGAGACATTAAAATGAGTAGTCTACTTCCAGGCGCACAAATACAGTTTCTGACTTCCTTCACGTTGCCATAAATTTCAGTTGCTTTTTATACAAAACATATAGGTTGCATTCTTTGACACTATGAAATAGTAAAATATGAAGACGAAATTTCGAATTCAGGTGTATGTATAAGGGGCAAAAAATGGCCGAACACCGGAACATTCTGTGTGTTGTTCTGAGCTTTCAAATCCGTGCAGGAGTCCATCGTCAGAGATAGTAGCAGTAACAGAGCAGGGGACAGTTATAGTGTGCAAGCCAATCATCGACCGACAGCGCAAGACTGGAGCTGACCGCGCAGGACTCTGTACGCCGGCGCCAGTCAATCGAGTTATCGAAATGGTAGACTTACGTCGATATTTGTGCATTAGAAGTGATTAAACACTTAAAAATGTGCATACGTGTGGTGGTTGTTTAAAAATACGCGAGAGAATGCAATCAATGAATGATGGTTATTGTTCTGTTAAAGAATTTACGATACGGAAAACATCAAACCCTGAGTGAAACCATTTTAACCTCAAGCGTCCACCAGGGTAAGTGACTAAGTGTCTTGGATTTCGGCCCGCTGAAAAAAGGACTGCAGCCAATAAAAGCTGTACACCGACATATTTATCGAAAGGCGCAATTGTCAAGTCAAAAGGGGGTTGTCTCTCCTGCCAATAACTGGACGACCTATGAGAAGGTAAATCAATTCCTAAATCAGAGCTCACCATCAAAGATTTTTGAATCTTGAGTGAAGTTCAGCTTTTATCTTTTGCGAAAGACTTACAGAAGATTTTGAAATTTTGAACAAATGCGACACTGATCACATCAATCCCTCTCTTCTGTTGTCGCTGTCATTAGTTTCAAATTTCAATTTCTAAATATCCGTCCTAGAAAGGACAGATTATATAGATTATGCCGCCGCGCGTTGTTACGACTTTAATTTATCGATGAAAGTCTTAAGGGTTAAAGTAGCGGCAGAGGACCTGGCCGATTCGTACATTTTTGAGTGACCTAAGTATGAATGTAATCATTCATTTTCGGTTAAGCACAACATATTTTCGAATGCGAAAGCGGCCTTTTGGGACTCAGTACGCAATCTCTAATTTAGTTTTTTGTTGCTTAAAGTTAAATATCCGTTGATAAACGTAGTACACGTCAGCTTAACCCAATAAGCCCGACTTATAACCCATTCCTAAGATTCAGTCGGTCCACATAATTAGAACAGCACAAGAAGTATATAATATCCGTCTCATATTCATTACCAGCAATTGCAGTTTAAACCGAAGGGACTCGACCATAGAAAGTGAATTTATTTTGCCGTCGGTCTTGATGCATTCGTGAAGGGTTGTTGGCGAGAAATTCTTTGATTCTGTATCAATTCGATAAATATAAACCCGTAATTTTATGACATCCCTTAGGATGAACTAGCAAGCGACCGAAGGAGACCTGTGCACATTTGTTACATTAGCAAGCGTAACCGGATGAAGGATATCAACTAAATGACGTCAGTGGCATGCTATTACGTCATTTAATACACACGAGGACATCACTATTACTGGTTTATTATGTTTTTGTCCACAAGCTATAAAAAACATACTGTAGTGAACGAAATTTCGCCTTACTACTATTCGTGCGATATTTTTTGTACGTTTCAAGGTACATGCCCTACTGCCTGTCTAATAAAACAGGTAAAACGGCGTTGGCAGTGTCTTTGCACTCAAATTTAAGATCTATTTTTTTGCGTGAAGTCCTTATATAAGCCGGCTGACCAGTCGCGTAATTTAATTAGCGTAGTCCATTTGATGCCTTATTTCTATATAATAACAGATGCAAAATAGGGCTCTGGCTTTTGCCGAAAATGAAATCACTTCCGGCATTTCACCGTCAGCCACACCCTATAATAATTCGTATCATAACAGTACCTCTGCTTAAAACTGTCTGTAATAATTCAGAAGTCAGCACATAAAGACGATCTGCCCCGCCAAGGTTATTTTTTAATCTTAAAACAAGCGAACATAAAAATTAAAATCTGATTATCATTCAAAGATAGGACCATTCTGACTAGATATCCTAAGTTTGAACGAAGCACGCAAGGTAAGAGACAAACCCAGACCATGGACGTCGAAATCCCGATATGCGTTCTAACACCGAATGATCATGGCAACGTTAGTAAGCGCGACCTACACTTGTAAGCACAAACACCTCAAGACTATGGTATTTGAAAAGTTCCTACACGCAACCTCTTATGTGGCCGAAATAAGACACGCAACCAGCGTTTGTCACAGTAACTAATTAGCTGACCGAAACTTCCATGCTAGTTAAACGAAAAATAACGCTAGATGATCCGTAGGATACTTTCAAATTTAGAAATTTTCAAAAGGCAGTTCGGTAAACCTACGCAAGATCTCGATAAATTCTCTTCAGGACTGTACATTTATATTACTATCGAAGTAATAAATAAGAAGATGCGAGCAAGAAGTTATTCTATAGCTGGGGTTTGGGGGGAGAAGCCGGGTAGGTGAGGGGAAAAAGAGAATTCCCGTCAGTGTCTGGCGGGACGGAAAATAATGGGCACTGGGACGGGTAATTATACGAGGATTGCTGTCATGGTGGTTCGAGGAGAGGGCAAGAACAAGCTGCCAGTTCGGACCTATTCTATGTCTATCAAGACACTTTACAGAAAAAACAATTTCCAGAGGAAACGCTGTTATACTTAAAGACCTGGTTTTTGTTTACCAGTACGTCCGTCACAGATACGATACAACAGTCATGCGCTGAGATTCAATTAAACGATAGAAATGGACTTATGCCAAGTCCCAGTGGGTATCCGTTTTGGTATCCAGACTTTAACCCCAAACATAAAAATAACGCCAGCTTTCCTAACCATAATCGTTACACTATCTCAAGCACAAATTCTTATATGCGCTCCTCTTGTCATCTTGAAAATGTTAGCTATGATTCTCATGCAATTAAGCGCAAGACCACCTGTAATAGAGGGAGCCCGCATTTCTGTGCCCTCTTAAGCAGCACGTTCAAACCAAGTAGCGTCCTCAACTCTCAGGAAGCTGCCACTTAGCAACACAATATTTCACCCAAGTCTCACGGTCACTTTTCCGTCCGATTGATGGCGTAGAGCTTGTGCCTCCAGCAAATGAATATCTTCACATGAAGGTTAGGTAAGATTTATTGCTATCTGATCACGTAGGACCTTGAGTTTGTTGCTCGAAAAGTTTTCATCCAAACGTCCCAGCGGATAAAGTAAATCAAAATGCTGCCTCTTTAGCCTTCACTTTGAGAAAAGGAGAAAACATATTGTCTTCCACTTGTGGAGGTCCTATATAGAGCGACATCGTCCGACATGTGATATAATAAACACATTTCATAAAAGAACGCTTGATAGAAGGAGTAGTATAAGCGTATTACTTAAAGTGACATGGACAGAGCACAAAACCTTTATGCGCACTATTATCCCTCTGAGTCAAAAGCGATGTTTTGTCCTCCAACCAACGTGTCGTGCTAGAAGAATGCGGTATTTTATTAAAGTGTGAAAGGAAATCTCTTTCCTTGCAAATATAATAGGGGAAAATAGCATCTCCTAAAAGTCAACCACATGATATGAGGAGAGCATCATTTGAAAAGAGATGCACCACAGTCGAAAAAATTTTTTTCCGCATTTTGCGTTCTGAGGCACCTGCCGTGCGAACTGTTATTTTGCTTCATAGACAATGTTATTACGCCTACGTTTCAAGCGGCAAAGATTCGTTTAATTTCCTGAACCATTCACCTTCATCGCCCTCTAAAGTAAAATCAGGCTGCCGTCCTCCGGGACATCGCCAACGCGCATTTGCACACTGTCCTCTTCTTGCGACGTGGGCTATCCAAATCAAATGACTAGGTACCTGTCAAAATGAATATTAAAGTTCTCCTGCTTCTCCAAACTGAAACACGGGAAGGTCGAGCTGTAGCTCATTTCTGACTCACCTGGATGACAACTGTCATCTAGTGGACGGCAG